>CM034313.1:25683700-26283700 GCA_019925795.1 Dendrobium chrysotoxum | reverse complement strand
AACCTAGCCTAGATCTAGAAGTGCCGCCCTAACAAACCATCTAAGTACATGTAATAAGCTGTGTGGTTTGGATAAGTCTTAAATCAGGTAATTAGTTAATGTTATCTAATGTTTGGGTTTATTGAAGGTTGAAGGGTAAATTTTGTTAAAGTTCAAATGTTAATGTGTTAAGGTTTATTTTAAAATACATTTTTATGGTTGATTGATTAAATAATTTAATTAGTTAGAAATTAAAAGACCAATATAATTTAATTAATTGGATTAATTATTGATTTTAAGGATTAGATTAATATAAATTTTTTATCAACCAGTTTGTTGCGTTGTGCCACAAGGATCAAGGATTTATACCTCCTTAGGACACTTAGCCTCGCAACCCAGAGTAGTCCATCCTAAAAACCTAGTTGATATAGTTAAATTAAGAATTTTAATTTAGTTAAATTATTAATAATCAATCTATTTTAAAGTTTTACACTCTATAGAATCCGTTCGTGACATTGTGCCACCAGGCTCGAGGAACCAAGCCTCCTTAGAACACTTAACCCCGTAGCCCGAAGTAACCCCTCCTAAAAACTTCATCTTTGGAGTGGTTGTCGTGTATTAAAGGGTTGGTTAATTAATTTTATTAATCATATTAAAAATTTCTGGAATTTTGATTGATTATTGAATTTTTGAATTTTCAAGATCATTTTAATTATTAAATTAAGGGGTCAAATTTTTACTTTGAGATTAAACTTGATTTATGGAAAGTTAGTATTTTTATTAAATATTAGACCTTAGGATGTACAATTAGACAATAAGTTTGTTGAATTTGGATTTTTTTATAATTAGTTATAAATTTTCAAAATTTTAATTAAAATTTTAACTTAAAGTTGACTTAAAAGTTGACTTTTTATTAAAGTTGAATTATAGACTTTTGATATTTTTCTCAAATACTCGACCTAAACATGAGTAATTAGGCTTTGAGTATGTTGGAATTGGATTTTTCTATATTTAATTAAGAATTGTTAAAGTTCAAGTTAAAATTTGAACTAAAGTTGACTAAAAGTTAACTTTTTTATTTTAAGTGATTTTTGATAGTTTGATATTTTTAATAATAATTAGGCCCTATATGGAGTACAATTCCTCTGAGTTTGTTCAAGTTTGAGTTCTCTACATGAAGTTACAATTTTTTAAAATTTTGACATGATTTTGAACTACGATTGACCATAAAGTTAACTTTTTGACTTTTACCTCTTCTTGTTGGTTTGTTATTTTTAGAAAATACTAGACCTCAAATGGAATAAAATGACATTAAGTTTGGTTAATTTGGATTTTTTTGGAATTAGTTATGATTTTTCAAATTTTGGTTAATTAATTAATTTTTTAAATTATCTAATTAAGAAGGTTTTGATTGTTTTAATCCAAACTCATCCTAAACTACATGAAATCACTTCCAAAGGTCAGTGATGACCCATGAGAGTGTTTTTAAGTGTTTAGAATTTATTTTGAATTTTTAATCATTTTTAATTATTTATTTTTACTAAAACTTAAATTAAAGTTAAATTAAAAGTCCAGTGACAGGGATTTTATTTGTCCTAAACAGAGGATTAAATTTAGGTCAATTTGATATATTATTTATAATTTTTGGATTTAATTTTGTTTTATTATAATTTTTAAAAGATTCTAAGTCCCTAAAATTTTTTAATTTTGAATTGGTTAATTTTCTGACCTTATGACCTCCAAATCCAGTGAAATTTGGATCTAAGGTGGAAAATATCACTAAGTTTAATATTCTGAAGTTTAACGCTTATTGGGTGTGTGTATAATTTCTTAGAATTTTTCTAAGTTAACTAGATATTGGCCTTAACTAATTTTCCTAAGTATCACTAATGTTCTACTAGGTTTGAAACTTTGGTTATCTAACCGTGGGACATATGCTAGCATACCACAGCAATTAGATAGCCTAACACTACCAATTTGGAGAGTTATGAATTTTCAAAATTTTGGGTCCAAAATGGACCCATTACTTCTTAAATTCATCCCCCAGCAATCCGTTGAGCATCTGGACCTAGAAAAAATGCAGGGGATGCCTAAGATGCTCAAAAATATTTCACAAAAATTTAGGTTCAGTTTGACCACAAGATTATGAGAAAATTATAAAATTTGGATTTTAAATAAACCTAAATAACTCATTATACAATGGTCAAAATACTTTAATTTTAATTTTAATAAATAATAGGGCCAAAGCCCTTTCCAAGGAGCCCAAGAACATTAAATTTTGTGAAAAAATAGATTTTTTTTTAATTTTGGAAGTTCTTATTACTAAAATTCATTTTTTAAATCAATTTAATTAAAAAAACCCAGCGCAATCATTGCCAATCAGCAATGAATGCGAATGCGACATGTTGCCTCCATTATCACTTATCCACGCCAGCAATAATCTATGCCGTCAGATCGATTGTGGATGATGTGGACGATTCCGATCAAGCCACATAGCCCGTAAGCTAATGAAATGATGCACATTTGAGTCCTGTGGCCATCCGCAATTTTGTTTTGGGCGATGTGGCAAAATCTGGGCCGTCTGATCGTGCAGAATGATTGATCGGACAATTTAGATTCATTCAGAGCTGTTTAATTCAAAATGAACTAAAACTTTGAACCGTCATAACATGCAAAATACATATCCAAATTGGAAAAAATTTGAAACATAGACTCATGGTAGTCTAATCTTCCAACAACTGAAGTTTGAAGGCTTCATGTGTTGTAGATTTTCTACAATTTCAAATTGAATTTTAAGACAAAAATTGAGATAACATACAATACTATGGGTGGATTTTGATGTTCTTAGGCTTGTTAGAAAGGTATTTAAGCCCTCTAAAACTTCCTTGAAGGGTCCAAGAGCTGTTGGTGGCTAGATCAGATTCTACTATAGTAATTATCCTTTCTCTCTCTTTCTCCCTCTCTCTACTCAAACACTAATTTCAAGCTTTCAACATATATTTGAATGGCTGAGAGGGTTTTATTTATAGATGGAGAAGCTGAATTATCCCTGGAAGGGGTTGGGGGCTGCTGGAATTACAAAGTTTGGATGATATGAAGTAACCCCAAAACTTTGAGTAAGGTATGAGATTATCCATTCTTCTTCATGATTACTATCCTAATCAAGAGAGAGAGGAGACTAGGATGCTGCCAAGTGTTCTTTCAGCCACCCAAAGTCATGGAGGTATGGATGTATTAGGAAAATTTGGATTGCTAAGGTGGCATAGCCACCTAAGCATGCAAGTTGGTCAAGCTAGTTGAGTTGACTTGGTGACTTGGTCAAGCTAGCTAGGGTTTAATCCAAAATAAATTTGGAAATATTTAAACCATGATTGGGATATCCTTTGAAATAAATTTGAGAATTTGGTTGGTTTGATTTGGTCATATGGGTTGATTTGACCCATTTAACCCTTAAGGGGTTATTGGTCAACCTAAGTTTACTTGGTCAACCAGGTTGACCTAGAAGTTGAGAAAGGGTTTAATAGATTTAAAATGGTTTTGAGTCTATTGGAAGTGGTCCCAAGGTCTAGGAAGGTCATTTGGGTCAAAATAACCTATTTGACACTTAAAGGGCATTTGGGTTAACCCTGGTTGACCTAGTCAACTAGGTAAACCCAAGGACTGGGAATGGGTCCAACATGTTTGGTTTGATATTTAAAGTTAAATGGAAGTGGTTCCATCCAGAGATAATGTCATTTGATTCAAAATGACTATTCACACCCCTAAGAGGTATTTTGATCATTTGAGTTGATCTAGTTAACTAGGCTTGACCAGGATCTAGGTTTGAGACCTATGCACTCCTAATGATGATTAGGATGCATTGGAAGAAAGTTTGATTGAAAAGGCTATATTGGAGTTTAGAGAAAACTCCAAAATTTCCCTTTAGGGGTAACTAGGGGTCAAAATGGGCCTGTCAGAATGTAGTTTAATGTTCAACATATGATAGCCAAGGGTCTAGATATAATCAAAGGGTTTGGAGAAGGCTCCAACATCAAAATCTATTGGGTGGTAGGTCTAGTGGCATAAGTCATAAATATTTAAAGGTTTTATAGCCTTTGGGTTTCAATTCAATTTTTAGGGTTAGAGACCGTAAAATGAGCTTAAATTTCGAGGGTAGACCCTAGGGACATGCCTAATCAATATGCAATTGATAGATCATAAATCGAGGGTCATTTGACTAAGTTTTAAAGTGTTTAAAAAGCACTGGAAAAGGCTTTCAGGATAGGGCCTTTGAACCTTGGATTTTGGTGTTGAAAATTGGATTTGATCTGGATTAATTTAAGATCTGGGTAGATCCTAAGGTCTGGATTGATCTAGTGTCTAGGTAGATCCTAGGGTCTGGATTTTCCCTAGTGACCTCATACAAAAATGAGGTCAACAGTTGCCAGCTAATAATCCTAATGCATAATTAAATTCCTTTGATGTAATGAATGATAGGCTAAGCTCTATCCCAATATATTAAAGGATGAATTAGACTCTAAAATTTATGGCTCAAGATGAGAAATTTTAACTTCAAGTTAAAATGATACAAGCAAGAAGACTTACTAAGAACTCTAAATTTTATCTTATTTAATTTACCAAACTAAATTATAATGGCCCTATACTAATAGGAAAAGCGTAGTAGCCTCCGAGCACAATGAGAACTCTACTACCTTGCCCATGGTGGGTATAAAATTCTTAGGCTCTAGTATACATTGCAGAAAAAATGCATGTATGTATACATGAATAGGTAAAGGGTTTGGTATATGATACCAGTACCATATCATCCTAGAACTAGTATACATGTTCCTATAAAGTTCGAAACATATACACCAAAAGAAACCTAGGAAAATTTCTACTCTTTGAGAAAACTACCACCTAAATGATGCAATGCATTATATAATGTAATAAATGAAAAGATTAAAATATAAAAAGTAATTTTTTTATTTATTTAGTTGATAATGTATAAAAAACTCAAAACTCTACTAAAAAAAAGAAAGCTAGCCAAACTTGGGTTTCTAAGCCTATCATATGTATAGACTTAAATATATCTTCTTAAGATCTTCAAGCTCCAAGTCCAATATGAAACTATAGAAGAGAGTATCCTCTGAAGGAATGGATATCATCTTTTGAAGCCCCATTTGTATATGTATAAGAAAGTGTATTTAAAGCTTCTATAACTCAAGATACTTTATGATAAGCATAAATTATATATTATTTTATGTATTTTATTTTCAGTGAAAATGTATTATTTTAGTTATTTTCATGGAGGAAAAACTAAAATAAGGAAGAAAATTCTAATTAGTATACAGCACTGTAGTGTCTGACAAAACAACAGCACAACGTCACATTTGATCTCACCGAGGCATCACAAATTTGACATTACTGCATTGACTTCTCTATTTGTAAGTGCTGTGATGGAAACACATCTAATACCGCTACATTACTAGTATTGCGACATTAAAAAGTCAGCTTGACAGCACCAAATTTTGTATTTTCAAATGCCACATCGCCACAATTTCTCATGCCTTAGTGCCATTTTTCATACTTGGGTGCTACAGTTCTCGAATGTCAATAGCACCGCGGCATTATAATTGTAACTTCCCATATTCTTTCAGTCAAAAGATGTAAATGTTCACTAAATAATTTATCTACATTGGCAAGCACTGCGGCATAAAAGATTCAGCGTCGAGGTGCTAGTTCAATTAAAGGGCACCACAGCGCAATTATTTTAAGCTCCACAGTGCCAGATGCCTTTTTATATTTTTCTCTAAATATTTATGATGTCATGTTTGTAAGAGAGTTTAGTCACTTGTGTAAATTCAATACTTCTCTAGTTCACTCATAGAGTAAAATCTAAGGGGGCTAAGGAAGTACAATATACAAGCAAGATAGAGATCTAGGGATGCATATGATCTGAATCATGGATATAATTAATAGTTTGATTAGGAAAATAAGCAATTTACACTCATCAATCCAAAATACTTTAATTAAATATTGTATCTATTTTTTTTACTATTTTATTTAGTGATAGAATCTCTATAATTATCATTTTTATTTTGATAGGATAATTATCGCAATTATAGTAACATTATTAGTTTATTGCAATTAGTAAACTTTCTCGTGGTTTGACACTCAACTCTATCACTTTATTATTTGATTCAGCACATATACTTGTGTATACTAAGTGGGGTTTTCTTATTTTATATCAAATAAAATCTTAGCATTATTTAGGGGTGATAGAGCCCTATATTTTTATATAATTCAAAAGTTCAGTACATAGCCCCCATCAAGTTTTTGGCACTGTTGCTAGGGATGTATTTTATTTTTAATAATTTTAGTTATATTATTGAATTAATTACATAATTTGACCTACTTATTTATTTTATTTTATTTGCTTATTGTTTATTCATGTTTGTATACTTTATAAACGTAGAAAGGAACCTTATTGTTTGACACTAAAATAGAAAGAACTCTTTCAAAAAATTTTAAAAATTTTAAAAAAGATTATAAAAATGACTTAACTTGTATTAGATCAAGATCATTCTAAACCTCTTAAAGATTTTGCTAACCCTTTAGTAGAGGGAATTCATTAGAGCATTAATAAGCCTATGATCTAAGCTAGAAATTTTGAATTAAAACTTCCCATAATTCAAATGGTTCAAAATTTTAAGTTTAGGGGAACTCCTATTGAATATCCCAATTTACACTTAGCCAATTTTTTAGAAATTTTTACAAGTTAGTATAATGGTTTCAGTGATAAAGCTATTAGCCTTAGATTGTTCTTATTTTCTTAAAGATATAAAGTTAAGATGTGGTTGAATTCTTTGCCACCAGGCTCTATAACCCCTTGGAAAGAGTTGGCTCATAAATTTCTTGCTAAGTATTTCCCACCTTCAAAGACTACTAAACTTATAAATGATATCACCTTTTTACCTATTTTGAAGGAGAATCGATTTATGAGAGTTGGGGGAGATTTAAGAAAATGCTTAGGAAATGCCCTCACCATACTTTATCTAATTGGTTGGTTATTCAAATATTTTATAATGGATTACTAGGATCTCTTAGTATAATCATTAATTTTGTAGCTAGAGGATCGTGAATGTCTAAGACATTTGAGGAAGTATATGAAATAATAATAAAAAAAATGACTACTAATAATTTCTGGTGGCCTGTTAATAGGGTAAATCCTAAGGGAGTAGTAGGAATTTATGAATCAGAGGCGTTGTTAATGTTAATTGTACAAGTTATAGAATTTTCAAAGAAATTAAATCACTTGGAAATTAGAACCAGAATAGTTTGGTATGATAATGTTAAAAGAGATCCTAGAGATTTATGCATCGTAGCACCTATCCACTTAATGCCACAGTATTATCACTCAAATTTTGAACAACTCCATCATGACAGGAATAGGAAGATATCCTTAGAAAATATTTTTATATAATTAGGAATCTATTTGCATAATGAATCTACTAACTTAAAATAAATTGAGGATAAAACTAGGTTGATTAATTATCAAAAATTAGGGGAACAATGTCATAATATTTAACTTCGAAGTGGGAAAGATTTTGGAGACCCTTACAAAGATAATGTTTTACCTCGAAAAAAATGTTGGTGAAGATGAAAAAGTAGAAAATAAACCTTCAACTGAATAACCTAACCCTATAAACGAACCTGAAAAATTAATTAGGAAGGTTATAGAAAGACCACCACCACCTTTTCCTCATAGGTTAATCAAACAAAATCTTGATAAACAATTCTCAAAGTTCTTAATAGAATTTTAAAAATCAACCATTAATATACCCTTCTCTAAAGCTTTAGAACAGATTCCAACTTATGGAAATTTTATGAAGGTGATTTTGAACAAGAAAAGGATGCTAGGGGAATTAAAATTATAGCATTAATTAAAAAATATAGTGCTATAATTAAAACAAACTTCATTAAAAACTTAAAGATCCTCAAAGATTTACTATTCCCTTAACTATTGGTGATAAATTATGTGGGACAGCTTTATTTTATTTAGGTTCTAGAATCAACTTCATGCCACTTTCTATTTTTGAAAGATTAGATATAAGAGAGGTTCAACCTACTTCTGTTACTCTTTAGTGAGCTGATAGAACCTTGCACCTACCAAAGAGGGGTAATAGAAGATGTTTTTATTAAAGGTGATAAATTCATTTTCCCTGTTAATATTTTTATTTTAGATATGGAAGAAGATTGGGAAATACCTCTCAATTTATAAAGATCTTTCTTAACTTCTGGAAAAGTCATGATTGATGTGCAAAATGGTGAATTGATAATGTGGGTTCAAGATCAGATGGTTATAATTAATGTGAATAAATCTATAAAATTCCCTCAAGAAAAGAATAAATATTACATTATTGTGGATTTGGAAGATGTTGTAGTTGATAGTCTAAATGAATAATTGTTGGAAAGAGAATTAGTGGAGGAGGAAGAAGATGAAAAGAATAAATAGATGTTAGGGAAATCAGTTGTACCAAATGAAGGGAATGAAAGTTTGATCAGTGGAATTTTTGAATTTTTAAACACTTCCTCTTTTGAGAAAAATTTAAACCATTCATTAAAGAGGCCCCTAAATTAGAGCTTAAGGCTTTACCTTGCCATCTAAAGTATCCCTTTTTGAGTAATAACTCTACTCTTCCTGTAATCATTTCAAAAAATTTAGAACCACTTCAAGAAAGTGAATTGATTAGGGTTTTGAGCAATTTTAGAAGAGCTTTTGGGTGGATAATTAATGCCATTATGGGGATTAGTCTCCTAATTTAAATGCATAGAATTTTAATGGAAGCTAATTCAATACCAAAAAGTTGACCCTCAAAGAAGACTTAACCTTTCCATGAAAGAAGTTATTAAGAAAGAGATTCTCAAATGGCTTGAAGCTTGGATTATTTATCCTATTTTTAATAGTTCTTGGGTTAGCCCTATTCATTGTTCCTAAAAAAGGAGTATTGATTATTATAACAAATGAACATAATGAACTTATATCCATAAGAATTGTTACAGGTTGGTGGATTATTTGCATTATAAGAAATTAAATAAAGCCATAAGAAAAGATCATTTCCCCTTACCTTTTCTTGATTAGATGCTAGATAAATTAGCAGGGCATCCATTTTACTATTTTGTAGATGGATATTCCAGATAACATCATATTCCTATTAAATCTGAGAATCAGGATAAGACTACCTTCACTAGTCCTTATGAAACTTTTTCTTATAGAAGAATGCCTTTTGGTCATTGTAATGCTCTTGCTAGTTTTCAAAAATGTATGATGTGAGTCTTTTTAAACTTAATTAAGCAGGGTACTAAATTTTTTATGGATGACTTCTCTATATTTGGCACTACATTTGATTATTTTCTTGAGAATATAACTATTATTTTAAAAATATGTTTAGAAATAAATTTAGTATTAAATTGGGAGAAGTGCCAATTCATGTCAACTAAAGGCATTGTTTTAGAGCATAAGATTTCTAAGAAAAGATCGGAGGTAGATATTGCAAAAATTCAAGTGATAGAAAAACTACCTCCTCTTAATTTTGTAAAGGCATTAGGAGTTTCTTACGTTATGCAAGATTTTATAGGAGATTTATGAAAGACTTCTATAACATTTCTAAACAATTATGTTAATTATTAGAGAAGGATATTCCTTTTGTATTTAACTATGCATGTCTAGAAACCTCTAGTACATTAATATAACAATTGACTATTATTCCAGATATTATATCTCCTAATTGGTCTTTACCTTTTATAGTGATGTGTGATGCCAACGACGTTAGTGGGTGTAGTTCTTGAGCAAAAGAGAGATAAGAAATTCAATGTCATTTTTTATGCTAGCAAAATTTTGAATTCTGCACAATATAATTATATAACTTTTAAAAAAGAATTGTTAGCTATTATTTTTAATTTTGATAAATTTAGATTATACTTAATTATCATCAAAGTAATTGTTTATACTGATCATTATGCTATCAAATATCTTGTGACAAAGAAAGATATTAAACCTAGATTGGTTAGGTGGATTCTTCTGTTAGAAGAATTTGTTGTTGAAATTTTTGACAGAAAGGGTACTAAAAATTGAATTACTGATTAACATTCTACACTTTCCATTGAAAAGCATGCATCAAATGAGTGTGAGATTAATTACAATTTTCTTGATAAACAATTATTTTCTCTTCATTTGAACAAATCACCTTGGTAAGCTGACATTGTTAATTTCATTATTAGTGGTATACTTCGTTATGATTTATCGCCAATTAAAAAGAGGGAGTTTTTGCATGATACCATTTTTTTTGGATGAACCTTATTTAGTTAAATCATGAAATGATCAAATTATGAGAAGATGTGTCCTCAAAGAATAAATAGAACCAATCATTAGGGAGTGTTATGATTCTATTATTGGGGACATTTTGGAAATTTTAGAACTACTTCTAAAATCATTCAATCTAAATTTTTTTGGGCTTACTATATTCAAGGATGTAAATGAATACATTAAGAAATGCAATCAAAAAGAATGCCTTTGAACTATATTTTGGAAATAGAAATATATAATATTTGGGGATTGGATTTTACGGGACCTTTTGTGCCAACCCATGGAAATCAATATATTCTTATTATTGTGGAATAAGTTATGAAGTGGATTGAAAGCGTGGCAACATTTAGAACTAATGTTCAAATTATGATCAAGTTTTTAAGGAAAAATATTTTCTCTAGATTTGAAATGCCAAGAGTTTTAATCAGTGATGGAGAAAGTCATTTCTATAATGAAAGAATAAAAATAGTTTTAAAGAAATATGGGATTTACCATAGGATAGCTTCTGCTTATCATCCCCAAATTAGTGGTCAAGCTGAGATTAACAATAGGGATATTAAGTAAATCTTGAAAAAAATGGTCAGTCCTTATAGGAAGGATTAGGCAATAAAATTAGGTGATGCATTATAGACCTATAGAACTACTACTAAGATTTCTATTGGTGTAACTCCCTATAAATTAATTTTTGAAAAAGTTTGCCACCTTCCTGTGGAACTAGAGCACAAAGCATTCAGGGTAATTAAAGAATTAATTCTAATTTTAAACATATTAAACAAAAAAGATTAATATAGTTGAGTGAATTGAAAGAAATTATAAATGAAGCTTATGAAAATGTAAGGATTTATAAGAATACAGTTAAAAATGGCATAATAGCAAACTTCTTAAGAAAGAATTCAATCCTTGATAGAATGTTATACTTTTTAATTCTAGAATTAAGCTATTACCAAGAAAATTAAAATCTAGATGGTCAGGACCTTTCACAATTATAAGAACACTTTCCTATGGAACTGTGGAAGTTCAGGATAAGAAATGCCTACATATTTTTAAAGTGAATGGCCATAGATTGAAATCTTATTTAGGTGGAGACATTATTTGATTATGAAGTATAATTTAATTTGTTCATACTAAAATAAAGTCATTGGTGTAATTTGGCTGAAGATTATGAACTTAGCGCTTATGGAAGGTAACTCACTTATGACTTTATTAATATTATTGTGATGGTAAGAGTGTTGCTTAACGTATTAGTTATCTTATACTTTGTGTTATAGCAAGATATGTATCACATGTTTGTACCTTTCTATCATTCATATAAAAATATGTGAATGCATTAATGTTTATGTGTGTTATTATTTACATTTGTTTAAACTTCCCTTAAGCTTATATTTTTATGTTGTCTTTCATTAATATCTCTGTATTCTCATTATTTAATTAACCATGATAAAAATGATAATTAAAAACTATGTAAAATAAGGATAATAATAAGACCCTATATCATAGTTTAAATGAATACTGCTTTTTAATTCATAGATTAAAAAAATTAATAATTAACTAACTTAGATCATTTAAATTATTGACTTAACTTGAATTTATAAATTATATATTTTTACATTAATCTTTGAATTTAAGATGAATAATTAGTTTAAAGAATAGATATGAGTAGATTAAAATTGAAAATTATAAGCAACCTAAATTTAGAATTAGCAATCTAATTAAATTCTTACATTAAATTTGTTAAGATTGTAAGAAGATTTTAAGCAGAATTGATACTCAAAATCATTCAATGTGTACTCTATAAAAATATATAAAAAAAGAAAAGAAAAGTACAAATGCTAGTGAACTTATAAAATTTCAATTTAACTACCAACATATCTAATCTTTAAGCTATACTATTCAATTCAAAATTCAAACATCAATGATTATATTCATAACATGTAATTTCAAATTAAGAAATAATAAGAATAAGTGGTTAAAATAACTGTTAGTATTTTTTCAAACTAAAATTATAACTTTGTTCATTTCCACTACTTCTAGACTATGATATATTATCCTATATTTTAGTAATTTAAATTTTTTAATTTTTATTTTAGTTATTTGATTAATAAGGATTATAGATTTTCTTATTTACTTGAGAACAAACATGAGTTTAAGTTGGGTATAATTTGATAAGTGTAAATTACATATTATTTTGTATTTTATTTTCAGTGAAAATATATTTTTAAGTTATTTTTGTGCAGAAAAACTAAAAAATGGCAGTGAAAGTCTGAGGAGGTTATGGGACCTCAATGAACTAGCCCGAGATGCACCAAGAGGAGGGTGAATTGAAAATTTAAAAAATTACTCAATAAAAATATTGATATTATTTTAGAGAAAATGATTTTAAAGCTAATCTAAATAATCAACTTAAAATCATGAGGAAGTAATTGAGAATTTCAAATAATTTTTTAATCCATATGAATTATTTATTTTGCAAGCCACAACCTATTATAATTTAAGTTGATTGTAAATATTAAAATTCGTGCAATAAATTCAACTTACAGATAAAAGAAAACTAAAATCACAAAAAATAAATGCAAAAAGGAAAAAAGTATACCAAATATTTTTATAATGGTTCGGTCAACCTTGACCTACGACCACTCCCTGGAGTCCTTTGCTTCGGGTATTGCACTAGTACTAAGTGACTCTCCTTTTGCCGCCACAACAAGACATAGAAGCCCTTTCAAAATCCCTTCCGTAAATCCCTGGTGCGGTGAAGTACCGAAAGCTATGTCACCCTCCCGGTGAAGGAAGCAAACCTTCAATCTTTTTCTCCTCCAGGAAAAGGAAGAGAACCTTAACTCCATTTTCTCCCTCCTAGAGAAGGCAGAGCACCTCAACACCTTTACCTGGAGAAGGAAGAGAACTACAAATCCTTTTTCTTCCTCATATAGAAGGTAGAGAACCTAGAGGACTTGACTTTAGAGCCTCTCTCCCTTGAGAAACTTCAAGGACTCACAAGGCCATAGGAGGAATCAAGGTGCAAGCTAGCCTAGAGCAACCGTGTGAACCCTTCATACTACTTCTCCCTCATGTTCAACCTCACCTTCTTCTTCCACTCTCACCCAAGACCTCTCAAGAAACCATCTCTCTTAGAGTACCTTCAATAACCAAAAACTCCTCTCTCTACTTTAAGAGATTATTAAACCATTGCTTAAGTATTGGTTTTCAAAAAACCCTAAAAATTTAAGTTGGTCATCTTTTTTTATACAGCATGATATGAGTTTGTATAATACTATCAAGTCAAGAACTAGACCAATCTTGTATGATGCAAACAGCTATTAGACGAACTGTTCAAATTTTATAAATATATATACAGTATGATTGTGAGGTCGTCTAGTATGATCTGTTTAATTTCTCTATATTCATACAGGATGATTTCTAGGATGATTGAAAATCATCTCTGTCAATCATCCCGTTCTATTCTCATCGTATAGTACAGTCAGTTGATTTCTAATTGGTCATCCAATACAAAGTAAACATTATACTATTTGATTAGTGCAAAAATCATGATTTCATTTGGTATGATTATTGGAATGGCCAAATTTTATCTTTGTCAATCATATAGTATGATTTGATGTAATTATTTAAACCATAATTTGATTGACTAATTATGGGGGATAATTTAAGTAAAATTTCAAAATATCATACAGTACGATTAAGGTTATATAGTATGATTATTTCAAAAACCATTTTTCAAATTTCTTACTTAATTTATCTGGTGGCTAGGGTTTATAGAACAAAACTAATCATATAATACGATGTGCATCATACAGTATGAGTAGTTCACTAAGATTAATGATTCAATTAGCCATTAAAAACCATTTTTGAATACTTAATCATGCACATCATCAGCATAGACAAGATGAGTAATCTTCTGACATCTTGGAGATACTTGAGTACCCAGCTCCTGGCCCCTTTGATCGATAGCATTGGATGGAAGTTGAGAGCACATAATGGACAAATAAGGAGATAGTGGACACCCCTAACGAAATCCACTTTGTGCATTGATCCAACTTGAGTTCCTCCCGTTTAATACAATAGAGAACCTAGCATTCACCACACATTCCATGATGAGATCAGAAAACTTAAGAGGGAAACCATACCATTTAAAAATTTGTTGAAGTGTTGGCCATCACATTCTATCATATGCTTGTTCTATATCCAGCTTTACCGCCATTATACCTTTCTTATTCTTAGAGACCCTAAACTTGTTGAAGATCTCTTAAGCCAATGGACAATGCTCTGACATGGATCTTCCTGGAATGAATGACATTTGTTCTTCAGAAATCATGTTAGACATACATCTTTTCAATCTATTAACCAACATAGTTGCAACAAACTTATTAGTGGTATGACAAAGACTGATTAGCCTAAAATTGATGGCAAAACCGGGTTCTTTATCTTGGGAATTAATACAATCAAAGTATCTTTCCACTCCTCATACATTGATCTAGTCTTGAAAAATCTGTTAATAGCCTTCCAAGTAGTTTCCCTCACAATGCTCTAATAGAACTTAAAGAAAGAGGAGGTAACCCCATCCGCTCCAGGAGCTTTATTATTCCCTTGTTGAAAAATAGCTTCCCTAAACTCTTCCTTCGTAAATTCAATAGATAATAAATCCAAATCAGAAGCTGTTACTCGCTAATTTTTCGAAATCAAAGGCCAATCAGTAAGCTTGCAATCTCTAGATCTCCACTTTTTCTTGAAGAATTTCAGAAATACATCTTCTGCTCAAACTCCTCCAGCATGTTGTTGTCCTCATCTTTGATTTGCCTAACATAATTCCCATTTCTTCTTGCTGATGCAAAACTATGGAAGAACTTGGAATTAGAATCCCCTTCCTAATGCCATCTTGCCTTAGCCCTTTGATTCCACCAAGTGGAAAGCCTTCTCAGCGTAACATTAAGTTCATGCACCTTGGTTCAAAGTAAGAATAAATTTTCCTTAGTAATACCTTCAGCCATGGATTCTTCTACTTGTAAATCCAATATTTCCTTCTTCAAGTCTTCCTTTAACTTGCATAAATCTTTACACTTATTCTTATTCAAAAAAAAAAGAGCTTTTAATGTTCTTCGGAGCTTTCTATGTAGCACATCCTCCTCATTACTAAAATCAGCTTTCTTCCAAGAATTTAATACAATACTCCAAGCTGCTGGGTAAGATCTCCAAGTATCTTCAAATCTAATGGCCTTAGTCTTGAAGAAACACTTTTCATCCACTTTGAATAAAATAGGACTATGATCTGATGCCACCCTTACAAGATGTCTATCGTTTACTAATGGGACCACTTGTAAAGCTACAGTGTTCAACAAACACCTGTCAATCCTCTCCCAAATTCTCGAAGCTCCTTCCTTATTGTTACACCAAGTGAAACTTGGTCCAACACTCCCTACATCATGAAAATCAAAGTTAGTCATAAAATCTCTCATCTCTCTAGGTCCCTTAGAAAAGAGAAACCTCTTGCTACCTTTTTTTTCCTCCTTACAAAGAATGCAATTAAAATTCCCCCCCCCCCCCCCCCCCCCCCCACCCCACAATGGACGGGACACTACCCACCATACACTTCTCAAGCATTCCCCACAACCTCCTTCTCTCAATACAACACTTATTCCCATACACAGTAGCAACCCTCCAACACCCCAAAGAAGGAGTAGAAAGGACACCAAACACCAACTGAGAAGAATGCTCAATCACATCAAAAGACACCACCTTCCTCTTCCAAAGAACCAAAATCCCACCAAACATACCCTCATTGGGATGATGGAAAAAATCCCAGTACATCCCAATGATATTATCGACATCCCTCCTATCAACATTGATTAGCTTAGTCTCGATCAAGCCAATAAAAAACACATCATGGTCCCTAACAATCTCCCAAAGATAAAGAGAGGCCTCCCTCTTCCTAGCCCCCCTACAATTTCAAAAAAATAAAGGAGGACATTAAACACCCATAGGGGAACCTTCCCCGCCTAACAAGGTTCCTTTCCCATCTCCCCTTTTCTTCCTATGCTCAAGTTCCACGGGGCCCAAAGACCTCAGCTCCTTAGCCAATTTGATCTTGACCAAACTGCCATTTGAAGAATCAGTATCACTCCTTCTAAGATCAAGAAGAGAAACAGCATCATACTTATGTTCAGGTTCCATGAGGATGGGAACATCAACTTCTCCATCTTCAACCTCATAAGATAAGACATCAAATTTATTTACCACATTAATAACCTTTTCCTTTTCACCATCCGAGCTTGCTCTTTCAGAAGTTACAGATTCAACCAACAATTATTGTTCATCAACTACCTTCCCTACTTCCACTTCATCCTTCAAGCAGAGATCTGAATCATTCTCACTAGCAACAAGGCAATCAGTCGCCTTGTGACTAACATCCTTCTTGGTTCTCTCAAATCTTCTTCCAGCAATTCTCCCATTTTTGAATCTTCCATTTTTAAACTTTACATGAATCCAAGGCCCATATTCATCATTATGTAAAGAAGAATTATCTCCAACATGTGCAACCTGACCCTCAACCCCACCTTTTCCAAGCTGAAAATTTAGAGCAATCGACGCATCCTCAGGACAAATAGCTCTATCATGACCAACTTTGCCACAATGATAGCAAAGCAGATCAATCTTCTCATACTCGACCTTCTGAAAAAATCTGCCAGCTATTCAATCCACCCATACACCATTGGAAAGCTTATTTTCCAATTTTATCCTCACACATACCTGGGCAAATTCTCTCTTTCCCCATTTGAAAGAGTTCCCATCGAAATACATTGGAACTCCAACACATGAATCTATACATGCAATATTCTCCTCATCCCAACAAAATAACGGCAAACAAGGGAACTGAATCCAATTAGGTGCAGTAATACCTTTAATGGAGTTTGGAGAAAAAGAAGGACTCCATTTATCCATTCCTATAATGTGACCTCCAACATACCATGGACCACCACTTAAAACTTCCTCCAATGCCTCAACAGTCTTAAAAGAACAAAGGATCCAATTCATACTATGAGTAGTCATATGGAAATTACCAAACTTGCTCCACTGCCTTCTCAGCTCCATGCTACAAACAGGAAACGACAAATTGTTCCCTAAAACTTTAATCACCAAAGAGTTCTTCAATAATTGAGAATTCATGTTCTCCAAATCGGCATGTAATTTGACTGCAATACCATCATCCGACATCTCTGTTCATTCACATTTGTAAGAAACCTTAATATGCTGTGGCTTCTACCACGCTGCAATGAAATTATCCTTTACTCCAGAAACTCCATTATTGTCGCCATCATTATTCGTCGACTTCTCATTACTCTCAAAATTAGCCGCAATATTACGGTTAACTTGATTTACTCATTATCTCCTTGATTACCCATAAACTTATTAACTTTTAACACCAAGCCAGATGAGGAAGAAGCTTCAGGGTTAAAATTTCCTGACATCACAGGAATTCCCATATGATCATCAGATTTTCTTGGATCACAAAAAATGACTACGTCTTTCCCTTTTCCTTCAACAATCACTTCCTGTCGAATCGGAGGATGAGAACCTTATCTAATAACCAGACTGTTACTAGATCTTCCATTGTTGCAAGACAAAAGCTTTGTCTTTAACTTGCTGCCCATAATCCCATTCAAATTCGAATAAGAATTTGTAGCCTTACTACTGGAAAGAAGACTGCCTGACGTGCCGCCGCCAGTTGAAGACTTACGATGATCAGCCGTCATCATCAACGCCGTCCACAAAAAAATTGTGAAACTAAAAAATTCAAAAACCAAAAGAAGAAACTTCTCTCTCTAGAATTGTGGACATTCTCGCTCAAGAAATTCTTTCTAGCCATTCAAGCAACGCCTACTTTGGCTAGATTATTGAAGTCAATCGTTGCTGACTTTTGTGGATGGACGGGGCAGCAAGTCAATATCAACAAATCTATAGTTATGTTTGGTAAGGCTGTTAAACGATCCCTCAAGCATAAAGTTGCTAGAAGACTTGGTTACAAGGTGGTTAAGGAGATGCATTACTTGGGAATCAAGATTGTTATGAGAAGATTGGGTATGGCAGATTTCCAAGACATGTTGAATCATGTTTTGGAAAGGTTTAATGTTCGGGGAAATAAGTCCTTATCTATGGGAGGCAGATTAACTCTTGTTAAGTCTTCTTTACTATCTATGCCAAATTTCTTGATAACACATTCTGTGGTTCCAAAAAGGTTATTGCATGAATTGGATAAACTTTGTAGGGACTTTATTTGGCATAAACCAAATGGGAAGAAAGGTTTGCATTATGTTGCTTGGGAGGATGTTTGTAAACCAAGAAGTGCTGGAGGTTTGGGGGTGCATTCAGTTGTGCTTCGAGCGGACCCTCTTTGAGTGAGGTTGGCATGGAAATTTTTTATAAATCCTAATTCCTTGTTGCATAGGAATTTAATTGCAAAATATGGTGATAATATTCTGAAGGGTGATTGTAAGAAGAGTGCTTCTAGTGCATGGCAGATTATGATTGATGGTGGTAAGCATCTTAAACTCATTGTCAAATGGAAAGTGGGTAAAGGTGATAAAATTAATGTCTTGAATGACACTTGGCTGCTTGATAAATGTCTTAATGATTGGCCTACACTTGCTGACTGTGGAGCTTTGGAGGGAATGTTGCTTCAACAATTCATTTCCAATGATGGTGTTGCAAAGGTATTTTCATAGAGAACTTATCATGCTGATTACAAAAATTTTTATTGATTCAATCAGGAAGGAGGATTGACTGGAAGCTTTGTTTCAGTATTCAGGCAAAACCATATCTGCAATGTCTTATGAAGAAGTAATGAAAGGGAAAATCAAACAGGATGATGGTGGTTTCTTTAATTGGCTGAAGAAGTTGAAACTCAATCCAAGAGTGGAACTTTTTTGTGGCGGTTAAGTAAGTTTGCTATCCCTACAAACCAGTTCCTTAGATATCGAAGGTTATGTGATGTTGAGTTATGTGCTCGAGGATGCCAAGAGGTTGAAAGTTATGATCACATAGTGGTACATTGAAAATATCTTATTGATGTCATCTCAAAGATTAGAGAGTGGGGCTTTAATATCCCTACTTTTTATTCCTTAGATAGCTGTTTGGGGGAGCTTAGAAGGCTCTCAGCTCAGAATTCAAATGTGGTAAAGGTGTATTGTGCAGTAGTTTACTCATCCTGGAGGAATCGGAATGAAGTGAAGCATGGCAAGTCTGCTTTGTCTAGTTTGATAGTTGCAGCCAATGTACTATCTATAGCTATGATACAATCAGGTCCTTTACTAGACAGATGGGGTGTTAATCTCCTTAGGGAGTTTCACAAAACTTGGCACCCTCCACCTCTAGATTGGATCAAGATTAATGTGGATGTTGCGGTTTTGAGTTCTAATCTAGCTGGTATTGGGGGAGTTTTTAGAGACCACAAAGGAAGGCTTCTCAAGAATCTATGAACAAGTCTAAATGGAAATTGGAAAATTGGGTGGGAAAGAAGTTACTCTTTCTAAATGATTTCAATAATGTCATTTTTCATCATGTTAATAGAGAATGTAATAAAGTAGCGGATGTTTGTACTACTTTGGCTTTAGAGAAGAGTTTTACTTTTTATAGTTTTTATTTTGGTAATATTCCTTCCTCTTTGTCTAGTTTGTTAAAGGAGGAATGTTACCCTTTTCTCAATTATAAGTAGTTCATCTTTTTATCTAATGCAATTTGCACTTTTAAAAAAAAAAAAAGAATATTTAATCATGTAATCTGACTGTAAGTCATATAGTATAATTAGTAAAAAAACTTGATCTTAAATTTTCCTCACTCGTGTGTGTGTGCACGGTCACCAATTGCTTACACCCTTATGTGGCCAGACTCAAGAAATAAAAAATTATAAGAAAGTTAAAATTACAAACTCTTTAACCTAACATCCTATTCTATCTAAGCTTGAGTCATTAGTAGTCTTGAGGGGTGTATGTTTTTCCTGAAATGTTAGTGCACACAGACAAAAAATAATATCGAGTATTTTTGTTAAGAGAAATAAAAACTCAATCAATAATCTTTATTATCACCAAAATCACAAGCTAGAGATCCTGAATTATAACAGTAGGAAATTCTAAGTAGTACACAATGCCACGGCATCTGATGAAATAATTATTGCAACTTTATTTTCATAAGCTATATTCTCTTATTATGTGTGTTTTTGATGATTCCAAAATATTATTATTTTGACTTTTATTTCTCCTAACTTGTATCATATATATTGCTTTTGTTATTTGTGTGTACTAATATTTTAGGGAAATCACATTCCACACAGTGGAAGACTTCAAGTTAATTGGATTAGAGTTTATTAGGTTTGTAGTATGTACTTTTTATTCTTTTCTTGAGTCTGAGAGAGTGTGATTGTAATTTGGGTAACCGTACACACACACACTAGGGGAGTGAGAGAATTTATGTATCATATGAGACAATTTATCCTATGTATTCCTCCAGAACTGATCTGATCGAATAAAGTCTGGAAATTTCTCTAATTCTAAATCATATTGTACGAATATAGTTCATCCCAGACTCTAATCAAAGTATGAAATAGGCTCGTACACAATCATACAGATGAAATGGTTCATTTTTTGAACTGATAGTACTATACGATGGTGGGTTCGTACAGACGCTAATCAGAGTACGAAAAAGGTTCGTACACAATCATATATATGAAATTGGACTTTTTTTTAACTGATCATACTATACAAAGTGAGTTCGTACAGACGCCAATCATAGTACAAAATTGGGTTTCTCCACATTCATACAGATGAAATTCTCATTTTTTGAACTGATTGTACGGGACGATCAGCATTTGTACAGACACTGATCAAAGTACAAAATAAGATTTGGATAGCATTATATAAGACTTTTTAACTATTCATACGTATAAAGATCGATCGTATTGTACTATCCAAGTTCGTCAAACTTGAATTTTTTAGTTTTTGGATGATTATTATTATCCTTTGTACATAAGGGTCCTAAAAACTGACTATCTTACAGACTTCCACAAATTTCTCTTAAGTGTTCTTAAGGAGTGTGTTTGGGAGAGTGTCTTGAGAGTAAAGTGTGAGAGATCTAGTATAGGGAAATTGTGAGAGGATTCACAAGGTCACCCAATAGTGAGAATCTCTTATATGTCCTTCAAAGTTCTTCCCAATCTCCTTGAAGGCTCTTACAAGAGAATTGTCAAAGAAGGTCCAGTACTCTGCCATCACTAGGGAAGGTGTAAAAGGATGCTTGGTTCTCTTCCTACATTAGGAGGGTTTCAAAGGATGAAGGTACTCTATCGACACCAGGAGAGTGGGAAAGGATGATGGTTCTCTACCGCACCGGGTTGGTGGAAGAGAGGTTGTAAAGGCTTCACCGCCTTACTTTGGCGGTAAAAGGAGAGTCACTTGAGTATAGTGCAATACCTGGAGAAGGAGTCTCTAGGGAGTGGATGTAGGTCTTGTTGGAGCAAACCACTATAAAATTTTATGTCTTCTACTTTTATTTTTTACTGCATTTACTTTCCATAATTTTTACTTACTATGGTTGAAAAGTAATTTTTTATCGAAAATTTAATCTTGCTCAAATACTATTTTTAAATTAAATTTTCTACTAAAAAGGTTTTCATTTCTAAGAGATAATTTTTAAAAATTACCAATTCACCCCCCTCTTGGTTAGCCTTGGGCATATTGTAATAGGTTTAACAACCTATTCAGACTTTCAAGTGGTATCAGAGCCTACTTCAAAAATTACTATTTAAATTACTTTTTGAAAATTAGAACATGGCTAATTTTGGAAACCGTAATACTCCTAAAGGATATTCTATAATTAGATCACTGTTATTTGATAACATTCCATTTGATTTCTAGAAAACTCACATGTCTACTTTTCTACAATCACTTGACTATCGCGTGTGGATGTTAGTACAAGATGATTATACTGCACCTATTAGAATTGTTGATGGTATTAGAGTTAAAACATCATTTGCTGATTGGACTATAGAAGAAAGGGACTTAGCACAATTAAATGTAAAATGATTAAATAGCTTTTTTTGTGCTCTTAAATTTGAAGATTATATACGTGTTTCAACTTGTAAATTAGGAAAAGAAATATGGGATAGACTTTGTATTACATATGAAGGAACCAATGAGGTCAAATAATCAAGATTGAACATTCTATTACAAGACTACGAACTCTTTTACATGAAACTAAATGAATCAATCTCTGACATGTATATACATTTTACTCAAATAGTTACCTCATTGCATGCTTTAGGTAGGAAACTAACTAATTTGGAAAAAGTAAATAAGATTTTACATTGTTTGCCTACTAACTATGATGTAAAGATAACTGCTATTACTGAGTCTAAAGACTTAAATGTGTATTTAATTGATATTCTTCTTGGATTACTAATTGCCTACAAGCAAGGAGTAACTCAATGATAGATTGATGCAGGTGACAAGCAAAAGGAGAAGAATATAGCATTGAAGGTGGATGATTTAGATAGTGCTCAGTCACTACCTGAGGATGAGGAAGACATTTCTCTCATAACGAGGCAATTTAAAAGTTTTCTAAGGAGGAAGCAAAGGAGATGTCGGCAATGGAACAAAGATAAGTTCCATAAAAATTCTAAGGCTTCTAATGAAGTAATTTTCTATGAATGCAGGAAGCCTTGACACATCAAGATTGATTACCCAAATCTCAAAGCTAATCCTAGCAGGGAGAAGGTTGAGGAGAAAACTAATGTGAAGATAGGCAAGAAGAGATTTATGAAAGTATTTTGGGTAGATTCAGCATCCAACTCATCAGAAACAGCACCATAAGAGAAAGTCACAAATTTATACTTGATGGCAGATGATCTTGATCATTCAGACTAAGATGAGGTATGTGATTTATCCTATAAAGAATTATTTAAAGTTTCTGATAGAATTCATACGCATATAGAAAACTAAAAAAATTGCATGCTAAACTGAACCAAGTACATATAAACTTACATAGACAATATGAAATCCTTAGGAAAGACCATACAGACATTGATAGCAACCACATGAGCCTATAAGATGAGTTCGATGATTTGAATAAAAAGCATGAACTTATGAAATCATCACATACTCAACTTGAAAATGATTATAAAGTGTTTTTGGAAGAATCGGAATATATATAAATTGACTTGAAAATAGAAATATCTATGTTGATAAATAAGAACTCATATCTTGAATTGGAAGTTAAGGCTATTCAGGAAAATAGACCTAAACCCACACTTGAGCAATTCTATAGGTCTAAGCAAAATAATATGAGTTCAACACCTAGGAAGAGATCTTATAACTCATTTAGATTAAGAAATTCTTTTTCTGGAGTGAGATGTTTTACAAGTGGAATGTTAGGATTCATCTCCCACACTTGTACAATTAGTAGTAGAACACATTTAGTGTAGAGACCTAAGATGCATAAATCACAGCATTTTAAGCATGCATCTAGTTTATTATTGCCAAGAAGAGAACCCAAACTTTTTTGGATTCCCAAGTCTATTGTAGGGACGCTCTCACACAAGACCTCGTGAGAGTATTTGGTTCCTGGATAGTGGATGTTCTAAGCACATGACTGGAGATAAAAGACAATTCATATCACTGGAAGCCAGGAATGAAAGCAAGGTTACACTAGGAGATAATACCACCAAGAGAGTGGTAGGTACAGGTATGATTGGAAACTTAAATAACTTTTTTATTGAAAATGTCTTGTTGGAAGATGGCTGAAAGCATAACCTGTTGAGTATTAGTTAGTTCTGTGATAAGGGGTATAGTATAAATTTTTTTCCAACTAGCTACATTGTAAGCCAAAACGGAAATGATATTCTGCATGGAGTTAGGGTAAATAATGTAAACATACTTGATTTGAATTGTATTAAATCTTCGAATGCTTTTTGTCTCAAAATAATAACTGATGAATCATGGTTATGACATAGGAGGCTTTGTCACGCAAGCATGAAAAATCTTAGGAAAATAATCCAAAAAGAATTGGTTAGAGGTATACCCAAATTAGACTTTACTAAGGATCACCTGTGTGATGTGTGTCAATTAGGAAAATAAGGGAAGTCCTCCTTTCATTCCATTAAAGATCTTAGGACTAGCAAACCATTAGAAATCATTCACATGGATCTTTTTGGACCGATTAGCACTATCAGTTTAGGAGGAAAAAGTTTTGGGTTTGTTATTGTGGATGATTATTCAAGATTCACTTTGGTCAAATTCTTATCTCACAAGGGTGAATCAGTTGATGAATTTAGAGTATTTTTTACTTGGATTCAGAAGAAGCTAGGGTGTGAGATTTTAACAATATAAAGTGATCATGGAGGAGAATTTAAAATGAAAATTTTGAAGATTTTTATAAAGAGAAAGGAATTGATCATAATTTTTCAGCACCTAGGACCCCTCAGTAGAATGGAATAGTTGAAAGGAAGAATATAACATTAATAGAAGCTGCTAGAGCCATGTTGGCAGAATACTCCCAAAATATTTTTAGGCTGAAGCAGTTAGTACAATATGTTATGTTCTGAATAGGGTGAACATTAGATCTAAATTGAATAAGACACCATATGAACTTCTTCTTAAGGGTAGAACACCAAATCTTGGGAATAGATTTTGAAGAGACTTTAGCCCCTGTAGTAAGACTTGAAGAATTTAGGGTTATGTTAGCCTTTGCCTATTTTAAAGATTTTAAATTATACCAAATGGATGTTCAAAGTGCCTTTTTGAATGGGGTGATATAAGAGGATGTTTATGTTGAGCAACCTCCAGGTTTTAAAAATTCTAAATTCCTTAATCATATTTTTAAATTAGAAAAGGCATTATATGGACTAAAACAGACACCTAGGGCATGATATGAGAGGTTAAGTACTTTTCCATTAAAAAGATCATTTGTTAAGGGAAGTGTGGACACCACTCTCTTTTTGAAAAGAATAGATGATGAAGTACTCATTGTACAAATATATGTGGATGATATCATATTTGGATCAACTGATAAAAATCTTTGTAATAAATTTTCAAAAATAATGAGTAGTGAATTTGAGATAAGTTTGATGGGAGACTTGAGTTATTTTCTTAGTTTTAGCATAAAAAAAAGTGAGGAAGGAATCTTTCTTAGTTAATCTAGGTATGTTAAGGACTGTTGACCTCATTTTTGTATGAGGTCAGTAGGACCAATCCAGACCTTAGGATCTTTCCAATCCTTAGGATCAATCCTGACCCCAGATCAACACAGCTTAAGACCAATTTAGACTCTAGGATCTCCCTAGATTTCAATCCCTAGGATCTGCTCTAGACCCTAGGATCTCTTCAAATTAATCCAGACCCTAGAATCTACTCTAGATCCTAGGATTTTGCCAGACTCTAGATCATATGATCTTCTTAGACCCTAGGATCTATTCTAGACCATAGGATTCCTCTAGATCCTTCTAGATCTTAGGATCAATCTAGACCCCAGGATCTTCCTAGAATCCAGACTTTAGGATTTATTCTAGACCCTAGGATTCCTTTAAGCTGATCTGGACTCCAGGACCTATTCTAAACCCTAGGATTCTTCTAGATCAATCCAAGCTTCAATTAAATCAAGACTTAATTCAAACCCTATCATTCAAGCTCAAAATTCAATTCAAAACCAGAAATCCAGATCAAATTCTAAGGCCAAAGGTCTAAGTCCTGAAAGCCTTTTCCAGTGAATCTTTGAATAATTCAAAACCTTATCAAATGACCTCTGATTCAAGGTCTGTCAGTTTCACACTGATGTGACATATCTCTAGAGGCAACCCTCCAAATTTGAGCTCATTCTGAGGTCACTAACCTTAGAAACTGAATTGAAATCCAGAGGCTGTAAAACCTTCAAATATTTATAGTCTATGCCACTGGACCTACCACCCAATGGATATTGACCTTGGAGCCTTCTCCAAAGCCTCCAACCACCTCCAGACCCTTGATTATAACCCATTGAACAATAAACTGCATTTTGTTGTACTCAATTTGACCCCCAGTTGACCAGGGGTCAAAATGACCAAAATACCCCTATGGGGTGTGAATAGTCACTTTGGTCAAATGAGCTCCAAATCAAATGCAACTACCTCCAGCAAGTTTCAAATATTAAACCAATCCTGTTGGACCCACTTCCAGCCCCTGGGTCAACCTGGTTGACCAAGTCAACCTAGTTTGACCAACCAGGCCTTTTTGGGTCAAAATAGGTCATTTTGACCAAATAACCTCCCTAGACCTTGGAACCACCTCCATTGGTCTCCAAATACCATTTCAAATCTGTTGAACCCATTTCCAGACCCTGGACCCACCTGGTTGACCAAGTCAACCAGGTTTGACCTAAAGGCCTATTAAGGGCCCAAATAGGTCATTTTGACCAAATGACCTCTCCAGACCTTGAGACCACCACCAGTAGACTCAGAATGTCATTCTGAACTGGTTGGACCCAATCCCTGACCCTGGGTCAACCTGGTTGACCAAGTCAACCTAGTTGACCCATTAGGCCCATTAAGGGCCTAAACAGGTCATTTGATCTAGATGACCCATTTAAACCCTGAAACCACCTCCACTAGACCCCATTCATCAATTCAAACCATTCCAGTTCAAACCCTAACCCTGGGTCAACCTGGTTGACCAAGTCAACCCAGTTGACCCATTAAGCCCATTAAGGGCCCAAATAGGTGATTTAACCCAAATGACCTTTTCAAACCCTCAAACCACTTCTACCATACCTCAAATTTTATTTGAAGTTGATTTAGCCCAAACCCTGGCCCTGGGTCAACCTGGTTGACCAAGTCAACCTAAGTTGACCAATTCAACCCTTAAGCTTCCATATTTTAAATCAAACTCCACATCAGCTTCAAACCCATTCAAACTTCTTTGATCACATTCCCCAATGATTTGGATTTGACTGGACCCATTGACCCAGTCAATAGTTGACTTAGTCAACTGAGTCCAAATCTAGTCAAATTTGACTCATTTAGCTCAAAATCAATTAAACCATTCAATTCAAGCCTTTTAAGAACTTCAAACTCTCAATCTCATATCAATAACTAATTCAAGAACATCTAAACAAATTTGAAGTCAAATCACCCTTGATTTGACTTGGTCAAACTATCCAATCTATTCAAACTAGTTCCTTAATCCAATCCATACAACTATTTAAATCATCTCTATGTCATCAAGCCTCAAGTCTACTTCAAATTATGGCTCAAGTATTTGCAAATCTACTTTGGGTTGAATTCTAGTTGATTTGACAAAGTCAATTCAATTAAGCTTGGTCAAACTAGTTCAAACCCTCTTAAAACATTCAAGCTCTAATGTCAAGCCATCAAACTCCCCTTTGAATCAACCCAACCAGGTTTTAAGGCTTCCTCCCTTGCCAACTCAGCATCCAAGATGACTGGTTGACTACTCAACATAGTCAACAATTAGGAAAATGGGCTTTAAATGGTCAAAGTAGCCTTTTAAATTAATCCACTCTATTTGAAATCATTCCATCAACTGAAATGAGTTCCAGAACCTTCCTAGAGGCTTTTTCAGCCCTTGGATGGAGATCAAACGGCTCCAATCACTCCACATGCCCATGTGGGGACCAAGGGAGCTTTTCACATGCCATGTGCTCTTGTCCTTGATTCCCCTACCATTCTAACTACCTAATGACAGATGACAACTATCCAGGAATTCCCACACTCAATCTCAACCCTCCATTTGACTTGGAGAGAATTGAATAGGGCAAAAGGGCTCTTAGAGCTCTCATTCTCTCCTTTACACTATCTCTCCAGACTCAAGCTCTCCAAGAGAGATTTCTTTTCATTTGGGCTCTCCATAACCTCTTCTACACCCCCTCAGTCAGATCCGGCCGGTTAGAGTCGCCGGCGACAAGCTTTCCGGCGAGCTCAAGCCAAAATCCGTCCAACCCAAATAGCACGCGATTGGGAGCTTATCAGACCACGATTTCTGAAGGAGAATCATGCATGGACAATCAACAAGCTCAGAGAATACTTAACCTCGTCAATCCATTGATTGGTTTAGGTATAAATGCTAACCCTTGTCTAGGCCACATTAGATTAATTAGCTTTTGATTCTGTGCATATTAAGCTTAAGATTCATATCCACAAAATTTCTGTTCATTCATGCATTCTATGTTTAAAATTTCATTCAAATTAATCGAATGGTTTGAGAGAACTGGCTTGAAAATGCATTCTAGGGCTTCGGTTAAGCCTGCATGAATGGCGTGTTTTCAGGGCCATTGATCACAGGATCAACGGCTCTGATCGAGTCATTCCGCTGTTCCTTCTAACCACGCGGACCAACCAACCGCAGAGATCCCCGTTCAACGTAATCTAGGCCATCCGTTTCGAACAGCGGACCATAAGACGGCCTTCCCGCGTGCTGACGTGGCCAAGTTGCCGCGGATTCAACCCACGCCACCTTTGCAATCAATTGCAATAATTGCATCGCCGCGCAATCATTGTAAATGATTGCAGCCGTCACCGCGGTCTGCTCTAACAAACCGGAGCTTGCCACCTGGCAAATCGCCGCCGGCCGGTTTATTTTAAATATTTTTTTTTTATTATTATCAAATTTTAATTAAAATAACTTAATAATTAAATAAGAATTAATTTTAAATAAATTAATACTAATTTAAAATATTAAGATACTTTAAATTATTTTAAATGTTATATATATATATATATATATATATTACTATTTATTTAAAATAAATTAAGATATTTCATTAAATTAATTTAGTATTTAATTACTAATTGATATTTAATTTAAATTAAGTTTAAATAAATTTAAACTTCAGTTGAAATTATTATACATAAGTTTATAATTCCAAAAATATTTGAGATAAAATTTAATTTAATTTAAGAATTAATTCAAATATTAATTAATTTTATAATTAACTTAAATGTATTAATTAACCTTAAACTTTAAAAGCTCTAAATAAATTCATTTTAAATTATTAAAAATCAAATAATACCTTAAAATTTCCAGAACTTTAATTATTTTAATTTAAAATTAATTTTAAAATTCAAAACTAAATTTATTTTAAATTATTTGAATTATTTGATTATTTTAATATTTAATTAATATTTAATTAAATATTAAATTATTTATTTTCAAAGTTGAGTATTTATTTTCAAATTATAAAAAAAAATCAGAGGATCTCTCATTTGAATATTAAATATTTTGTGTATTTTAAATTTTAATTTTATGTTTATATACATATATGTTTACATAGATATATATTTTAAAATTATATATATATATATTTAAATTTTAAATATTTGAGAGATCCATTGGAACTTTAAACCTAGTTTAAGCTTGTTTGAACAGAATTAATGTGGAATGATGGATAATCAATGGATAATTAATGTGTTAAATATTTATTAATTATCTCTTGATTAATCAAGTCATTTTGATCTTTGCATGTATATGGTGCACACACACCACCTAGGTTTAGGGCTCTCCTAGATCTAGGATTGATTATTTGATATGTGTATTTGCATATATTTGTTTAAGGGCTAGTTGAAACCTTGATTCAAACCCATTTAAATTTAGTGACATCATTAAGGATAATAATTAAGGACTTTGGTTAGAGAAGTTAGAATATTTCCCATAATTAGGATTCATACCCCCTTGACTTGAAACTCAAACCATTTAAACTTAGTGACACTCTAAGCCCTAGGAAAATTTTCCACTGGATTTTGAAATCATTAAGCCCCTTAATTAACCTAATCAAGTTTAAACCTTAATTAAGCCTTTAAACCCTCCAGAAATTATAATAAATCAAGATTAAATCCAAAAAAATACACATAATACCTCAAACTGACCAAAATTTAATCCTTAATCAATGAAAAATAAAAGCCCGTTGACTGGACTTCAAAATTAAGCTTAATTTAATTTTAATTAAAATTCAATATTTAATTAATTTAATTAATTAAAAATAATTAAAAATTCCAAAAATTTCTCAAACACTTGGATATCACTCCTTAGGTCATTCCAGACCTTTGGAGTTGATTTCAAGGAGTTTGGAGGTCATTTGGATTCAAATCACAAAAAGGTTCTCTAATTAAACAATTTAAATAATTCAATAAACATTCAAAATTTTAAAAATTCATAACTAATTCAAATGAACTCCAAATTGAGCAAACTCAAAGGCATACAACTCATCTTAAGGTCTAATATTTATTAAAAATGTTAAGTTTCTAGAAATCAATCAAATTTGAAAAAGTCAACTTTTGGTCAAACTTAGTTCAAATTCAAGTCAAAACTTCAAACCTTCATAATAAAATTTAGAAAAATCCAATTTCAGTGTACTTACTGTCTAACTGATCGTATTAATGTCTAGTATTTTAATAAAATATTAACTTTCCAGAAAACATTTTAAATCAAAAAGTTAACTTTTAACCCTTGAATTAAATCATTAAAATAATCCAAAAATTCTAAAATTCAATAAATTTCCAAAAATTCCAGAAAACATCAACTTAACTCTAAAACCAGCAACCAACCAATCTTAATTAAAATTTAATCAACCTTCTATTATTAATTAAACTCAAAACACTTAATTATATCGGGTGCCACTAGGTAACCCAGGCCTACGAGGCTATTAAATTAGCCCCAAGGAAGGTGAAATAAACTTCACGGCCTCGGTGTGCAACAAAGGTGGTATCCAACAAATAATTAAATCAAATTTAAAATCAAATTCAAATCATTAAGATCTAAATTTTAATTAAAATCCCTTAAGCCTTCAACCAACTAGAACATCAAGCAACTTCAATCAAGTACTCTATCTAGGACATATGAAAGCCACACAGCCTACCTCATACACTTTAGATAATTTGTTAGGACAACCAACTCTAGTCTTAGGCTAGGTCGGTATTTACTTTTCTACTGTGTGCCGGGTTTTCGAGCTTTTACTGCATGCTGTTTGCTAGTGGTAGAATTGATGTGATTGTTTATTTATTTAATGCACTCTGTGATGTGATTGATTGTACGTTAGATCTACCCTTAGGCTAGGGATGTTTTGTACTAATTCAATCTTATGCAGGTGTCCATGCTCATACAGGGCAATTAAATTAAAGGGGGCAAAAATCATAAATATTAAATTGCACAGGTGCTCCAGAATGCTTAAGTCCCCCTTTAAAATTAAACAAGCATGGCCAAGTGTGGCTGGTTTGAGCATTTTTAATTTTTAACATATAACTGCTTGGGATGTTTATATAAACTGTTGATTATTAGGATAACCTTGCAGGTTGTTGAGTCTAGATTTTTTAATTTTTATTGATGTAATTTGATATGAATTTGAGTTGTAAATTGTTTAAAGTGATTTGAGATTGAGATGTTTAAACATCCAATTTGGAATCCAAAGAGGAAGGAACATCCCTTAGGGGAAAGTTCCTATCCATTCAGAGATCCAAATTAGGATGAATTTCAAATATCCAAAGAGAAAAGATAACACCCCTATCTAGGGGGAGTTTCTTTTCATTTGGATATCCAGACCCGACGATCCAAGGAGTTCCAAGAAGACGAAGAAGTGAAGAATGAGAAGAATCTCAAATCTCAAAATCACTTGAGTCTTAGGAGTAGAATCCGGGTTATAGTTAGTGGTACCCGGCCACTTTACTTTTCCTGCAGACCCTGGGTTGTATAATTAAGTGGCACTTGCCACATGGACTTTCAGTTTGAGCATTTATTTAATTAATTTAATTATTTAATTAATTTGATTGATGTGTTGATTGCGATTAAGGACCCACATGCTTTTAGTAGTTTATTTGGCGCTCTTACATGTCGATTTTGATTTAGCCTGGAACCCGATCGGAGGCTCGTGAGGGTACGGTCATTAACTATTTCTATTTTAACTAAAATTTAAAAACTTTAGGCTCAGATAGAAACTCTAATGATTTTAAGAAGTAAGCCCGGACTCGCCGGGGGTTTCTCATGCATTCATATTGACTTTTCTCATCCGTGTTACGCACCTCCCCGCCTGCGGGTTTTGGCAGACCACCTGACCTATTAGGGTGCAGTTCTGTCCAAGGGGATGTTGTGCAATCTCTAGGATAAAACCTATTTTTAAGCCTGATTTTAAAACTGCTACATTTTGATTTAAGCATTTAATCGAGTCAACTAGCATGCATTGTATTAGATACAAAATAAAAATTGAGTCTAAATCTTAATTGGATTTTTAGCTTAAGCATTTAATCCAACATATGTTAAGGGGTCAATTAGGATCTGCTCTAGATGTTGACCCCAATTCTTTAAACCAATCTTAGTCAATGTTCCTACCACTCTTGCATAATTGACCTGACTCATGGTTTTAAAGCGTTTAGGTGTTTTAGCTGGCTCCCCAATCCAGGCCGGGATAAGTCCAGGATTGCATTGCATTAGCTAGGTTATGGGTCACTGATTTTTAGTACCCATTTTAGACTTAGGTTCTGAGGTAAGTCTTCAATCTTAAGACCTCAATCTTCCGGGAATCTAATTCCCACTTTCTAATAAAATTGATCACTTAAACATTAAATCTTTTTCAATCTAATTTAAGCCCAACACTTAGGATAGTTTGGGGTGTTTCTGAAGTAATTCAGAATCTCAAAACACCTCCTACTCTTCTTTCTTTGACTCCAGAAATAAGTGTTCAATTTTGAACCAATCCCACTTGAAAATTCAAGTCCGTAACCTTCTTTGATATCGATCTTTGAAATCTTAAATAAAATTCGTATCGCTATTTTAATCGAGAGTATTCGTAGGAAATTTTTTGGTTTCCTACGATGTAATTAACTATGAGGGCTTGCGCTCGTAGGAGATTTAGAAACCCAGACCTAATTTCAAAATCAAGTTTTCAAAACCTTCAATTGATTATCTTTGGGAAATTCAAACCTGACGATCATTATCGTCATTTTCAAATGATTAATAATAAATGATATTTTCTTTCTTTGGATAGATATGTCATTCTATTATTATAATTTTGATCATGAAATTAATGATCTTTTATTCTGATTATTATAGTCTAATATTGGATTAAACATCATTTTGATCCTTCGGGATCACATATTATTTCTCCTTGAGTTTGACTATGATAATCAGATAAATTTAAAGATTTGTAATCTGAACCTGTTAGAGAATGATATGTTCACCTTTTGAGGTGATACATCATTTATAATAAGTGTTCGATTATAAAATTTAAATTCCAGAAATTAAGCATTTCCCAAAGAAAATTAAACACTTTTTCAAAAACTATATTTTTTCAATCAAACAAAGACATCCTCAAAAAGTATGAAATGGATAATGCTAAACTAGTGACTACACCAATGAGTTCCTCAATGTAGTTAGATAAGGCTCCTAAGGGAAAATTTGTTGATCAAAAGAAGTTTAGAGAAATAATTAGATCATTGCTTTACTTGACTGCTAGTAGACTAGACATTATGTTTAATATTTATTTGTGTGCTAGATTTCAATCTGATCCAAAGGAATCACATTTGACAGCAATGAAAAAATATTGAGATATCTTTTGGAAACTCAAAACTTCAGAATTTAGTATCCTAGGCACAGCTCTTCGTTTGAAATCATTGGATATTCTGATTCAGATTTTATAGTATGCAGGGTAGATAGGAAGAGTACCTCTGGAAGTTGCCAATTTATTAGAAATTTTTTAGTGTCTTGGTCCAATAGGAAACAGAATTCGGTAGCCCTTTCTACTACTGAGGCACAATACATTGCCTTAGGTAGTTATGTGGTACAAGTTCTTTGGTTGAAATAACAATTGATTGATTAAGGATTTTCAATTGGCACAATTTTAATTTTTTGTGATAATACTTGTGTTATTTTTATTTCAAAGAATCCTATTCAACATTCTAGAACCAAGCATATAGACATAAGGCATCACTTCATTAGAGATCATATATCTAAGAGAGAAATTGAATTGCATCATATTTCAACTGAAAATCAACTTGCAGATATTTTTATAAAACCACTAGCTTTTGATACATTCAGCATTTTAAGAACAAGGCTAGGTGCGACTGATATTAATGCTTGATTTAAAATTATGCAAATCTGACTTTTATGTTACTTTGTATTTTTTATTTTCAGTATATTTTTAGTATAGTGAGGTTGTTCTTCTTTTGTTTGTTTTTGGTTTATTTTCTTTTTAGTACTGTGCTATTGGTGTTATGATTGAAAGCTTGAATAGCATTATCGGTGTTGGAAAGGTCTATTATTTATCATGTTTTAGATTTAAGTGTTCTTAGGCTTCTGATTTGCGAAGCTGAAACTTGTTTTTCATAGGTGTTCATACTATACGAACACACATCGTACTGTATGATATGTACAATTTTGTATGTACGTGTGGGTACGGTTGTATACCTTAATGTCAGTTATAATTTCCATTCATACGTACGAAGTCAAAATTCATATGTACGATCGTGTTGTCATTATTTCACGCGGACGAACCCAACCATTTATGGACGACCATTAATTTTTTGATCATCCCGGATGAACAACTGTTCGTCTGTACAATCCTAGGGTGTAAAAGTGTGTACGAAAGGATGCCTCGGGAAGGGTGGTTTATGAAAAGTCATTTCAATTTTGTTCGTTTGCATTCGTATGTACGAAATTTATTTTTTCCCATACGATTTTTTGATTGTACATACGATCATAGATTCGTACTGTACGATCTACCATTCTTCTTTAAATTGGAAAGGTTTGGCTGTCATTATCTTCACATATCTTTCAAACCTTCTTACCTTCAAATCTTAGTAATAACTAGCAGTAGCAAGAATGCACAAGTTTCAAGGGGATCCTCATCTAGAGCGGACAGAGATGATGATTTCTAATTTAGGGAAAATGAGGAAGCCTTTGATAGGTTTTGTGCTGCAAAAATCACTACCTCTAGAGTCTTCATTCAAGGTGATTTAAATTTTTCTGTCATACCTTTATTTGTTGCAACCCAATTGTCCTTCATCTTAACCTTGATCTATGCCTACCATAAGGAAGCCTTTCAATTGTTCTTAGCCAACATGAAATTCAATGACGATCATTCTAGAGTAAGTTTTTATATCTTTAAAAAATGAGTCCAAATTATAGAAAAAGACTTAGGAACCATTCTTCAACTTTGAACCGAAGGGATTAGGGTGCATACACTAACTTCTAGAGCTGATTATGACTGGAGTGAGATGAATCGATCTTTTAGAGGAGTCCATCAAGTCAGTCATTTACCTCGAGTATATACCCTAAATCAAAATGCTAGGATCATCCAGCATGTTTTGAGAACCTCCATCATTCCTAAAGCTGGTGATCATATAAATATGACCCCTCTTTTGTCCACTGTCACCTATCTTATATTGACTAAAAAACCTTTTGATGAAGCCCAACTTATTATGGACCACATTTATAACCTTTTTGATATTGGGCATCCTAACAATAAAAGAAAGAAAAATGTGACATTAGGACATTTGATCACCTACATTCTGGAGAAGAAATACAATCTAATACATCCCGAGCCTCCCATTGAATTTCCTATTTTCTTCACCAATGCTTCCTTTCGAGCACTATTCCATCAAGATCAAGATTCAGGGGAAGATTATTCTGAGGAAGAAGGGGGAGCACCTGCATTTGCACCTGGACCTAACCAAAATTTTTATCAAGATATAGTCCAGCGCTTTGATTGTCTTGATCAAAGGTTTGATGAAGTGGAGGCTCACTTAAAAATGTAGGATGATATGTACAATAAAGACAAGGGGTGGATCCGTAATCAATTTGATTTAGTGAACACTAATATTGCTTCAATCAATAGCTATTTTGCTATGTTCACTACTTCTCCACCACCTCCAGATGAGGGTCCTTCAGACATTTAGATGTATTTCTTTCAAGTTGTTTCTCATGGGTATTTGTGTTTGCTTTTCTATTATTACTTTGTTGGTTACATATTTTTTATGTATTATTTTTATGTTGTAAGTGATGCTATATTGAGTTGATATATGTAAGGATATGACTATATGTGGTTTTCATACTAATGTAAGGATTTGATTTGTGTTGACATGTTCATTTGCAATTGATCGTTGAAATGGATAATAAATTAATTTGCTCTATAAATTTAATTTTCTTGCAAAATTTAATCTCTCAAAACATTTAGATTCCATTGTGATTGGGTGTAGTTCAGATGATCAGATTTATATTTCATAATTGACAATTATTACTTCGCTATCATTGTTATAAAATTGATGTCATATTTTTATTCTTACTTCCATTTCAAGGTGTTTATCTTTGTTCATTATTGTAATTTATGTTAAGAGTTAGTGATATTGGAAAGACATAATTTGAGAAGAGGCATAAAATTAGCCCAAACTGTTATAATGCACAAAGTGTGCAAATTATATTAAAAGATGCGCAATGATCACCAATTTGAAAAGAGGTACAAAATTAGCCCAAACTGATAAGATGCACAAAGTGTGCCACAAATTATTGAAAAGATGCGCAATGTCACCAATTAATCTTTCCTTTATCAGTTTCTCAGTCCCACAAATCTATATAATCGATATTGATCTTCACTATTAAATTAGAATATGATTAAGTCCATTACATCTTTTCTATAATAATTATGGTTATATAATCTGTCTATTTCAAATAGTGAGACAAATCAACTTTTCTTATCCTGGTTATTCTGTGATTTAAAATTTGAGTCTTTATCTTATGCATGAGATCTTAATTTTGGTATTCATAACTTATTCAATATTTGTTATCAATTGCAACTTATTAAGTGTTTTTCTTCCCTTTTTGTTGTTATCAAAAGGGGGAGTCAGAATATTATTTGATTATTTTTTGGATATTATTTGATTGTTTATTGTATGATGATATTTAATGCATTGTGTTGAAATTTATTTTTTCTACTTTTTACTGTGTATGTGTATGTTGTTCATGAAATGTATGTTTTTTTATTTTTTTATTGTTTGTTTGTAAGTTTGCTATTCTCCTCTCCTGAGAATTCCTTATTCTGGGAATTCCTTAATCTGGGAATTCCTTATTCTAATTGGTTATTCATTTAGGGGGAGCTTAAGTGAAATTGCCCATTTAGGCGGAGCTTAGGAGAAATTGCCCACTTAGGGGGAGCTAAGGAGAAATTTTATTTAGGATGTTTAACTCAAACAATAATTATTTTTCCATCATCAAAAAGGGGGAGATTGTTGCAACTTTATTTTCATAAGCTATATTCTCTTATTATGTGTGTTTTTGATGATTTTGAGAGTGTGATTTTAAATTGGGTAACCGTGCACAAACACTGGGGGAGTGAGAGAAAACTTGATTTTTATAACTAATCATACTATATAACTTATGTATTATACGATACAATTTATCCTGTGTATTTCTCAAGAACTAATCTGATTGAATCAAGTCTGGAAATTTTTCTAAGTCTAGATCATACTTTATGAATATAGTTCATCTTAGACTAATCAGAGTACAAAATAGGATTCGTGTAAGATCGTACAGATGAAATGGTTCATTTTTTTGAACTGATCATATTGTACGATGGTGGGTTAGTATAGACGCTAATCAGAGAATAAAAAAGGGTTCGTACATGATTGTACAATTGAAATTAGAATTATTTTAATCTGGTCGTACTGTAAGAAGTGAGTTTGTACAGACACTGATCAGAGTATAAAATCAGGTTTATCCAACTTCGTACAGACAAAAGTCTCATTTTTTGAACTGTTCATACAGGATGATCAGTGTTCATACAGACGCCGATCAGAGTATGAAATGAGGTTCATACAGCATCGTATGAGACTTTTTGAACCGTTCATACATATGAAGATCGATCGTACTATACAAACCAAGTCTGTCAAACTTGATATTTTCAGTTTTTGGACGATTTTTCTTGTCCTTTGTATATAAGAGTCCTAAAAAGTGAGTGTCTTATAGACTTCGATGAATTTCTCTTGAGTGTTTTTAAGGAGTGTGTTTGAGAGAGTGTCTTGAGAGTGAAGTGTGAGAGATCTAGTATAGGAAAATTGTGAGGGGATTCACAAGGTTGCCCAACGGTGAGAATCTCTTACATGTCCTTCAAAGTTCTTCCCAATCTCCTTGAAGGCTCTTGCAAGAGAATTGTCAAAGAAGGTCCGATACTCTACCGTGATTAGGGAAGGTGAAAAAGGATGCTTTGTTCTCTGCCTACACAAGGAGGGTGTGAAAGGATGAAGGTACTCTACCGACACCAGGAGAGTGTGAAAGGACGACGGTTCTCTGCCGCACTAGGTTGGTGGAAGAGAGGTTGTAATAGCTTCTCCGCCTTACTGTGGGGGCAAAAGAAGAGTCACTTCAGTATAATGCAATACCTGGAGAAGGAGTCTCCAGGGAGTGGACGTAGGTCTTGTTGGACCGAACCACTATAAATTTGTTGTCTTCTACTTTTATTCTTTTACCGCATTTACTTTCTACAATTTTTGCTTACTATGGTTGAAAAGTAATTTTTTACTAAAAATTTAATCATGCTCAAATACTATTTTTAAATGAAATTTTCTACTTAAAAGGTTTTTATTTCTAAGAGATAATTTTTAATAATTACCAATTCACCCCCCTCTTGGTTAGCCTTGGGCATATTATAATAAGTTTAACAACCTATTCAGACTTTCAATAATGCCACAGTGTCACAATCAACAGCACTGAGGCATCATAAATTGCACATTATGGCATTGAGTTCTCTATTTGCAAGCACTACAGCAACAACACATTCAGTGTTGCAGTATTTCCAGCATCATGGCATCAAAAGTTATTACGGTAGCACAATATTCTTTATTTTTAAAGGTTATAGTGCCATAACTTTTCACACCTTGGTACCATTTTACCACTTGGGTAGCGTTGTGCTCGATTATCGGAAGTACCATGGCATTATATTTATGACTTCCAAGGACCATATTCTCTTAGTGAAAAGATGTGACAATACATTAAATAACTAATCCACATCAATAGCACCATGGTGTTGTAAAAACTTTAGCTTTGAGTCGCTAGTTCACTTCAAGGGTGTTGCGTTGCCATTATTTCAAGCATTGTAATTCCATATGCCTTTTTAAGCCTTTTTATAATTAGTTATAATGTTATGTTTGCAAGAGAGTTCTATTACTTAAGTAAAATGCAGTACTTTTTAGAGTACTTCTCTAGTTCCCTCTTAGATTAAAATCTAAGGGAGGCTAGGGAAGTATAATATATAATCATTTAGAGTATTTAGCCTGTGTTTCTTGAAGTAACTCTATAAGTTAAGGGAGAAGCTGTGTAGATTAGATATATTGATTCTTCCTTGTGATATCACTCTTATATTTTCATTCTTTTATGAGTTAAATAAAAAAGAGTTTGCTTCTTAATCATTCTATGCCTGGCTAATTGGATTGAGGCTATAAACTGCAAGTTGAGTATTAATGAATACTCTTATTCTATAACTGTTAAAAGATATTTTCAATATTATCCTACTCTTTATTTAATGGACATAGTCATCATATGTATAGTTAAAATATAGCCTCGATGGGGGAATGCAAGAATAACCAAGAATATTAAAATATGATATTTGGATGCCTAGACATAGGATGTAAAATGTTCTAAGGAGATACTATAAATATAGGAGGTCAGCAGATATTCCTTTCACACTTATAAGCTCAACAGAGATCTAGGGTTGCATATGCTTTAAATCACATATATAATTAAGATTTTTATAAGGAAAGATATGCAATTTACAATCATCAATCCAAAACACTTTAATAAAATATTGTATCTAATATTTTATTATTTTATTTAGTGATAGAATCTCCACATTTATCTTTTTTATTTCACTAGGATAATTATTGCAATTAAAGTAAATAGTAGTAGTTTGTTGCAAGTAAACTTCCTCGTGGGTTCGACACTCTACTCTATCACTTTATTACTTGATTTGGCATGTATACTTGCGTATATTAAGTGGGATTTTATTATTTTTATATAAAAAAACTAAACTTTTTTAGGAGAGGTAGAGCCCTAAATTTTTATATAATTCAAAAGTTCACTCCACAGCCCCCATCATTATACAACTTGATCTATATATATATTTTACTTTTACAATGACTTGTATATATATACATCATTCCTAGGTACATTCTACTTTGACTGTTGCAGGAATTTAAAACAATATAAAAAGTATATAAAAGTATATGAAAGTGTAAAGTAGTTGTGTAATAACATAATGCTTCCAATGCAGTTCTTAAAGAGAATAAGTGCACTAATAAGAATATAAAATATATGACATCCAAATTGTTGAAAATAAATAAGCATACATAAGGTACTCTCAAAGCACCTGGCAAGTAAATCAAACCATTGGCCTAGCTTAGGCTAGAGTTGGTTGTCCTTATAAACCATATAAGTGTGTGTAGAAAGGCTTTGTGGCTTGGATAGCTCCTAGGCTTTATTGTTTTAGAGTTATTTATAAATGAATTTACTTATTCAAAGCCTTTGAAGGTTGGTTTAAATTTATGTTTTAATGATTTAGAGATTTTAAATTTCTTTTAAAGTTATTTTTATTATTGAAGTTATTTACCTTTAGGATTTAAACAACATAGCATTCAATAACTTCTAAGTGATAATAGTTGATACTCAATATATCTTAGACTCAGGAAATATATTGCTACTAACCCTCCAAGACTGTGGTAGATTAATAGCACAGATTCTTTCCTTTCTAATTATATATTCTAATCCTTAAAGCTTCTCAAGTTAATACACCTTTGTCCTCCTCAAAGGAAGCAAGCACAAGGGTATAGAAGCTATAATGTTTAAATATTTTATTAGTGCTTTTTAATTTAATTTAATTTAATTTAATTAATTGCTAATTTATTAAATTTATAATTTTTAATATTTACATTCTATCAAATCCATTTGTGGCCTTGTCATAACAGGCACGAAGACCAAGGCCTCCTCATGACACATAGCCCCGCAGTCCGAGTTAGACCAGCCTAAAAACTTCAATAACATGAATGTTAGTTTTCTACAAAATGTTACTTTTTGATTTAATTTCATCAAATTGATGATTTGCTAATGTTTTAATGATTTATTGGATTTCTATATTTTATTGAATATTTTAATGCAATAAACATATGGTCTATTTCTTGAGATTTTCATTTAAATTGGTATCTTAAATTTTTATATTTTACATAAATATTAGAGATTGAGATGTGTCCAATGCCTTTGAGTTTGCTAATTTTGATTTTTCTAGAACTACATATAAATTTTTGAATTTTGATGCATTTTATGAATTAAGTTTTACCCAAATGTTAACTTTTTAATTTACATTGAATTTTGGATTTTGATATTTTTCATAAATATTAGATTTAATAATAAGTTCAATACTTTTGAGTTTACTTGAATTAGATTTTTTACGAATTAATTATGAGTTTTTGAAGTTTAATGGATTTTATATTTATTAAATTGTTTAATTCGAAGCACGTTTTTATTTTTGCACCAAATCAACTCCGAACCTCTTAAGATCTTCCCCAAATATAAAAAATGACTTATAGATATGTTTTCAAGTGTTTAAAATAATTTTTGTAATTTTTATATATTTTTAAATACTTATTTTAATTAATTAATGAATTTCATAATTTTTGAAAAGAATTTTTATAATGAATGAATGTGATGGGGCTTTTATGTTTATTTTTTTAAGCTTTTAATTCTAAGAAATTTGGTATATTATACGTAATTTTTAAAATTAATTTGAATTTATTAAGAACTTTTAAAGATTTTGAGACAATAATGCACTGGAAAATTGAGTTTGCTAAATGATAGAAAAAATGACCTCCAAATATACTAAAATTTGAAACATAGGTACATACATGTATGTGCTTCAAACACACTAAATTTTGGCTCATCAAAGCCTCCATAGTGTAAGATATCAATCATCAAATCTAAGTGTATCTATAGGTTTGGTGATTTGTTTTAGGATCTAAACTAAAGGGACCTGTGTAAAATGAGAGGCTAACTATACCTTTAATATAACATTGCAATCAAACCAAATATCAAGCCCTAATTTCCTATGGATTCTTATTTATGAATTTTACAATCTTATGTCAAATAATGACCCATGAATTTAGAAAATTCATTTGAACTCCTTAAACAATTCAAATCAAATTGAAAAATTTTGGAGATGTGCTAAACACACCCAAGAATCATTTCATTCAATTTGATCTCATGGTGATTTATATTTTGTGAATAATCTAAGAAATAACCTATAGGGTTTTCCTTGAATTATGATTAATATTTTACATGCCATGATGCAAGACCATCAATGTTTGATAGTACTCCTCAAGCTGAATCCATAGAGCTTAAGAATATGCAATTTTTACAAGTAGAAGAAGAGTTATGAATTTTTAAAGATTCATTAATTTTCCCGTAGTTTTTAAATCCCATTTACCTAGTCAACCAACCTTTCCACACAATGCAATCTTATTGGGCCAGCAATGATTAGCATGATAAAGTATCCACACTGTTTCGATGCTAGCCATTAGATTAAGATCAAATAGTTTGGATTTAAAGCTTCTAAACCACAGGATGGTCGAATGGAATGTGATACGATGAAATCAGGACCATCGTCAAAATGAACTATCATAATTTTAACTTCAACCTCTCACTCAATATCATGACCATAGGCATATTATGGCTAGATTCTGAAGATCAATTGGATAAAATTGGATAAAAGTTTTGAGGAAACATCATTGGATCAAGAACGTTCAATCTAACAGTCAAATCTGTATGGATTAAAAATTTGTTTCACACTTGCCTGGACCTAGCTAATGTGAGGATAAAAAATGCAAATTTACCTAGGACATAGCTCCAATACCTTCAACCTTACTTTAGGCGATGTTTAGGACACTTCTTCTCAAGAAACCTCAGGTCGAGAATGAATGGATGAGAAGTTGAACTTTCACAGTGGGAACATCACTAGAGCTTACTCGAAACCACCTCAAGACCTCACACAGATAACTAGGAAGTAAGAGGAAGGGAATTCTCAAATCTGGATGCTTTTCAAAATAAGAAACTCAACTTTTGTTTAAAGAGAATTTGAGCTAATTATAAAGTTTTAAAATGCAAATAGGTGAGCTTTAAGCTCAATTTAGAGAGCCTCAGGCCATCAGGCTAGGTAAGGGAGGCTTCAAAGGGTTTAGTGAAGGATCCCTAAAGCTTTGGGAGCTTGGGTTTAGCTAGGTTAGAAGAATGGGCTCAAGTTGTGCGACACATGCTAATGGTTATCAATATTTTTGGTTGAACTCGACCAATCTAAGCTGACAACTAAGGTGGAAAATCTTCTGGAACATTTTTGAACTTAATTTGAGTGCCACCTGGGTTTATGCAAGTTGGGCATACAATCTGGTTTATTTTGGGCACTTTGGGTGGCATTTAGGCTAGCTCAATGAGTTAACTCAGGTCATCACAATGACTGGGCTGACCATGATAGATACACTGAACCATATGGAATGCAATGGAAATGCTTATTTGGATTGGTTTAGTCTATGCTTGGATTTGACTCAATGCATGGCTTCTTTGACTACCTGGGTCAAGCTAAGTGGCTAACCCAAGTAAACCTAAGGCTTGGGTAACCTAAGGCTAGTTCCAAGGGACACCAAGAATAATCCTATATGCTCAAATGAATCTGGTTATACCTTATTCAATTGATTTGTAATGGACTTCTATATATGCATACTAGGTCAACCTTGGTTAACCTGGTCAACCAAGTTGACTCAAGGGGTAGGGTTGGGTTCATTATATTCCAAATAAAATTTTGAGTTCATTGGATAGGTTTTAAGGATTGGCAAAGCTTTTTCATATGAAATGTAAGTTAAAATCCATAAGGATGCATTTGGTTAACCTAGGTTGACTTTGTCAACTAGGTTAACCTATGGCTTAATATTGGGTTCAATCCATTCCAAATGATGTGTTGAACACATTGGAGTATGTTACATGCAATGAAAAACTTCAAATGCATGAGATGTAGCTTTAGGGTTTAATAGCTTCATATAGTCAACTTAGCTTGACTTGGTCAACCAAGGTTGATCATAACTTTTTTTTGGGTTTGATGCATGTCAAATGAATTTTTGAACAATTTTGTAGAAGGTTGCATAGCCTAATTTGATTGAACTATATTGAAGTTTTAGAAAAATCTAATTTCCAAGGTATAGAGTTTTAGGGTTTTGTGGTCATTCATGGTCTACTAAGATCAACTAAGGTTCAATGTTGGTCTAATGCATCAAGCTAGTGATGAAGATCATGATAAATGAACTTGGAGTGACCTCTAAGGTCAAAAATAACAATATGCCCTATTCAGTGGCATAGGCTAAAAATATTTGAAGGTTTGTATCTTATTTAAATGCTCTAAGTTTTAGGGTTTAGGGATCATGAAATTCCGTTAAACTAATGTGGTTGACCCTAGGGGCATACCTAATCAATATGCAAGTGATAGATAAGAAATCCAAGGTCATTTGGATAGGTTTTAAGTCCATGAAAATTTCTCCGAAAAATAGGTTATGGACCAAGGGGTTTTGGATTTAGTCCTAACAAAGGATTTTAAAGTTTTGAAATGATCATTAGTTTTAGTCACTAGATTGGATTTATATTTGACTTAGTCATTAACTTGAAAGAATTGATGGTTTAAAATTCTCAGATCTTTGACAATCATGGATGATCATCATTAATTAAATAGAAGATGAGCTGACTATGACTGGGGACTGACAATTGATAGATTTAAGATTGACATTGATTTAAACTTTGAATTGATCAATGAAGATCAATGAATGAGGGAATTAAGATTTGTAATGATTATATCACTAAAAATCAGAGGTAATTTCCAAGTGATAGATCAAATGATCAAGTGACATTCAAGAGTGCTTATCAAGTGATGATTTCAAGGGCAGTTAATGATCAAATCATCATGTCCAAAATATAATGATGAACATGATTTAGATTTGAAATGTATTTTAGTGATTTATATATAGAAAGTGATGTTTGATATAAGGAATCATCCTCATTAAAAAATTAGGTGAACAATAACATCGTGAAGCACTGCAATGTTGACCTTTGTTCCATCAAGTTGCTGAATTAAATTATATTATTTTGATGCTTCGGTACTGTAATGTCCTGGTCTAGCCCTGGGGCATTGATAACGCTACATGATTGATAGCTCTAGTGTTGCGACGCTGGTCCACTACCTGTGAATCTTTCTCCATTTCTTAAGTCTTTTCTGCATAACATCAACTAAAATTAATATTTTTTTCCTGAAATTTAAGATAATAAAATACTACATACTTTTCACTTAACACTCAACCGATTTCTTTTATGCACCAAATGACTTGGGAACGTTTAGGGAATGAAGAGTTCTCTTTGGGAGGCTTTTGGAATCATTTAGAAGTAGGGTACAGAGAGAGTGTGTGTGTGTAGAGTTACATTTTTATTATTTTGATATACCCATCAAATTCAATCCTTGTAGCTTCCTGGGGATGGTTGGGACTGATCAAGGAAGTTTCATATAATATTACCAAGTGGACTGAATGAGTTATACATTAAGTAGTGGAGCAGGAAGTCATCTTCAGCTACTTCGGGTTCCTATGTGTTAAGTTTTGCTTTTGGGTTTTGCAATAGGAAGCAGCCAAGTGGCTAGCCAACTATTTAAATGAGTCTAGAGGACTCTGAGCGTCATTTTAAATAGATTGCAAGGCATAGTGATGGTTTATTTGGGTTGTATGGAGTTCTAGCTCATTTGAATCCCCTTTAGGCTAACCCAAAGGTTGACCAAAGTCAACTAAAGGGGTGGGTTTGCAAGGGTACGATGCTTAGGATGTGCAGTAACGATTGGCATAGGATTAGGTCCAAGGGTTCATATGATCTGAGTTTAATTTGAAGGAAGAAGTGGTTTTAATACACATAGTTTCTATGGTTGAATTGGCCAACCATGGTAACCAATAACACCAATGGGGTTTAGCATGTTTAAAAGGGTTGACCATGACCTAAATAAGGTTTGACCATGACCTAGAATGAAATGAATGTTAAGGAATTTTGATTTTTTAACATTCTGATGCATCTAATGATCTAAATAAGGTTTCAAAGGGATTTACCACATGTTCAAATGGCTACAAATTTATTTTAGTCTAGTTTAAATATAGTTCAAACATTGCTCAAACATAGCTAGATTTTTTATAGAACATCCTTTTAAGAATCTTATACAAATTTAGTTTGTATCATATTTAAAATTTACTTGAGCCTCGCTAAAAACCTTACTTCAACCATTCTAAAATATTTTTCAAAGCTTTATGATATTGTTATAAGTATGGTTTCAACCTGGTTCAAATTACATTCAAATGAAAGTTTGGACTAAAATTCAAATACCTAACAATTTGATTAACGATGGATTCAATAAGTTTGAGCATCCCATTTGAGCTATTGTTTTCAAATTAAATGTTTGAATATTTCCTAAAAACAAACAAAGGAGATATTTCTCCATTTAAGACTATCACTCGGCATATGTACTAAAATTCCCAAAATTAAATACCTGCCAAATTTTGTCATTTGGTTGGTTGGTTAGTTTTTTGGCCAAGTTCCTCCAACTTAACAGAACAAACCACTTTGGGTGGTTCTAGAGAGAGAAGCTCCACGGTTCTAGAGAGAGAACGTAGCTATTTTTTCAAATTTCCTTCTTCCCGGGTTTCTTCATTTTTTCCGGCTGAGGCTGCGGGCATTGCGACAGGTGGCCGCCAGCCATCTTCAATTTCGGATTTGGGTGACGCCTCCGTCCTTAGTTCAAATCTAGATGTTAATGGTAATTTGAACGGTGTTCGGACAGATAATGGTCAGACTCCTGATGCAGTTCGTCGATGTAAATCGAATGGTGGGATTGTTATTTCTGAGTTTGTTGGTTCTCATTTTAGCCCAATTAAACATGTGGAAGGTAAGGGCAAAGGTCTTGCTTTGAATGTTGATTGTAAAACCCCACGGTTATTGAAAGATTCAAGTTTTTCTCCAGCAAAATTTCTGGATCCCGATGCTTCTTCTTCTAGTATGAATATTTTTGTTAATCTATTCGGACATTCAAATGCAAACCCTTTCCATGACAGTAAGATAAATGCGAATGACCTAAATGTGGTTAACAAAAATACTCATAATCTAATTGGAAAATCTTTTGGTTTGGGTGGAACAGCTGATGAGAGTTATGATGTCAAGGCACTGCAAGTGCCTGTGGTTATGCCTGGTAACAAGTTGGCAGTTAGCAGTGGGGTAAATCCTTGGAAGAAACCTTCTTACATCAAGATTAATTTTGAAAAGAGTAATGTAGTTCTTTTGGAGGATGGGAAAGCTGTAAAATTGAATGAAGCTTTTGAAATTGAGAAAGCTAAGAAACTTGAATTTTCTATAGTTGCTAAGGTGTTTGGAAGTGAATTACCCTCCCATGTGGTTGCCTGGAACTTAAGACGTCAATGGGCTTCTTTTGGTCTGTTTCACTTCACAACTCTAGGAAAGGGTTTGTATTTGTGCTCCTTCAAGACTATTGAGGCATTGGGGTTTTCTAACAGGTGGTCCATGGTTTGTCAATAACCACATTATTGGAATGGAGAGGTGGTCTACTGATTTTTCTTCGAACTCTTTGAAAGGTTTGTCGTCTCCTATTTGGATTAGAATGCCACATTTGCCTTTGTATTGTTAGGATGAAACAATGTGGCTTTGATAGCTTCTTTGGTAGGAGCTCCTTTGATGATGGATGGGAATATGTTTAGCTGGGGGAGGAGGGAATTTGCAAGGGTTTGTGTTCGAGTGGATTTGGACAAACCTCTTCCCGTGGGAGTTTGGGTGGAAGGGTTAGCTGGAAGGTTCTTCCAAAAAATTGAATACGAAAGAGTTTCTTCATTTTGTTACGACAGTGGCTTGATTGGTCATATGGCTGGTGGGTGTGGGAACAAGAAGGTGGATGAGGTGAATTCAGGTATTACTTCTTCTAAATAAGCTGAGGTGGGTATTTCTGTAGGAGATCTACATAATGAGGCTTTTGGTTCCTATGAACCGTGGATTCATGTGAATCATGGTAGGAATAAGGGGAAGTTCAATCCAATGAATGTGAAGAGACGGGCTATGATCAAGCATGGAGCAGCTGCTAGTGTTTCGGTTGGATTGACAGATAGAGGTCAGATAAATTCTGTGCTCAAAGTTGGTGAGGTGGAAAAGGGAAACATTTTGCAGAGTAAAGAAGGAGAAGAAGTTTGTGATTCCAAAGCCATTAAGTCTACTCATGGGCCAACTAATTTGAGTTTGGACAACAAATTCCAAATTCTTTGTGATCGAGAGGAGGAGGACCAAAGCATTGTTACATCCAGGAAATTCAGTGGAGGCATTGATCAATACATAAATCCTGGTGGTGAGCTGGAAGTTGAGGAAGGGGAACTTGTCTTGGATAATCCATCCACGAATGTAGGAGATTCTTCGGTTCTTCAGGCTGTTGAGACATATTCTCACAGAGAACCTAGAATAGGGGAAGAAGTTACGGCAAGGGGTAGTGAACCTCTGCTTCAGTCAGATGGTGTTGAGGATGTTAGTGGCATGGTTTGTGATGAGGTGCCGGTTAATTTATCCTGCAAACTAGACATGGTTGGGAAGGGATGCTTGCAAACTCAGGTAACTCCGTCTGGATTACCTGCGAACTCAAGTATTCCCTATCAAAAGTTAGAGTTTAAACTTTATAAGGAATTGCAGTCTTTGGGAAAGAATAATGTTATTAATCATCGAAGGAAGGTTGGCAGTATGTTAAGAATAGGAAAGGGAGCAATCCAAATTCTTATCATTAATGGCATCCATTGCTTTCTGGAACTGTAGGGGGGCTAGGAAGAAAGAGGCCTCTCGATATCTCAGGGAGTTTGTGAAAGAATTTGATGTTTTTCTTGTTAGATTAGTAGAGACTAAAATTACTACTATTAATAGAGACGATGTTAATAAGTTAATTGGGAAAGATTGGGATTTCTTTAATGTCCCAGCTGAAGGTCTTTCAGGTGGCATTCTCATTTGTTGGAAGCTTAATTATGGTGATTTTTCGGTTATTCATGCCTCATCTCAAGTGGTTGTTGGTCGGTTCAAAGCTCCAAGCAAAGGTGAATGGTTGGTGGCCTCAATTTATGGAAGTAGAGATATTTACAAAAGGAAGCAATTGTGAGAAACCTTAGAGGCCTTCTCGGATACTCTTCTTCCTTTTATAGTGAGTGGAGACTTCAATTGTGGTATTTCCCAAGAAGAAAAAAGAGGTGGTAAGAGGTTTGTTTTCACTCAAGGACCTCAAGACATGAAAGTGTTCATGAACAAATGTGATTTAAAGGATGGTGTGATTGGCCCTAAATTTACTTGGTGCAACAATAAAAGGGGGGGGGCATATTTTGGAAAGATTGGCTCGTTGCCTACTCAATCTGGTGGCCTTGTCAACTGTTAATACTGCGGTTGTGCGTCACCTTGAGAGGATCGCCTCAGATCATTGTCCAATTATTTTAAAGCTTTTTAACTCCGGTTTTAAGGTTTCTAAAAAGTAGAAATTTGATGAAATTTGGGCTTCGTTTCCAGCTTCTAATTCCATTGTGGCTAAGTCTTGGAGCAAATCTGTTGGGGGAGATGAGGTTAGGGTGCTGAATTCAAAATTCAAGAGAGTGTTGAAGGCTTTGTTTTATTGGAGCAAAGCGAAACACTCTAATCTTAACAGTTTAAAAGATAGGTTGAAGAAGGAAATAATGGAATTGCAAGAAGAAGAAGCAAATGTTGGGCTGTTGTCTGATTTCCAAATCAGTTTGCTGAAAGCTAAGGTGTTGGAATTAAATTCTACCTTGGGCCGGCTTAATTCCTAGTGGAGACAAAGAGCAAAAGTCAAGTGGATGAGAGAATGTGATTCCAACTCCAACTATTTCCATTCGGTGGCAACTGCTAGGAGAAACAGCAACTTTATTCATCAAATTAAAGATTGCAATGGATCTTTGATAGAAGAGCAAGGCCAAATTGAAGAAACTCTTTTGAAGTATTTTAGTAACAAATGGAGGCTTTCTAATTGTGTTCTTAACGGGTGGCCAGCATTAACTAAAGTTCTTGATGATGGAGATATTAGATTGCTTCAAGCCAATTTTTCCAAAGAAGAGCTAGAGTCTACTGTACATCAGCTAGGAGGTAACATTTCCCCTGGATTAGAAGGTATTACATACTCTTTTATTAAAAATTATTGGTCTATTCTAAAAGATGATGTTTGGAGGGCCATTAATTTATTTTTTAAAACCAAAGTCATGTGTGAAGAATGGAGGGAAACTACTGTAGTCCTTATTCTGAAATTGAAGAATCCCTTGTTGCCTGCTAACAATAGGCCTATTAGTCTTTCTCAATCTATTTACAAGGTTGTAGCAAAGATACTTTTGAATAGATTAGTTGGTTTTATCCCTAAGCTGGTCTCGAAAATCAGGTAGCCTTTGTCAAGGGGAGATCAATGTCACAGAACATCTTGCTAACTCAAGAAGTGTTTAGAAAGTTTAGGTTCTCCAAAGCAAAAAAGGGTTTAATGGCTATCAAAGTAGATATGGAGCAGGCTTATGATAGTATGGGATAGATGACTTTGAAGAAAGTTTTAGAGCAGTTTGGGTTCCCTATGAAGTTCTCTAATATTTTGTTGCAATGTGTGATGGATACTAAGTATTCTATTTTGATCAATGGTGTCAATACTAAATGGATTCTGGCTAAGTGTGGATTTAGGCAAGGTTGCCCTCTATCACCTTTTTTATTCATTTTATGTTCCCAACTGTTGACAGAAGCTTTCAATCAAAGGGCCAACAGGATTGGTATCAAAATTGCCCCTTTTGTAGAGAAAATCTCTCACTTACTATATGCAGACGATATCATTATTTTCTCTTAGGCAAGCCATCGTAATGCTAAGAAAATAATGAAAATTCTGAAAGATTATAGTCATTGGACAGGGCAAAAGGTGAATGTGCAGAAATCTTCTTTGATTTTTGGAAATTCGGTTGGAATAAGGACATCCAAAGCTCTTTCTAAAACTTTGGGTATAAATGTAGTAAAAGAGATGGTTTATTTGGGAGTTCGTATGGCTTTAAGAAGATTAACTGCTACTGATTTTCAACACTTGATTGAGAAGGCTTGTGATAAATTTAACTTGTGGGGAAATAGGTTTCTCACATTATCAGGAAAGCTTGTTCTTATAAAATTTTCTTTCTTAACTTTGCCTATTTTCCTTGCAACACATTCTTTGGTTCTAATGGGGGTGTTGAAGGAATTGGACAATTTGAGTAGGGATTTTCTTTGGAGGAAACAAGATAAAAGCAAGGGGCTTCACTATGTTGATTGGGAGACGTTGTGCAAACATAAAAGATTAGGTGGCCAAGGAGTTGTTTTAGCAGTTGGTAAATCAGATTCTTGGAGAGCCAAGTTTGCTTGGAGCTTGATTTCCAATCCTGGTTCTTTGCTCAACAGGATTCAAATCTCCAAATACGGTAATAAGCTATGGAATGCAGAAGTTAAAGCAGGAAATTCTATTACCTTGAAGGTAATTCTGAAGGGAGCGAAAGTCTTGCATCAGGTTTTGAGATGGAAGATAGCTGATGGGAGTTGTGTTAGCACTACTAAAGACATCTGGATTTTAGATAAGAGCATTGAAAGGTGGCCTACCTTCGTGGCTGGGTTGCATGAAGATCAAGAATGCTTGGAGTATTTTATTCAACAAGGTAGATGGAATGATCTGAAATTGCAGCACATTTTTGGAAGGGAACTCCTGGATCTAATTAAATCAGTTCCAATTCATAGCAATCTTCCTACTGATGAAAGGGAATTGTTGTTTAAGCATACAGGGAAATCTTTGGCTGCACTTATCTCGGATTATAGTAGAATTCCTGCTCAAGAGGATAAAAAATGGAAATGGCTAAGGGACTTAAAATTAAGGCCACAGGTGGAGCTGTTTCGGTGGAGGTTGGATCATAATGCTATTCCTTCATTTGAGTTCTTGATGTATAGAAGGATAATCAGCTACAATGGTTGTCCAAGAGGTTGCAGGGAAGTGGAAAATGCTGAACACATTGCAGTGCATGACAACTATCTTCACAAGGTGATGCTTCAGCTTAATAGATGGGGGTATAGTATTCCTGTTTTTGATAGTCTGGAAGTTTGTTATAAGGAGTTTGCTTATCTGTCCAAGTCTAATCAATTTATGGGAAATCTTTACTGCTCGGCGGTCTACATGACTTGGAAGAGTAGAAACAAAATGGTACATGGAGATAAAGAGGAGGGCATAAACGCAATAGCAACAAATGCAATTAGTTTGGCTGCATCTTCTTTTTCCTTTAATCCTATTTCGGTCAACTGGGATTCTAATCAGCATAAGCTGTTCTCTTCTTCTTAGAATCTCCCTCCAACCGATTGGATTAAATATAATGTGGATGCTTCACTTGATGGCACATACCAAGCTGGAGTAGGTGGCGTAATTAGAGATAGCAAAGGGAGATTTCTATTTGCTTTTGGATGTAATAGTTTGCACTGGGATAGCTCGATTTTGGAGCTGCAAGCAATTTTTTCCTTGAGTAAGATGGTTAAAGATTGGATGTATGAGGCTAAAGGTATTATCATTGAAGGAGATAATTACAATATCATGAAATTTGTACAAAGAGTGCTGAATAAGGAGGTTCCTTTGGCGGCCGGATCCAACCAAGAGGATTTTTTCTTTTTAAGAAGTTTCAATCAAGGTTTCATTCAAGTTGTGAATAGGGATTGTAATAAGTTAGCTGATTGTTGTGCTAACCTTGCTAAGTCTTCTGATTTTGTTTGGGATAGTTTAAATGATTATAATATTTCTCCTTTTTTTGTAAAGTTGTTAAAGGAGGAATGTGATAATTGTTTCATGTATTAGGTTCTTTTGTTTCCATGAATAAAATTGCTTCTTGCATTCTCTCAAAAAAAAAAAAAAAAAAAAACAGAACAAACTGATAAATTTTTAATATAAAAATCATACAATGGCCATTGGTTATCCTCCTTAAACTTTGGATAGAATTAACGAAAACAAATCAAAAAAGAGAAGAGATGCTTATGCGTTGATCATCATTTAATCAGCATTATTTAGGTTATAATGCCCTATCAAGATATAGCTTGAATGTAAAGCATGAAAATTTAGGTGAAGAGGACTTTTTGCTAACCTTAAATTAATTATCTAAACACAATCCACTAATTCAAATAAGAAATCATTTGCTAATTAATATCATGTCGTGTACATTAATCGCTTATAATTCCAAATAATCATGACTTTAGTTTTTTACAGAATTGTGCATATCAAAATATATCATATTTACAAATTAATTTTTTAAGAAAATTCGAAAGTTTATATATGTGCGCTTTATAATTATATCTTCAAATATTTTTAGAGAATGAAATAAACGGATTAAAATTTTATTATATTTTAATGGGAAATTAAGAAAAATATATGTTTTTAATAATTAATTAAAATTTTAGAGGCTTGGAAAAGAATTCTTAGGCGTAAAAGCTAGTTATATTGAATGAAAAGGACGTTCCCTCTTCCAACCAATCCATCAAAAGTTCTTGAAATTTGCTTGCGAAGTAATCCAAATTTTAGAATAAAATATTTATAGAAATATGAAACCTAGTGACGATAGCACATATTGGGTTATCTCTGGTTTTCCACTTGGAGAAGCACGAAAATGATAGCCTTCCTTTGATTGAGAAATCATTATGTGCGGAGTCACGGCAGGAAGAATTGTTCGGATATGTGAGATACACATTATGTACAAATTTGTACATACTATTTATACTCATATGTCCGGACTATTCTTCCCGTCCGGACTCCACAGAACAATTTTTCTCCTTCTGGATGACCCAACCAACGAAAGCATTCCAATTTGTAATTCTGCTTGAATTTGTTGTTTAATTATAATGGTGAGACGTATCAATAAATATTAATTAAGTTCGTCAACTTCATTTAATATGATAATATCTGAACTTAGAATAAATAAATAATGTTTTGTACGTACAATGGGTGATTACCTGTCGTTTTCATTGAGTGAAGCCCTAACTTTAGTTAGAATATTTTGATTTTAGCGTCGTTTATAATGAGCACACAAATAAAAAAATGATCATTTGGAATCAACCGCGATCAAAGAAGCAAAACAGGGAAACAAACAATTTTTGTGTGGTTTGGCTTTAAGCCAAGCGTCCATGCCCAGGTGCAATCGTACTGTACAACATGTAAATAAACAACAATAACTACTACACGCCACACACCGGAGGACGCCATCTATAAACTCTTAACTTTTTTAGGGAAATCATAGTGCCATCTATAAACAACAATCACCTCGATTATGGGCAGAATGCTGCCTGTAGGCTTTCTTCATAAACAAAATGGCAATACAAAGAAAAGGTTTAGAACAACAAAATTGTAACATACTTCAGATCAATCACTCAAGATGATTAGTAAATGCTTAAAGATTTTAAGCAAGTAAAATAAAATTTCATGGAAGGCTTTTCAAGACTTAGCAAGCTCTTTAGTTTAACATTTCTTTCTCTAACAGATTTGGTGCATGAGGCTTGGCGAGTAAGGTTAAAGAAAATACATATGATTTTAAATAGTTCTATTACGCGCTCTTGCCCTCTATGTAATATATTTATAATAAAATAATATTGATTTTGATTAGGTTGATCAATACATGAACAAGAACAACGTGAATTTATTTCACAAAATGGGATTAGCCACATGAATCCTCTTTCTCCAATTTGTCCTATTAAGAGCTCAATTCTAATTAAATATAATAAATAGACATTTTAATACTTCCTAACAAAATCCTCTAAGGACCAGCTCTGTATTTTTAACATTGGCTAGATCTAATACATATGCTCTCCTAAAAGATCATCAAAACGTAGATGTTTTATGTGACCCAACTATCTAAGGTGACTCTATCTAATCTTATAAGCCACAGGAGCTACTCTTAACTTTTACACTTATATACTTGTCTCGCATTTTGTCTCTATGTCTAAGGCCACTCACCCATCTGAGCATTCTCATCTCTATAACACTTAACTTAAATTTACGATTATCTTTTATCTGCCAATACTCTACGCCACAATGCATTACATGTCTCACCACCATCTTATAAAATTTTCTATTAATTCTAAGGTGTACTTTTCTATCACACAACATGTCTGAGTTATTCCTCTACTTCAGCCATCCAACTTGAACTCAACAAATAATATTCTCATCTATTTCTCCTCTATCTTGAACCATAGATCAAAGATGTAATATTAATCATCAGAAATTTAGGAAAATGTCCATTAATTTTATTAATATTAATTTCATTAGCAATTATGAGTCATAGAATGGTTAATTGGGCATTAGGTGATCAACGCTTGGGTTTAAGAAGTGAAAATCCAAAATGAAAAAAAATTGTTCACTAGGCACCATGGTGCCCAGATTTTTAGCACCTCGACATAAAGCTCTCAGGAAAATAGAAGAAAAATGTTAGATTTGGAGTGTACACTACAGCGCCGAGAAGAGTCGTCATGGTGTCAAGTCTTAGGTGAGGATATTCTAGAAGAAACTAAAAGTATCTCTAAGAGCATATCAGCATTGGGAAGGCAAGCACCATGAAATTATGTCCGATTAGTGGTTTTTAAGTATTAAAATATATATGAATCCATTTCATAATCCCATTTCTATCCTAGTTTGCTAGAGAAGAAGAGTGTTGACCTCTTTTTAACTGAGGTCTTTGAGCTAACAAACCTTTGAAATAAACTTAAAGTGAAAACTATATTGCTATGGTATTACATAACTCTTCATCTAACATTAGCGACCTAACTCTAGGCTTCTTACTTTACCTTGTCACCTTATATTCAAGCCTTCTCTATGATCAACCTATATCTTTATATTCCACCTAAACTAATCCAGGATCATGACTAAGCAAGTCTAGGTTGCCCAGAACTCTAAGACAGCCCTAATTAACTTAGTTTGACTATATTACGACATTAAATACCCTTTCATGCTTGAGATACCTTTTCTTAAATTTAATGACTAGTTTAATTGATTTAGCCTTACTGGAGGGTTTATATATATACTTGGGTGACTACTATATTTATTTTTGGTTAAATATATCCCCAATGAAAATGCAAGTGCCAGTGCCTATCATGTAATAAACTTAATGAGAGAGTGTCGATCCCATGAGAAAATTATATGCTACGCATAATTGTATTTAGAAGTGTCTACTCAAGCTATGATATTTATCTTATGAAATGAAATCAGGGAGATTTTCAATTTCTAATGAGAAATACTGAAAATAGTAAAGATAGTAGTAATTAAAGTGTTCTTAATTAATGACAATGAATATCCTAAATTATTCCTAAGCAGACTCTTCTATAATAGTTATGAGTCAGATAATATGCATCCTAAGATCTCTTTCAAGCTTGTAAGGATGTAGAAAAAGGCTTGTGGCCTTCCTACAATTATCCTATCTCTATAGACCCCAAATTACTAAACATCATATGTCTAAGTATGTAAGCATTCCATTTCGATTCTTTTACTTGTCCCAACATTCCTCTGTTGAGGCAATACATCACACAATTTGTTAAATTTTATACATGGCATCTACATAAATTAAATGAAGGGCAAGAAATATTGAAAATAAGTATTCACACTTTTAAACACAAGAGTCTACATTGAGAATTACAAAGGTTTTCAAGTTATTAATCCAAACCTAAGAGTTTATCTAGCCATATAATTAAAATTTGAACAAAATAAATTTTATTACTTTCTTTAAAAAGGAAGCACAAGTTGAGAAGAAGGAAGAAATATCATCTAGAATGAAGAATCCCAAATAGTTTTTACAGATGGACCCTTCCCAAAGTGAATCTCCTTTTATAACTTGGCTCTCCACACTCCTTTCCTCTTCATGTTGATTATTTCCCAAAGTCCATGTCTGATATGACATGGCTTTTTGCTGATCCAGCGTGATGCATGATTGATCGAATGCTTTGCTTCTTTCTTTTAATTGCTTTGCCATGGAGCTGCAAAAGTTTGGTGCTACAACACTCGCATACATTATTTGGCATGGTAACATTAGTTTGCATTTTGACAATGAATTAATTATTATTTTCTAAAGACTCCGGCACTACAATGTTGATTTGAGGTGCTATGACATGGCATGGCACTGCAGTGCTGAACTTTACTCTACTAGGGTGCTAAATTAAATGAATTTCTTCTATTGCTCCAGTGCTGCAATGTCCTTATCAGCATCAGGGTGTTTAAGATGTTGCGACACTGATTGTTTTGGCGCTACAACGCTTGCTCTAAACTTTTGATTTTTACCTTCTCCACAGACATTCCTGCACAACATAAACTAAAACACACATTTTTACTAAAATTAATAGAACAAAAAAACTACATTATTTCCACTTAATAATGTTCCCCCGACTGAAACTTTGCTTATTCTCAAGCAATTGTGTTTATAGCTTTGATCAGCTTCATTAGTTCAATTTAAAATTTTGTAATTTAAAATTAATTAAAATGTAATACAGTACTCTACCTTCTATATGTGATTTGGAATGATTAAAGTAAAACTTTAATTTAACAAATCATGAACAATCATCCTAAAGAATCACCATTATTAATACCCAAGTTGAACTCAACTACAACAAGTGTAAGTGCAATATTGACTTACTGGTTTACGTTGAATAGTTTATTATTTAGGAACTTGTTACATATTAGTTAATTTTTTAAATTCTTTTACAAACCTTCATATGCATTTGCTCACTTTAACTCTCCTCTTTAAATTTTAGTATTAGAATCCTTTTAGGAATTCAGCTTCCTCATATACCAAATTTTTATGTTATAGTTCTCATTTTACTTTTGACTTTTCTTTCTTTTGATTTTCTTATATTTCAATTCTTTTCTATTGATGCACTTTAAAAAAAAATTGCATTATACATTAATAAAGAAACCCAATACAAAACAACTAAATGATAGAATGTCTTTCACATTCCTCCTTTAACAAATAAATGAAAGGAGGAATATTATTACAAATAATATCATCCTAAAATAAATTACTAATAATAGCATAGTTAGCACATAAATCAGCAAACTTATTACAATTTCTATAAGAAAAATTAAATAAAATTTGATTGAAATCTTTTAAGAAAGACAACACCTTTAACCACTGATCTCCATTAACCCAATCCACCTTTCTCGTAGACTCTTGAAGTAAGTTGATGATATTAAAGTTGTCACCTTCTATTATAATCCTTTGTATTCAAATATTCATCCTTGCATTACCTTCCCCAATGATCGAAATAGCTAATAGTTCCAACTGAGTTATATCCCAATGTAAGCAACTGAATGCAAAGGCTAACAATAATCTTCCTTTATGATCTCTAAAAACCTCTCGAATACCAGCTTTACTAGATCTTAATAAAGACGCATCAATACTAACTCTAATCCATTTAGGAGAAGGGGGGTGTAAATGATTATCATTCAGCTATGAGGGTTGATTAACACCCCAGTGGCTTGAAATGGAATAAAATTGAATATAAATAGAATAACTAATTACATTAACAACTATTATAATAGAACTATCCTCATATCCACCATGTTTAACTTTATTTCTACTCTTCAAAGAAAAATAAATAGTTGTACAATATATATTGGCTATACAAGAATGTTTACAAGCTAACCTTTTAAAACCAACACAGCATCCTTCAAAAGGTACAAAAATAGGAATATTAAATCCCCATTTCTTAAGGTTATTAATCACTTGAATAAGCTTAAAGCAATTAACTGCAACATGTTGTGAATCCTCAATTGCTTGGAATCCTCTTGGACAAACATTAGTATTAAGTAATCTTTATACATAAGAAAATCATTTGTTAGAATTGCATTTTTGAATAGCCGCCACCAAAAGCACTCAACATGAGATTTGAGCTTCAGGTTATTCATCCATTTCCAATAATAGTCTTCTATTCCTTCATTCAACAAAGCTTCAAAAGCCAATGTTGTAATATATTTCCCATAATTCTAATTTTTAACTTCGAACTGATCATTTACTAATTCCGGAAAAAGTTGAATTTGTTGGATAAGAAAAACTAGCTGCTCGCCAAAAAACTTCTTCAATTCAATCTCATTCCATTCACTATTCAACAATAGTTTATCAACTATGATTTCCATATCTTCAAAATCAACAATGAATGTAGGCCATTTCAGAATATTTCTATCAAGAATCCATACATCTTTGAAGATTTCAATTTATTCACCCGAACAAACCTTCCATCATACAATTGGAAAAAGAAAATTAGTTTAAGAACAACCTCTCCTAAGCTCAGAATTCCAAATATCTATCCCATATTTATCAACAAGATTTCTATTAAGAAGTGAATCAAGGTTATTTATAAAGTTCCAAGCAAATTTTGCTCTCAACGGACCCAATTTTCTTATAGCAGAATGGACCATAACCACCCCTATTTTTTGAATTACAGAGAACATCCCAATATACATAATGAAGTTCTTGTTTTCCATTTTTCTTATGCCAAATGAAATTCCTACACATATTATCTAAATCATTCAATAATCCCTTTGGAACTAATGAATGAGTAGGTAGATTAAATAGATTAAAACTTCTTTTGATGCACTTGTGTACTAAAGTAATGATTTTAAATATCTGATTATTTTATTTCTTCAAGAGACCCTAAATTTGAATTATGTAAGAATTTTTCAAGTTAACTAATACCCTACTTGAGATCATAATGAGATATATATAAATTAATCTAACAACTTCTTTTTTCTAAACTTAGTTATCCAATCTCATCACTAATAGTCATATCTTAAGTGTTATAGCATTTAAGTTCAAAATTATAGTACTAAATTAGATAGTTTTCCTTAATTTATTTATATGATTTTTAAATTAAGAATTATTATTCTTTGATCATTCAATTTAACACCTATAGTTTTGTATTATCATTAATTTAAAATGATTTTTAATTACTACTTTTCATTTGGGTTAACTTAGCTTTCAGTGTAATATTTAGAGAACATTTTAATAGTTAAGAAAATTGAGAATTTAATTAAGTAAATTTTAACTAAACAACATAAACAAAAAACAAAAAAATACTAAAGTTATGCATGTAACTAATGGAACAAAGCAAATTTGAAACATGCATTTTTATTAAGAATGATATTGAGTATAAAAGGCTTACAATAATGAAATGTACTGAACTACAACTTTACTACCTTATGCACTACTACACAAACCAATCACAAGAACTTCCATAACATCCATCTCGCAAGTACTTTTGAAGCAAAAAAATGCAAAATAAAGAATGAAAAATAAAAATTACCACTTTAACAACACATCATCTCTCTCTCTCTCTCTCTCTCTCTCTCTCTCTCTCTCTCTCTCTCTCTCTCTCTCTCTCTCTCTCTCTCTCTCTCTCTCTCTCTCTCTCTATCTCTCTCTATCTCTCTCAATAAAAGAAAAAGAAAAACAAATCAACTAGGATCAATCTCAATCCTCTTCCTCTTCTTAATCATCATTAATATCATCATCTTTTGCTATTACCAGTGGGTGCCACACATAATGGTCATATGCAAGGGCTGGAAAGAACTAAAGCTGATCTGGGTTTTCCATGATTGGACTCATCCTTAACATGTCAACTAATGCTTCATTGAATTATAAAAGCATAGTAAAATTCTTTTCTTACATGTCTATATAATGGGCAACCCTGTGGGGCATACCCTATTACTACTCCCTAAACTTATAATTAAAAGAAGTAACCCCCACCATCTATTCTAAAACATTAGTAACCTTATCACCTAAAGATCTTGGGGGCCAAGATCTTGAATAACTACTATTGGGCTGACAAGATAGACGGGGCTCATTGGGACCTATTTCTTCCTCCTTATCTCCCTTCTTATATCTCTCTATTTTTAATTTGGTGAGAGCAAAAATCAGAAAAGTTGCTCCTTGCCAAACTTACCTAATACACCAATGGTGAAACAAAGGGAGTACATAAGAGAAGGATGACCCAAACCAATCGAAGTGGATCCCCTAATGATATTCATTAAAGATGAAAAGATTAACTTCCCTACATCAATCGAGTGACCCACTTGAGTTGCATAATTTAAAATTACCTTTCCCAGATCAGCACTCTATTGTTTTTGCATTGTGGGTTTATAGGTGCATTACTAAAAGCAAAGTAGTCATCAAACTTTATGTCTTTAAATTTATAGATTTTATTGACATTGGAGGGATCAAAAGGTGACCACTATCCCCTTACAAAACACCTATTATTCTAGGCTTCTCTAACATTCACAAAAAACTCTCTAAAAATATTCACAATACATGTACTGGGATCCTCTTACAACATAATCTCCCCTTCAGGATTTAAAAATCCCCTCTCAGGAATCAACTATATGCTAATAAACAACTGAGCATACCTTTCTTTAGCCTCAACATATATGAATCACCTCCTACCATAGGAAGAGGAAGCCCTCTTTTTATTAGCTCATAATTTTTTGTCATTTACAAAAGTAATGACTACGAGCACAAATGAACATGAAATCACAAAAGCAAGAGGGGATAAAACTCAGAGTTCAATAAAAATAATGAAAACCATCCCTTTCTATTAGTAAAACTTGATGAGTATTGCAACGCTATGATGGGATCTTCTAAAACACTATGAAGGGTGAATAAGGGATGCTAGGAAGTGCTAAATGATAAATAATTAACTAACATTTTCGTCATATGTTAAATGACATATGGTGATACAACATAGGCTTAGAAAAATGAAATGACAACTTTTTGACTATGGGACTATCATGGCACTTGACACATATGAGCACTATGGTGTTGGGTAAAGGATACCGTTGTGATGCTATAACTGACAAATTACTATCTTTACCTAATATACAACATTTAGGATAGCATGGCGGCACTCAATAAAGATTCATAATGAAAAATGTGAACCAAATAATAGCATTAGATATAATTTCTCAGTACTTTAGTGTTATAATCCAGAGGCCTGGCCTTGTATTTTGATAATTACAAATATTATTGGATGATTATCTACTTATTCCTATATGTTATTTTGGATATTTGTGTTGTGCACTACTAACCCTTGAGGCAACAACATACATGAAGAAGGACTAAAGATTCAGGCTCAAGACTATCCTTTATCTATGTGTGAGTTAAATTATCTATTAAAGAGTTGATCCTTTTTTTTTTTTTGAGTCAATGTATATAAATAGGTGCATGTTTTCTCAGTAACCATGTTGACACAAACAAAGGGAGTAAAAAAATAAAATTTTAATTTTCTTTGTTAAATTATACTGTATGATCTTAATTATAATCCATGATTAGTTCTAATGGAAATTAATTAAAATATATAATTTAAATAAATTATTATATTCAAATATAATTAATCAGTACAAAAACCACATCATACTAGACAATTAACTATAACCCAAAACCCTGCCGTTGAATCTAAAATAACTAAAATAGGTAAATTTGAATTTTGAAATTTAAATTATTCATAATGTACGAATCCTTTTATACTATATGATCTTTTAAAATATTACCTAATTTTGGTCAGTTAATCAATGAATCAGATTGGATATCAATTAATTATAGATTATATTATACAATCAAAGATCATACTATATGACTCACCAGAGGAGTCTCTGGATGAAGTTCAATTTTTCCAGTGCGGTCATAAGATCTTACTATATGAAACACTCAAGGACTCCCTCGATGGCATTTGGTTTATCCTATATGATCTTATCCTTGATTTGAATTAAACATACTGTACTATTATTCATTTGTATAGTACAATCAGTTATAACATTTAACTGATTATATTATATTACTATTCATCATACAATACTATATTGGGATAGTTAAACTAATCAAACTATATGATCCACTGATCATGCTATAAAAACATATTCAGTTGAATTAAAAATTTAGGATGGTTGGAAACCCACTATTTAAGCTTTCCAAATAGACTTTGTAAGAGTCTTTGGCAATTTGAGATCATAAGTCCTGTGTGAGAAATGGTTTGAAGAGATAATCTTAAGCAAGGGAGAGAGAGGTGAAGTGGTGAGAGAGGGAGAAGATCTAAGTGAGAGCATGGGAGTGAGAGAGAGGGAGTTTTCACAAAGTTTCTCCAGCAATCATCCACCTTTGTTCCACCATGAGTTAAGGATCATTTTGAGGGAAATCCTGTGAAGAAGCTCTTGGTGTCAAAGGACACCATATTTTCTGCCACATTAGGGATAAAGAAAGTGATTGGACTACTCTACCACACTATGAGGGTAAAAGAGATTGGGCTACTTCGCCTCACTTGAGGGTGAATGTGATTGGTATACTCCACCTCACTGGGAGGGTACAAGGGATTTGGCTAATCCACCGCATCGAGTTAGTGAATGGGATTTAGCTACTCCACCTCATTGAGTTGTTATAAGAGATTTGGCTACACTGCCGCACCATTTTGGTGGATGTGATGATGTAAGGGCTTCTTTGCCTTGCCATAGGGCTAAACTAAATCATAGAAAATCCATCTTAAATCCAAATGGGGTGTTCTTGTTAGAAAGCTCTTGACCTCTGCTATTTCTTAAAAATATTTCAAGAGTATTTGGTCAGTGGATCTTGATATAATTGGACATGTCTAGTTTCAATTTTCTTGAATTTCTCAAGCTCCAATTATCAAATTGACCATAAATTCGGATGTTAGATATTAGGGAGCATCCTTAAGCTACCCTAATTTTCTTGGTTCATGATATAATCAAGTTTTTTCAAAATTGAATTTTTAGTCTTATGGGTCCATTTACCCATAATTAGAAAATTCATAACTATTAACACACTTACAATTAGATTTTTGTTCTTTTGTAATGTGTTTATTTGTATGCCAGGGATAGTTTATGACTGATTTCGTCCAATTCTACTAAGTATAGATCATAAAATAAATCACAAAAGCAATAGCTGACTTAGGGAGGCTTTGATGAGCCCACATTCATTGGAATTAAAGCACATGTACTCCTATACCTATGTTTCAAATTTCACTGTATTTGGATGTCATTTGGTCTATCATTTACTGAACCCAAGATTCATGTATATAATTGATGTGCTATCTTTGAAAATCCACAAAAATTCCATTTTACATTCAAAAATTACAATTAATATGTCAAAATGCTCAAAATTAAAATCTCAATAAAGGAAATATAAAAGCCCCTTAAAATTCCTCCAAAATTAAAGTAATTTAATAACCAAGAAAATCTAAGAATTCAATAAAAAAATAATTATAAATGTATAGAAAATATCAAATAAATTTCAAACACTTGAGATCATCCCTAAGAGTCATTTATGACATTTGGGGAAGATTTGAATAGGTTTAGAACTAATTTGGTACAAAAATAAGAAAAGTACCCTAGATAAATAATTAAATAAATCCATTAAATCAATATTCTTAAAAAATCATAACTAATTATAAAAAACTCCAATTGAGCAAACTCAAAGACATTGGACTCATCTCTAGGTCTAATATTTATGAAAAATATAAAAACTCTAAAATTCATTGTAAATCAAAAACTCGACATTTGGATCAAACTTAGTACATAAAATGCATTAAACTTGTAAAATTCATTATTAATTCCCGAAAAATCCAAATCTAACAAACTCAATGGCATTTTACTCATCTCTAGGTCTTGTATTTATAAAAAATATAAAAACACCAAAAAATTCTATAAATCAAAAAGATAATTATTTGGTCAAATTTAATTCATATAAAAAATCTAAACTCGTAAAATTCATAACTAATTCCAAAAAATTCAAATCCACTAAACCCAAAGGCATTAAACTCATAATCTGATATAGTATTTATAAAAAATATATTAAAATTCTAAAAACTTATGTAAATCAAAACATCAAGAAATGACCCCACATTAAATGTATTAAAATATTCATTAAATATGAAAACCCAATAAATCACCCAAATTTTAATAAATCATCAAGCTAATGAACTAAATCATGTAACAATAGTAAAATAAATACCTAACACTCTATCAATGAAGTTTTTAGACTTTATTCAGATACAGGGCTACGTGTCCTAAGCAGGCCTTGGTTCCTGTGCCCGTTATGACAATGCCACGAATGAATTTGATAGAATGTAAATATTAAAATTATAAATTTAATAAATTAGTAATAAATCAAACTAAATATATTTAAAAGTTATAATAAAATACTTAGACATTACAGCTTCTATGCCCTTGTGCTTGATTCCTTTCAGGAGGGCAAAGGTGTATTGGATTGAGATGCTTTAAGGATCAAAACACCTAATTAAAATAAAGGACTATGTTATCCATCTACCACAGTTTTGGAAGACTTGTAGTCTTTCAAAAATGAGCCTAGAATTTGCTGATCAATTGCTCCTGGCACTTAGAAGTTGTTGAGTGCTTTATTCTATAAAATCTAAAATTAGTAATTATTATAATTAAAATCCTCTTTAAAAAAATTAAAATGTCTAAATAATAAAGTACTTAAATTCAAACCACCCTTAAAATTTTAAACAAACCAAATTAATTATAGATAATTTTAAACTAATTAAAACTAAGACCAATCTAAGCTATATATCCTTACACACAAACTTAGATGGTTTGCTAGAACAACCTACTCAAGCCTAGGCTAGGACAATGATTGATTTAGTTTGTTTGGAGTACCTTGCCTATAGAGTACTCATATTTGTATGTTTTTTTTCTGTACTTTGGATATATATATATTCCAAAATGAAATAATTCTTCTTCTTTTGAATATCATTATCTTTTTGATATTATAAAATATCCAACATTTAGAAGATTGAAGACTAAAAATTAGCAATCATATTCAAATGTAATTTATATAGGAGTAGAAATCATTGCTTGTTATTTGTGGAGCTTGGCAACCTTTTCCTTACAACAGACCCTGAGTTGTACCCTAAAATTATAAAAGTTCTTTTATTTATATTTTGATTCATGTGTCATTTCATTACTTGATCATATATATATATATATATATATATATATATATATATATTATAAAGTCAATATTGTAGCGCTTCATCGAACCCCAGCATTGGAATGGCCAAGGTTGCAAGAAACTGATTGCTTGAAAGGCAATCGAACCGACATAGGAATGATCTGAAAGGCAAAGGATGCAATATCTTTTTCATTGACTTTAGTATGTTCCAGATTTCAATTAAGACATCATGATCGTGAATGGTCAAAGAAGAGGTGGTGATGGATGTATCAAATGCCCACTGTAGATGAATTGAAGAAGAAGGGTCGTGTTTTTAAACTATAATACCTTGATTCCTAGGATAGAGCCTATCTAATCTTACATTCATCTGGCAATTAACAATTTTTAGGATTGTTAGTTGACAGCTCACTCTAGGCTAGTGTAAGTCCAGATTATATACACCCCATCAGTCTTTACACATTGTTGTTCTATTATATTCTTTCAAAATTTAAAATCTAAATCTAAATTATAAATATAAGTATAGAATTTGTAATAAAAAACCTATACTTTGAGATCATGTAAGCCCAATCATTTCTTTAAATCTATATGCATTTGAGAATTCTTAGTCTTCATATTAATCTAGAGTATTCTTTGAAGAGATATAATTAATTATAAGGGCTTGCCCCTATAGGGACTCTAGAAACTAGAATAAAATAAACCCTATCTTAGTTTCTTTCTATAGGTAGGAGAAAATTTTGTGGACACAAACCTAAGCTTTAAAAATTAGTTTAATTTTATAATCAAAAGATAAGTGAATATTCTTTTTATCCTTGGGGGTAATTTGAATATTCTTTGTATATTTAATTATGAAAATAAATAAATGAATTTAATTTCATGATTAAACTAATAGTGAATATTTCTTTTATCATTAGGGATGAATTGAATATTCCTTATATAGTTTGATTATGAACATAAATTTAATAATATACTTTCATAATAAAAATGATAAGTGAATATTCCTTTTACCCTTAGGGATGAATTGAAAATTCCTTACATAGTTTTGATTATAAAAATATATTCATTGATTTAATTTCATGATTAAAATGATAGGTTAATATTTCTTTTATCCTCCAAGGTCAATTGAACATTCTCTATGCTGTCTTTGGCTATGAAAATAAATTGAAGGTTTCTCTTCTCAAATTGATAGTGAAAATCAATCTATCGTTTGAGATGGAATAATGTCAATCTATGTAGATTTGACTAAGGAAATCTAAATATAGTTTAAAGCAAATATTATGTGGCATGACATTATATTTGTCCACACCAGGTGATTAAGGAGCATAAGAGTGGCCTAAAAAGATTAAAAGAGATGGGCTGTCTCATTCACAAGGAGGGAACCACTAACTCATTTTAGGTTAAATTGAGGACTAAAGCTAGTTTAGGAGTGTGAAGGTATTAATGGAAAATATTTGAGTGATCAAAACCTGCTAGTAAAGCATGCTTATGTGATTTCCATGTGGATTTGACCAATTTAAAGAATTTGAGTTTGTTGACTTTCTTGACCATTCAACATGTCAAAGCTAACTAGGATGGACTCCATGGAGTCCATAGTGGCAATTTGGGTTGAATGCATGAAGTTTAATGCATTGGGTTTAGATTTTAAATTTGGAAATTAAGTTCGAATAAATTTGACCTATTTTGATTATGTTGACCATGGCAACTTCATCAAAAAGGTTTCCCATGGTCTTGATTATTCATAAGCATGAGAATATTTGAATTTGAAAGTTTGGTGAAATTGGGTGTGTTGAATTTGGATGTTTGTCCTAAACTAGTCAAGTTTTTCCAATTTTAGGTAGTGTTGACAAATTCTACTGTTGACTTAGCCAGGTTAACCAAACATGTCCAAACTATGGGGAGCTATGTTTAAACTTATTTAGTGATGTTCTGAGGAGAATTATAGTTAATAATAGTTTAATTAAGGGGCTTCATTAATAGGGCAAGGTTCAACTAGCACATCTAAGTCAAATGGGTTAGACACTGGGCAAGGGAACCAATGTTAATATATTTGATTTATAAAGATCCAAATGGTGTTGTCTGAAAAATGATTGAAGTTAAGTAGTCAGTGTACTACAGGAAGAATTACACTAGGCATGTTCATTATGATATAGGTTATTAGTACTTAGATGACCTCGCTTAACTCTCCACTTCTTGGTGGATAAGTTAGTAAAAAAATCTTGTCATTGCTTGCTAATAGGTTGCTTTTTAAGTGTAAAATTTGTATTATTTTACTATCGTAAGCATAAGAAGAAATATTATTTTTATTTAATATTGTATAGGAATTTCTCCAGAAAAGGAGAAATTTTTACAATTATTGAACAAACTCTACAATATTTCAACTACCAACATCATAGCATTCACAACACCCTGGTACCAGATTAGGACACCATAGTTCCTGAGCCTCAAGGAAAAAGTTATTTAATTTAGTGCCCCATCAGTTCGAAGGTCTACATTATAGCACTTCACAACACCACAATGCCAAAAATCAGTATCACAACACCAAACTCTTGAGAATTTGAGGAATGGAGTGTCGAATTGTATAATGTTGTTGTGATGGATTACACATTCAAGTGCCACAACATTCAACTTTTTTAACACTTCTTCAAAGCAGTATCCAAAATGAGGAGTCATGCCTACTCAACAAAAATCCATACTAATTCAGCCACTAGATGTGTCAAGTCAACCCGGTGCTGTAGTGGAGCAAGCTCAACAGAGCTAATGTGTGAATTCATTCTATAACATCACAACACTAACCTATCAAGAATTGTGGCCCTTGAGTCCACTTTCGTGCTAGTATAAATAGCTTTTTGCTCAATTTAATAGAGGATTCTATCATTTTAGAAAGGGACTATCATAGTCCTATAGTACTTGAGTTCTTAAGTGTAGTTCCCCTTTAGGGTCAAGTCTAAGGGAGGCTAAGAGAAAAAGATACATTATTTAGAGATCATTGGCCTATCTTAGTGTGAGAAAGCATAGTTTTTGAGTAAGGAAGGAGTGTGGAGAGTGAACTTCTACTATGCAGGTGATATTTAATTTTACTTATACTCTTATACTTTCTCTTTTACATAATCAATTATTTATGTATAATTCTATTTTAATTCTATAGCTGACTAATAGTGTTATTATTAATAATGCAGATTCTTATGCTTAATGAATTAATGCATATTTTCAACATTTCTTATTCTTAATTTAATGCATATACAGGGCATGTTTGTAGTAAAATTTAGTGTGATTGATTTCCATGATTGAAGAATATTGAAATAATTAAGAGAATTAAAATGCAATACTTACATGCCTAAACATCAGATGTTTAGTGTTCTAGGTTATATAGAGATATAATAACTATAGGAAGGCTATAAACCTCCCTTCACATCCCTACAAGCTTGATAGAGATCTAGGGATGAACTTACTCTGATCAACATCAAACATAAAGAGTCAACTTAGTAAAACTTGTTCATAGTCATTATTCCAAAACATTTAATTATCTGGTAATTTTCTTTTCTACTACATATTTAATTAGATACAAAATCCAAAACCCTAATTTTTAATTGGTAGGATAAATATTATAGTTAGTATAGAGAGTACAAAAATCTGTATCATAGCAGAACACTTTCTCGTGGGATCTATACTCTTTCGTATCACTTTATTACTTCATCGACAAATGCACTTACATATTTAGTGGGTAATTTCCTATCAAACAAAACCTAGGCATATTTTTCCCAACACATATCATTAAAGCATCTAATCAATTACGCTTTCACTCACACCATTATATTTTTTGCACTATTTCTAAGGAAGTAATGTGGATTTTGCAAATTATTCTACATTATTTAAAGAGTGGATTATTTATGTATCCTATATCTTGTATTTTATTATTTGCTGCTTATTATTATTTTTAGTTTAAATTTGATAAACAAAAGAAAAAAAATACTACATGTCATATTATTTTCTATAATTTAATTCTTATATTGTTGGTGTATGTGTATTAGTTCTAGTAAGGAGCCCTTGGTGTTTGATTCAGAGAATGAGAGAACTTTTACAAAAATTAGAAAATTCAAAATGACTTTAGCTTTTTGTATAATTGTACCAGTTCAAGATTAGAATAATCCTAGACATCTTTGAGAGTATGTCAATCCTATAGTAGATAGAATTAATAAAGGTATCAATAGACCTATTATCCAAGCCAATAATTTTGAGCTGAAACCTGCCGTAATTTAAATGGTTCAAAATTTCTAGTTTGGGAGAACTCTTATTGACGATCCCAACCTATACTTAACTAGCTTCTTTGAAATATGTGCAACATTCAAGAATAATGATGTCAGTGAAGATGCAATTAGGCTTTGATTATTTTCATTTTCCTTAAGGGAGAAAGCTAAGATGTAGTTGAATCCCTTGCTCCCATATTCTATAACCACTTGAAATGAGTTAGCACATATATTTCTAGCTAAATATTTTTCACCTTCTAAAACTTCTAAGCTTTAGAATGATATCACAACTTTTTCCCAATTTGAAGGAGAGACGATCTACAAAAGTTGGGATAGATTTCATGAAATATTTAGAAAATTCTCTCATCATACTTTACCTGAATTGTTGGTTATTCATGCTTTCTATAATTGGTTGGATCACTTAGGTTAATTATTGATGTCATTGCTAGAGAATCTTTAATTTCCAAGACATTTGATAAATCCTATGCATTAATTGAGAAAATGATGATAAATAATTTTTAGTGGCCTTCTATTTGGGTGAATCCTAAGAGAGTAGTTGGTGTGTATTAGTCATATGCTTTATCAATTTTGACTGCTCAAGTATTAGTTATCTCTAGGAATTTGGATAATTTTGGAGTTAATTTAGGATCTATATCGCATGTGCTTTTGGAAGAGAAATATTTGAATTTTATTGGTGAGAATAATGCTCAAGGGGTTGAGAATGTTATTGACTTTGGAAGACAAAATAATCCCTATTTCAATACCTATCATCTAGGTTAGAGGGACCACCCTAAATTTAGTTGGCCTAATGATAATGTTGGCAGTAACAATCAATGCAATGCATGCCAATCTAATCTTAAAAGAATATGGAGTAATCCTCAGCAACCTGTAACAAACCCTAGACAATCAAGCACCATGGTGCCCATCATCTTAGGATCGCAGTGTTACTCATCTTTTTTTAATCAGAATAATTCATTTGAAGACAGGAAGACACCACTGAAAGAGCTAGTAATTTAATTGGGAACTCAATTACAAAATTAAACTAAAGCCCTTAAAATTTTAGAAAATCAGATAAGGAAACTTGCTTGTTAAATTGATAATAAATCTTTTTTATGAATAGTCTTCCCTACAAGAGAAATGTAATAATATTCAACATAGGAGTGGGAAAGATTTTAGAGACTCTTGTAAGGATAAAAACAACCTCAAAAGGATAGAGGGGTAGAAGATCCTTTAGAAGAAGAACTATTTACTAAACAACTTGAACCAAGTAAAGAAATTGAAAGACCTATTAGGAAGATTGTAGAGACACCACCACCCCTTATCCTTTGATACATATTAATAAAAACTTCGATAAATAATTCTCCAAGTGATTAGAAGTGTTTAAAAAATTAACCTTTAATATACCCTTTTCAGAAGCTTTAGAGAAGATGGCCACCTATACTAAATTTATAAATCATATATTGAATAAAAAAGGAATTTGGGTGAATTTAAAACTATAGCTTCAACTGAGGAGTGTAGTACTATTATTCAAAAGAAGCTCACTAACAAACAAAAGGATCTTGGTAGTTTCACCATTCCCATGACTATAAGTCACAAATTTTGTGGAAGAGCATTGTGTTATTTAGGATCCATCATTAATCTAATGCCTCTATCCATTTTTAAGAGATTAAACGTCAGAGGGGTTTAACCCACCACCATCACACTTCAGCTTGCTGATATATCATTTACATATCCTAAGGGCTTAGTAGAGGATGTTCTTATTTAGTAACACAAGTTTATTTTCCTTATTGATTTTATTATCATAGAGATGGAAGATGATAGGAGATACCTATTACTTTGGGAAGACCTTTCTTTGTAACGAGTAAGGCTAAGATTAATAATCATAAAGGGGAATTAACTATGAGATTGCATGATTAAGAAGCAACTATTGATGTGTTTAAATCTTTGAAATTCCTAATAAAAAGAATAAGTATATCTTTATAGTTTATTTAGAAGAAAGGTTATTAAGAACTTTAAGGAAGATTTGATTGTGAAATATTCATAAGAGGAAGATTTAAAGAAACATTGTGACAATTTAGGTTAATCTATTCAACTTATTGGAGAAACATATGGGATATTTAAAGAGTTTTAAAATTTTGGAGTGATCATCTTTGCGTAGAACTTTAAGATCATCTATAGAGGAAGCACCTATTATCGCTTAAAGTCCTTTCTAACCCTTTTAAGTATGCCTTTTTGGGTAGTGATTCAATTTGGCCTATTATAGTTTGTGAAAGTTTGGAAGAAGAACAGGAAGGAAAGTTGATTAGGGTTCTAGGGAACTATAACTAAGCTTTTGGATAGATTATAGATGATATTAAAGGAATTATCCCCATGCTCTATATGCATAGAATCTTAATGGAGGAAAATTCTTTACAGAAAGATGAACCTCAATGAAGACTAAACCCATTTATGTAAGATGTTTTTAAAAAGGAAATACTTAAATGGTTAGAAGCAAGAATTTTCTATCCCATTTCAAATAGTGCATGGGTGAGACAAATTCATTACATTCCTAATAAAGGTTGGATTCACTATAGTATCTTATGAACATAATGAGTAAATTCCTAATAGGATAGTCACTAGTTAGATAATTTGTATAAGTTATTGGAGGTTGATCAAAGCCACTATAAAAGATCATTTTCCCTTGAAATTTTGGGATCAGTGTTGGATAAGTTGAACGGATATTTTTTTTACTACATTTTAGATAGATATATTCAAGGTGTTAACTAAGGACTAGAATAAAACTACCTTCACTAGCCCCTATGGGACTTTTTCTTTTAGAAGAATATCTTTTGGTATTTGCAATGCCCCTAAACTTCTTAAAGATGTGTGATGCCAACTTTTATAGACTTAGTAGAGTAGGGCTTTAAAATCATGGATGACTTTTCTATTTTTGGCACTACATTTAATTCGTATCTTGATCATTTAATCACTATGCATATAATATGTGTATAAACATATTTAGTGCTTAATTAGGAAAAATGTCAGTTTATGGTGACCGAAGGGATTGTTTTAGGGTAAAATATTTCTACGTATTAGAAGTGTTTAAAACTAAGGTTCATGTTATAAAAAAACTACTTCCACCCACTTTAGTTAAGGCATTAGAAATTTTCTAGGGCATGTAGGACTCTAAAGGATATTCATAAAGGATTTTTCTAAAATTTTAAATGTTTATGTGTTTTATTGGTAAAAGATGCTCCTTTAGTTTTTGATACAACATGTCTTGTTGCCTTTAACACTTTGAAAAAACATTTAATCATTTCTTCTACTATTATTACAACTAATTGGTCTTTTCCTTTTATAGTCATGTGTGATGTACGTGATTTTGTAGTAGGTGATGTTCTTGGCCAAAAATAAGATTAAAATTTTCATGTCATTTTTTATGTTAGTAGAATATTGAATACTTCACAATATAATTATACCACCATTGAAAAGGAACTACTAGCCTTTATCTTTGCTTTAGATAAATGTCAATCTTATTTGATTAACATAAAGATTATTAAATATACTATTCATTCTACAATAAAATTTCTTATGATAATGAAAGATACTAAACCTAAATGTTGCAAGAATTTGATCTAGAAATTACAGATATAAAAAGAATTGAAAATCAAATTGTTGATCATCTTTTAAGACTTACATTCCAAGAATAAGCTTGTCCCAAAATTGACATCAATGATTTTTTTTTGAAGAGCAACTACTTTCTTTGCATCTGAGTAGATTCCCTTATTATGTTGATATTATCAATTTTATTATTAGTGGTGTGGTTCCTTTTGATTTATCTTCTACTCAGAAAAAGAAATTTTTACATGATGTCAAATACAAATTTTTGGATGATCCATATCTATTTAAAACTTATAATGGCAAAATCATTATTATATGTGTCTGTGAGGATGAAGTAGAATCAATAATTAGGGAATGTCATGGCTCACAATATAGAGGTCATTTTAAAGGTTTTAGAACTAATTATATGGTACTCCAATTAAGAATTTATTGTCCTATACCATTTAAAGATGTTAATAAATATGTTAAGAAGCGCAATTATTGTAAAAGAGTAGGCAATATTTCTAGAAGAATAGAAATGCCCTTAAGTTATGTTTGGAAGTTATATTATTTGATGTTTGGGAATTAGATTTTATGAGGCCATTTATGCAAGCCAATGGATGCCAATATATTTTGATTGCTGTTAAGAATATGTCTAAATGAATTGAAGGAGTGGAAACCCATAAAACTCATGCTCAAGTTGTGCTTTGAATTCGAGATGCACTAAGAGGGGGGTGAATTGGTACTTTAACAATAATCCTAAACATGAGTACTAACTTTTTGTAGATTTTTCAAACTTTTGAAAAAAGTAATTTAATTTCGTTATATGGAAGCTAACAAATTAACTATGATTTTCACCAAGCAGTTATAATGATAAGTTAAATGCAAAAAGTAAAATGCTGAAAAGAAAAAAGCAACCCAGAGATTTTTATAGTGGTTCGGTCAACCTTGACCTACGTCCACTCCCTGGAGTCCTCCACTAGAGTATTGCACTAACACTAAGTGACTCTCCTTTTACTTTCTCAGCAAGGCTGAGAAGGCATTAAAAACTCTTTTCCATCAACCCGATGCGGCAAAGGATCAAAGCTCCTTTCACAGGCAGAGAACCTTGACCCCTTTTTCACCCTCCTAGAGAAGAAAGAGAACCTCGACTCCTTTTTATCCCTCCTCGAGAAGGTGAGAACCTCAAGGACTAGACTAAGATGCCTTTCTCCCTAGAGAGATCCCAAAAGACACACCAAGGCCACAGGAGGAGCAAGGGTGTAGCTAGCCTGAAGCAACCTGTAATCCCCTCACATTATATCTCCCTCATGCTCAAGCTCGCTTTCTTCTTCCTCTCATAAACACTAATTTTTTTCTCAAAAGCTCCCTCTCAGAGTTCCTTCTTTAGCCACATTCCTCTCTCTCAACATTAGGTGAAAAACTTAAAACATAATTTTTATAATAGGCTTCAAGAAACCCTAAAAATTTATGTTAGCCATCATTATTTGTACAGTATGATCTAATATTATATAGTACGATCAGTTTAAAATTAGTCCCGTCTAGTATGATGTAAATAGTCATTCAAATGAACTGTTCATATTTTATGAACACATCGTACATTATGATCTACAGATCATCTAGTATAACATGTTTAATTTCCTCTATTCATACAGGATGATTCATGGGGCAACTAAAATTCATCTATCACTCATCCCGTACTGTTCTAATCATATAATACAGTTAGTTGTTTTAGGTTAATCATCGAGTACGATATGACTATCATATAGTACGATTAGTTTAAAACGATTGTAGCTTCATCTGGTATGATCTTCGGGATGACCAAAATCATCTTTGCCAATCATTTGGTATGATCGACATCATACAATATGATTAGTTCAAAAATCATAGTTCTGTTTGGTATAATCTCTAGGATGATCAGATTTTTTCTCTGTCAGTCATCTGGTATGATTAATATCATACAGTATGATCTACTATCATTAATTAAATCATGATTTGATTGACTAATCATGTGGGTTAATTTTAGCAAGATTTTAAATTTTTGTACTGTACGATTAGTTTAAAAATCAATTTTCAAAATCTTACTTAAATTCTTTTGGCGATTAGGGCTTTGAGATCAAAAATAAATCGTACAGTACAATCATGATCGTACAGTATAATAAGTTCTCAAAAACTAATTTTTCCCATTAGCTGTTAAGCCTATTTTTGGATAACAGATCATACAGTATGATTTGTTAAAAAAAATTACTTTAAAAAAACTTTTCTCCCCCTGTGTGTACATGGTCACCCAATTTGCATACATTCTTATGTGGCCAGACTCAAGAAATGAAAATTAAAGAAAATAAAAATCACACTCTTTTACATCCTATTCTACCCAAGTTTGAGTCTTCAACAGTCTTGAGTGGTGTATATTTTACCTGAAATATTAGTGCTCACTGACAAAAATAACATCTAAAATATTTGAGGATGAATGTAGTAATTTAATCAATATTATTTGTCATCATCAAAATCACATACTAGGGATCTTAGATTACAACTGAAAGTTTGATAGGGATGTTAAGCCCTGATGAACTAGTCCCAAGGCTAACCAAGAGGGGGGTGAATTGATTATTTTAAAAAATTCATGAGCAACAGGAAAGATCTTTTCAATAATTTGCAGCAAAAATAAGTAAACACAGAAGTGAAAAGATCAATCACAGATTTCACCCAAGCAGATAATAACAGAAACGTAAAGTGCAAAAAATAATCAGAAAGAGCACACTAGATTTTATAGTGGTTCGATCAACTTAACCTACATCCACTCCCCGGAGCCTCCCCTTCTGGGTATTGCACTAACACAAAAGTGACTCTCCTTCTGCTCCCACAGCAAGACGGAGAAGCCTGTACAAAACTCCTTTCCACCAACCTGGTGAGGCAGAAAACCTTAACTCCTTTCTCTTCCTCCTAAAGCGGGCAGAGAACCCGGACTCCTTTCGCTTCCTCCTGAAGCAGGCAGAGAACCCGGATCTTCTTGCAAATGATCCTCCCACAGAAAACACTGACAAGATGAGAGACGACGAACGGAGAAGACGACTCTGATCCTTACTTGGAACAAACTTTGTGAATCCCTCACGAACTCCCCTCACAAGATCCTCTCTCTCTCTCTCTCTCCAAAGCTCTCTCTCTCTCTCTCTCAAGGTTTTTCTAGAAAGGAAAGTGGCAAAAGATTTTTATTGTTAGAAGAAAAAGATCTTTTAAAGGAGGGCTCAAAATTACCCTAAATCTCTACTGGTCGGCACATATCATCCAGGACAATCGACGGATCGTCCTGTACGATTAGTTCAAAATCACATGTATCAGTCTGGATGATCTGGTTCTTCTGGATGATTAGTAGAAAAAAGTTGTTCAGATCGTCCCGTATGATTCTGCGATCCTCTAGAACGATTAGTGTAAAATAGGAATTTCATCCAGAAGACCGCTCTGGTCATCCAAAGAATTTGTGCTGGATGATCTCAAAATGACTTGATCGTCTAGGATGATATTTTTATCGTCCTGCACGATTAGTTCAAAAAGTGCCAAAATTATCCGGAGCACTGCTCTGGACGTACAGGTGAAACATGCAGGATGACCTCAAAATGACTTGATCGTCCGGGATGATATCTCTATCATCCTGTATGATTACTTCAAAAACAACCAAAATTGTTCTGATCACCGCTCTTGACGTATAGGTGAAATACACTGAACGGTCATGATCATCCCGGATGATATTACGATCGTCCCAGACGATATGATCATATCAATTAAATATTAATTACTTTCCTTAATCACTAGACTAATTTAGGCATGATTATACTTGATCGTCCAGGATGATACACGTATCGTCCGGGATGATCAGACTAAATCACTAAAAATAAAAACTTGCAAAACTTAGTCTGGCGGCTGAGAATTTTTTATTTTAGCCTATCATCTTGTACGATATTAATATCATCCAAGATAATCAGCTTAATCAAATTGACTTAACATGATCATCCTAATTAGGATTTCTATTTTCACTGGATCGTCTAGGACGATGTAAATATCGTCTAGGATGATCAGAATAAAATTTGAAGAGAAACTCTAATTTACTAAAACTCTCCCCCTGAGTGTGTATGTACAAGGTTACTTAGCTAGGGGATCAATTACATTACATTTAACTCAAGAAAGAGAAAAACTACATTTTAACACACTTCGACCTGATCTTGAGTTAGCTTGAATTATATTTGATCTTTTGTACCTGAAATAATTAGCCAAGCAAAATAGAACATAAAAATGTTTGTCATCATCAAAACTATACTTCTTGAATCCAGATTTGCAACAATCTCCCATTTTTTATGATGGCAAACATTGATGCAGTAATTTAAAATAAAACAGACAGGAGTAACCAATGCACGTATGAAAAAAACATTTCATTTCAAATTTCACTAAACACAAAATACAATAAGAAAAATAACTACAAAATGAGAGCAATACAAGAAACAACTAGAATAGTACAAGAAACTACTAGTCACTCAAAACACTAACTCCCCCTTTTGACATCACAAAAAGGAGGAGGAACAAACACAACAATACAAGTAGAAAATAACACAAAACACAAAGCTAAAAAGGAGGCGGATCCTAATCATAAGGAGGAGGAGGTGGTGGCTGAAAGTAACTGTGAATGGCGGCGAAGTGTGCTCCAAACCAGGCAATGTCCTGGTCGTACTACTGTTGCTACTGAGTAGCATAGTCATTGAAGCACTGCAAATCCTCAATGTGTCATTACTCGTGGGCAGCCATATAAGAATCAAACTAGGCCTCCCACTGGTCGAATCACTGCACCAGATGATCAAAAGAGGATGGAATATGAAGGGGAGCAGTTGCATCAGGTGCAGTAGGAATAGGAATAGCTTCTTCCTCTTCCTCCTCAACATTTGGGTCAGGCTCCGGATGTAGTCGGGTACTGTGGAGTACATGGAAGGAATTGTTTGAGAAGTATGAAGGAGGGACATTGGCAGGGATTAGATATTACATATCGTATTTGGTCTCTAGAGCACATACAATAATGTGTCCTAGAGCTATATTAGGGTGTCGTCTATGGCCCGGATCCCTAATGGTAGAGAGATGCTCGATATAGCAAAAAAGGAGATCGATAGCATTGAATTCCTGGTGGGCCATGATGTAGTAACTGGTTAGGGAAAGTAAAGGGGTGATGTGAATGTGATCCCTAGCCTTTGGGATGATGGAGGAATGAAGGGCTTGTTGAATGGTATGGGCATCCTTAAGTAGGGATGAGTAAGCGTTGTCGTGGTAGGGGGCATTGGTATAATTAAGGAAGTGATTGGCGACACTCCAATCATAATCAGGATCAAAAACTAAGGTGTGGAGTTTATCGCCAGTGACGGAGAGTTGAAGGATATGGTAAAAATCTTGGGTGGTGAGTTCTACAGGTCGCTGATTAACGAGGGAGTGAAGGGTGGAGTAGTCAGCGGTGATGCGATGATTTGCAAAAAAGACCCTGAGAAGTTTAGTGCTAAAGGGGAAGGCCAAGGTGAGGATAAACGTGAGGGAGGTATACACAAACAAATCCAGGATAGGGTAGGTAAGAGTACAGGGGTTGACGATCTTAGATTGTGTGATTCCAACTTCAAGATATCGTTGGAAGGTAGCCTGATCGGCTACATTTGGAAAGCGGGGATCGACATTTCCCCGGGAGGAGCTTGCACCTTGATGCCTAAATCTCTTTCCACCAGCCATTAGAATCACAAGAGGGGAAGTATGGAAGGAAGAGGGTGAAGAAAACTGAAGAAAAATGGCAGTTTAACTAGAAGTCGGCAAGATCATCCCGTACAATCACAGGATCGTCCAAGACAATATGAGTAACTATGACGGCAAGAACGATTGGTCAAAAAGGTAGTCCGATCGTCCAGGACGATTAGAGATAGATGATCATCCCAAGGAGTCCAGCTAGACGACCGTTGATGAAAAGTATCATCCAGGACGATGAGGTGGATCGTCCAGGATAATATGAAATAAATACATAGGACGGGCTGTATTTGAATCGTCCAACTTTTGACACGTGGATCATCCAGGATGATGAGGTGTATCATCTAGGATGATGACCAATAATTGGAGCATTCTCAAACGTTTGATCAGGATCAGGAAAATTGGATCATATCATCCAGGATGATGTAAGAATCGTCCAGGATGATCACCAATAATTAGTGCATCTCAGTCGTTTGATCACAGTGGGGATGATTTGAATGGATTCTCCAGGATGATGGATGTATCATCCAGGATGATGTATGGATCATCCAGGATGATGTGAAGAAAAAGTGAGAAAGATGAAGGATGGAGAGGAAAGATCAGGGATCCCAAAAATATATACCATAAAAGGAAACTGATACCAAGTAAATAAAACTAGAAATGAGAAAGACAAAAACACAAAAAATAATGATTTTTTTTAATTTTTTTTAAATCGATCCACTCCAATAAATTAGAATGTTCCCTTGATTTTGAATTAAAAAACTAATAAGAAGACGATCGATAATGCTAAAATCTAGAAAAGTTAGAAAATCAATTTTCGTAACTCCCACCTCGGACACCTTATAGATGCAAATTCCTTTCAAAATAAAAATCCAATTCATAAGAAAGAAATTAAATTCAAAAAGAGATTCTTTTAAGCCTCGTTCCAGAAAAATATCTGATATAATAGTATTACAAAGAAAGAAATCAGAAATCATGATTTTTCGTCTCAAGCTTTTGAAAATATTAAGGGTGCATGAATTTTTCTAAGATATTTAATGATCTAAAAGAGAAGAAAGTCTATTTCTTTATGGGCTAATTTTGTGCCCTTTTTAATTTGTTTGGTGCTTTGCATTTCTTTTGATTTTTTCATACACTTTGTGTATTCTTTCAATTTTTGGTGACATTGCGCTTCTTTTCAGTTTGGGCTAATTTTGTGCCTCTTTTCATTTTGGCGCTCTTTACGCATCTTTTATAAGCTTTCTTCCTTTCAAAATCATTAAAGAATCTCAGCTGTGAAATTACCTTCCAGACATAAGAGACGATAAAGCTCACTCTCTACAATAAGGAAGAGTAATTCACAAAATAAAAATCATACATCATATGATAAGTGCAATCATTTGGTTCAAAAAATCATATCAATGACTCAAAACTTAGAAAGACTATTCATATGAGGTAGATTTCTGTAGGAAGATAAAATAGATCTCTATTTCAAAAACTGACTTTTTAATTTTGGAAAAAAAAATTTTCTAAAAGAAATAATACACCATTAAAGGAGTTAGAGGAAGAGAAACAATCATCAATGTTTCTTCCCTTTAATAAATCCAGTGGAATCAATCACTACTTACAAGCTTCCAAACCAAAAAAAAGGAAAATTTTTCAGTCAAAAATTTAGTTTATCAGCAGTAGTGAGCAGTGATCTGAATTTTTTTTTAAAGAATAAAATAATAAATCAAAAAACAAGTAGGAAATCGCATCAAATTAAATACTCAAATCAAATTAATAACAAGACTAAAATGAAAATTAGCAAAAAAATAAAAACCAACATGAAATAGATAATCAAATCAAACAACTAACTAATAGAAATAGAATGAAAAATAGACAAATCAGAAATCAGTAGTCATTAGAATCATACATTTATATCAATCACACTCAATCTGGTCCTCAAAATGCTAAATGAGTCAAAGGCCAGTGGTTTAGTAAATATGTCAGCCAACTGATTTTCAATTGCTACATGATGTAGCTCAATGTCCCCTTTTGTAACATGGTCCCTAATGAAGTGATGCCTTATATCAATGTGTTTGGTTCTAGAATATTGGATTGGATTCTTAGAAATGTAGATGGCACTAGTATTATCACACAGAATAGAAATTATGCCCACAGGTAATCTTAAATCCAAAACTTATTACTTCAACCAAAGGACTTGGGCCACACAACTTCCTAAGGTAATGTACTCAGCTTCAGCAGTGGAAAGTGCAACTGAGTTCTATTTTCTACTGGACCAAGAGACTAATGACTATCCTATGAATTAACAAGTTCCATAAGTGCTTTTTCTATCCACCCTACACCCTGTAAAGGTAGAATCAGAATATCCAATAATCTCAAAAGAGGTACTGTGCCTAGGGTAACAGATTCCTAGGTTTGGGGTCGCTAAAAGATATCTAAGAATTCTCTTAACAGCAGTCAAGTGGGACTCTTTAAGATCAGCCTAAAACCTAACACAAAGACAAACACTAAATATAATATCAGGTCGGCTAGCAGTCAGGTAAAGTAGTGATCCAATTATTCCTCTATACTTCTTCTGATCAATAGATTTTCTGCTTCAATCCTTATCTAACTAAATAGAGGAGCTCATGGGAGTGTTGATTGGCTTGGCTTTATCCATTTCATATTTCTTTAAAATATCCTTAATGTATTTAAATTGATTGAGAAAGGTTCCATCATCCAGTTACCTTATGATAAACCCAAAAGTAGGATAATTCTCCCATCATACTCATCTCAAACTCCTTACTCATTATTTTAGAAAAATCATTACATAGATGTTTATCAGATAATCCAAAGATTATATTATCAACATAGATCTGAACAATGAGTAAATCATCCCATACTCTCCTAAGAAAAAGGGTGGTGTCTACGCTCCCCTTAACAAACTCTCTTTCTAACAGGAATGTGCTAAGCCTCTCATGCCAAGCTCTGGGTGTCCCGTTTTCAATCCATATAAGGCCTTTTTAATTTGTAAACATGATTGGGATATTGAGAACTCTCAAAACCTTGGGATTGTTCTACAAAAATATCCTCTTTTATTACCCCATTTAAAAAGGCACTCTTCACATCCATTTGAAATAGCTTAAATCCCTTATAACAAGTAAAGGCTAGTAGCACCCTAATGGCTTCCAATCTAGCTACAGGGGTAAAGGTCTCCTCAAAACCAATCCCTTTAATCTGATTGTATCCCTTAGCCATCAATCTTGCCTTATTCCTAACCACCACACCAGAATCATTCATCTTATTCTAAAAGACCCACTTGGTTCCCATTATACTTTGATTCCTCGATCTTTCTACTAACTCACAAACATCATTCCTTATAAATTGATTCAGTTCCTCTTAAATAGCTAAGATCAAAAATTCATCAGAAAGGGCTTGGTTGATATTGGTGGGTTCAATCATTGAGATAAAGGTAAAGTGGTTTACTTCCTTCCTAAGTCTATGCCTAGTCCTAACACCTTTAGAAGGGTCTCCTAAGATCAGTTCTTTAGGATGACTCAAAGAATATCTTCAATCTTTAGGCAAAGTGTTTTGAGGTTCTACCCTTTCCTCCAGATTTGCATTTTCAACCCCTTAGGTAATCTCCCCTACCTCTTCTTCTTCCTCAACTCTAGTCTCCTTAGGATCAGATTCATCAAACACCACATGAATTGTCTTTTCCACCACCAAAGTCCTCTTATTAAACACCCTAAAGGATTTCCCCATACTAAAATAGGCTAAGAACACTCCTTCATCAGATTTGGGGTCAAACTTTCCTAAGGAAGATTCCCTATTATTCAGAATAAAAACTTTACAGCCAAAGACATGGAGGTGGGACAGGTTTGGAGTTCTACCCTTACTGATCTCATAAGGTGTCTTGTTCAGATTGGATCTAACATTCACCCTATTCAGTACATAAAAGGCAGTGTTCACCGCTTCAGCCCAAAAGTATTTTGGAAGTGAATACTTAGAAAGCATAGCTCTAGCGGCTTCTACTAAGGTCATGTTCTTCATTTCAGCTACCTCGTTCTGCTGAGGGGTCTTAGGAGCTGAAAAATTATGACTAATCCCTTGCTCCTCACAGAAAGTTTCAAACATCACATTTTCAAATTCTCCACCATGATCACTATGAATAGTCAAGATCTTACAACCTAACTTCCTCTGAATCCAAGTGAAGAATGACTTAAATTCATCAAATGACTCAAATTTATATGACAGAAATTTAATCTAAGTGAACCTCGAGTAATCATCAATAATCATAAAATCATAGACTTTCCCCACTAAGCTGACAATGTTAATGGGTTCAAAGAGATCCATGTGAAGGACTTCTAAAAGTCTAAAGGTTCTAATATCCTTAATAAAGTGAAAGGAGGACTAGACATGCTTCCCTAATTGACAGGCATCACATAGGTGGTCCTTAGTGAACTAAAGCTTGGGGACACCTCTAACTAAGTCCTTTTAGGTGACTCTTCTAAAGGTTTTCATACTGGCATGACATAATCTCCTGTGCCACAACTAAGACTCATCAGCAGTAGTTTTTAAGTAAATTAAATTATCAGCTTTAAAGCAACTAACATCCAGCATGTAGACATTGTTGATCATTTATCCTGTAAAACAATTTTGTCATTTAAGCTTAAAATGTAGCAAGTGGGCAGGAATTTGATGTTGTATCCTTTGTCATAGAGTTGACTGATACTCAACAGGTTGTGTTTCAATCCATCTACAAGTAAAACATTATCAATCATGAAATTCTTTGAATCACTAATTATACCTGCTCCTACCACCCTCCTGGTGGTGTTGTCTCCAAGTGTAACCTTGCCTCCAGCCCTGGCCTCTAGTGAAATGAACTGATTTGTATCTCCAGTCATGTGTCTTGAACATCCACTGTCTAGGTACCACATGCTCTTATGGGGTCTTATGTGAGAGCACACCTACAAAATCATCAAATGTCAGATTTAGGAACCCAAACAGGCAATTTGGGCATCCACACCCAATGTTTACTATGATGAATAGTGCAGGTATGGGAGATGTGTCCTAACATACCATAAGAAAAATATCTAATACTAGGAAAAGGGTTAACTAATCTACGTGGGTGATAGTGCCTCTTCCTAGGTTTGAATGAAACATTCTTTGATGATTTTGAAACAGATTCTTCAAAAGATGGAGGTGCATAAAACTGTGCAAAAGTAGGAGGTGTTTTATTTTTCTCAAAAGTAGTAATTTTTACTCTTAAAAATTCATTCTCTTTGTTAAGACTTATAATTTCAAATTTTAATGCTCCATTACTACACTCCACTTCACATGCCATGTTGTCTAATTCTTTAAAAGCTTTTTCTAACATGTGAGGTTTTCAATGAATCATGCTCAGTAATAAGATCAGAATATTTTTTGTTCGGTTCATCAAATTCATCAAGTAAAGACATGTGATTGCTATCAAGTGTAGAATGATCTTTAACTATAGAATCATGCTCTTTTTGCAAGGTTAAGAAATCCAATTTTAGACTAGCATGCAATTCCCTAAGTTTCCTATAAGAAGTGTGAATTCTTTCAGATACTACAAATAATTAATAGTAAGTAAGCTCACATACCTCTTCCTGGTCATACTGACTAGGATGATCATCTGCCATCAAACACAAGTTGGTTTCCTCCTCTTCAGTTTCAGTCTCAGAGAAGTCGGATGCAGAATCTGCCTAGAATGCCTTTTGAATTCGCTTCTTGTCCTTCCTGAATTTGGGTTTCTCCTCACCCTTCTCTTTGCTTAGGTGAGCTTTAAGTGTAGGATAATCGGTCTTAATGTGTCCAGGCTTCCTGCATTCAAAATAAATAGTATCAGATGAACCTTTAAAATTTTTACTGGACTTACCCTCGTTCCACTTCTGAAAGTTCTTATGTTTCTTCCTTAGAAAGCTTTTGAATTGTCTAGTGATTAAGGCAACATCATCGCTATCAGACCCGGAAGAATCAATGTCAGTATCGTTGGCCTTTAGCGCCAAGGTTTTCTCCTTCTTCTTCTTACCTGTATTAAGCTGTCTTTGGTTCACCCTTTGGTCGTAAGCAATGAGTGACCCAAGTAAGTTGTCAATAGAATATTTGTTTAAATCTTTTGATTCAGTAATTGCAATTATCTTAACATCAAACGAAGAAGGAAAATATCTTAAAATCTTGTTCACTTTTTCATAGTTTATAAGTTCTCTTCCTAAAGCATGCAAAGAAGTGACAATTTGAGTGAACCTCGTATATATTTCAAAAATAGATTTAGTAGGTTTCATGCAAAAAAGTTTGTAGTCAAGAAGCAATATGATTAACCTAGACTGTTTGACTTCAGTTATACCTTCATAAGTGATGCACAATCTATCCCAAATTTCTTTACCAGTTGTACAAGTAAAAACATGCATGTAATCCTCAGATTTTAAGGCACAGAAAAAATAGTTTAAACATTTAGCATTCAGTTGGGCTAAGTCACGATCATCAAAAGTCCAATCAGTGAAAGGCAATTCAGTTTTGACATTATTAACCATTCTAAAAGGTGGTTCATAGCCATCTTTAATAACCATCCACATGCGATAATCTATAGATTGAATAAAAGTGGACATGCAAGTTTTCCAAAAATCAAAAGGTATGTTATCAAACAATGGGGGTCGTGTACTTGAATAACCTTCAGCAGTATTACGATTACCAAAGTTAGCCATGGATCAAATTCAAAAGTTTTTAAACTTAATTTTTGAATCCCGCTCTGATACCACTTGAAAGTTTGATAGGGATGTTAAGCCCTGATGAACTAGTCCCGAGGCTAACCAAGAGGGGGGTGAATTGGTTATTTTAAAAAATTTGTGACCAACAGGAAAGATCTTTTCAATAATTTACAGCGGAAACAAGGAAACACATAAGTGAAAAGATCAACCACAAATTTCATCCAAGCAGATAATAATAGAAATATAAAGTGCAAAAATAATCAGAAAGAGCACACCAGATTTTATAGTGGTTCGGTCAACTTGACCTACGTCCACTCCCCGGAGCCTCCCCTCCAGGTATTGCACTAACACAAAAGTGACTCTTCTTCTGCTCCCATAATAAGGTGGAGAAGCCTATACAAAACTCCTTTCCACCAATCTGGTGAGGCAGAGAACCAAAACTCCTTTCGCTTCCTCCTGAAGCGGGCAGTGAACCCAGACTCTTTCGCTTCCTCCTGAAGCAGCAGAGAACCTGAACTCCTTTCGCTTCCTCCTGAAGTGGGCAGAGAACCCAGATCTTCTTATGAATGATCCTCCCATAAAAAAATATCGATAAGATGAGAGACAACGAATGGAGAAGATGACTCTGATCCTTGCTTAGAGCAATCTTTGTGAATCCCTCATGAACTCTCCCTCATAAGATCCTCTCTCTCTCTCTCCCAAACTCTCTCTCTCAAGGTTTCTCTAGAAAGGAAAGTGGAAAAAGATTTTTCTTGTTGGAAGAAAAAGATCTTTTAAAGGAGGGCTCAAAAATTGCCCTAAATCTCTACTGGTCAGCACATATCGTCCAGGATGATCGATAGATTGTCCTATATGATTAGTTCAAAATCACATGTATCAGCCTAGATGTTCTGGTTCTTCTAGATGATTAGTAGAAAAAAGTTGTTCAGATCGTCCTGTACAATTCTGCGATCGTCCGGGATGATTAGTGTAAATCAGGAATTTCATCCAGAAGATCGCTCTGGTCATCCAGAGGAATTTGTGCTAGACGATCTCAAAATGACTTGATCATCCAGGATAATATTTCTATCATCCTATACGATTAGTTCAAAAAGTGCCAAAATTATCCAGAGCACCGCTCTGGACGTACAGGTGAAACATGCAAGCTAACCTCAAAATGACTTGATCATCCGGGATGATATCTCTATTGTCCTGTACGATTAGTTCAAAAATAACCAAAATCATCCTGATCACCGCTCTGGACATATAGGTGAATTGCTCTGGATGGTCATGATCATCCCGGACGATATTGCGATCATTCCGGATGATATGATCATATCAATTAAATATTAATTGCTTTCCTTAATCACCAGACTAATTTAGGCATGATTGTACTAGATCATCCAGGATGATACACGTATCATCCATGATAATCAGACCAAATCACTAAAAATAAAAACTTGCCTAACTTGATCTAGCGTCTGAGAATTTTTAATTTTAGCCTATCATCCTGTATGATATTAATATCATCCAAAATGATCAGCTTAATCAAACTAACTTAACATGATCGTCCTAATTTGGATTTCTATTTTCACTGGATCGTCCAGGATGATGTAAATATCGTCCAGGATTATCAGAACAAAATTTGAAGAGAAACTCTAATTCACTAAAACTCTCCCCCTGAGTGTGTGTGTGCAAGGTTACTTAGCTAAATGATCAATTACATTACATTTGACTCAATAAAGGGAAGAAATTATATTTAAACACACTTGGACCCGATCTTGAGTTGGCTTGAATTGCATTTGATCTTTTGTACCTAAAATGATTAGCGAAGCAAAATAGAACGCAAACATATTTGTCATCATCAAAACTATACTTCTTGAATCCAGATTTGTAACAGCAACAATCTCCCCCTTTTTGATGATGTCAAATAATGTTAGTTGATAGGCAAGATAAATATTTTTTTCTTCCTAGCTCTCTCTCACTAGATGATGGATTTAAAAAAATTGGGGGTGTTGCAAATTTTTTTTTAATTAACAAAATTAGAATACAAAGAAATAGAAATAGAAAATTCTGATAAAAATAACAAAATATACAATCAATAAAACATACATTTTCTCCCCCTTTTGACATCACCAAAAAGAGGAGGTTCAAAAAAATAAATAAGGCAGGACCAAAAAAAGAAAAGACATAGTAGACACAGTCTACTCAAAAGGTGGATCCAGATCAGGTGGTGGTGGTGGTGGTGGCTTAAAGAATTGATGGATTGAGGCAAATTGATTATCTATCGAGGTAAATCTTTTGTCAAACCATTACATGTCCTCCTCATGCTGTTGGTGTTGTTGGTGGATATTATAGTCTAAGCAAGTTTCTAATTGCTTGAGCCGCTAAATAATATCATCCTGAGGGTAGGCAGGGTTGGCAGGTGCAAGTGGTGGTATTGGTAGTGGTGGAGGTCCTCCTACAGAAGCAGCTTCCCCTTCTTCATCAAAATTTGGCCCAACTTGCTCTTGCCCCATATGAAATAGGATACGAAAAGAGGTATCCGTATAGAAAATAGTGATATTATCTGGTTCAGCATGAAAGCTCAATTGGTATTTATGGTGAATAATATAGCCTATGATGTGTCCTAAGGCTACATTCTGTTTTCTACAGATGTTTGGATGTCGAATATGAGAAATATTATGAAAGTAATCAAGAATTATTTTAGCTTCATTGAATTAAGTATTTGACATTATAAGTTAAGTGACAACAGAAATGAGTGGGGTTATGTTAACCCGATCTCCAGCTTTGGGTATAATAAAGGTGCGAAGTACATACTGGATTATACGGGCATTTTGATTTAAGGTTTGGACTAGGGGTTAGTGTTTGTTGAAACTTAGAAATGAAGTTTGAATTATATGTTATGTGATTTTTTATGATAAAAAATATTATTATTTCGATATTATTATTATTTCTCCTAACATACATTGATAGATTTTAATTTATTTTTGTGTATACTAAGATTTCAGGGAAATCATACTTCAGACTGCTGATGACTTCAAGACAGAGTAGGATATGATTTCATGTAATGGAGTCAGTATTTTTTATTTTATTGACTCTAAGAGAGTGTGATTGTAATTGGGTAACTATACACAGACACACAGGGGGAGAGAGTTAAAATTAAAATTAAAAATTTTTAACCCTGTTCGTACAGACGATCTTAATTTCGTACAGACTACCGATAGTGTACAAAATGATATTCATACTTGTTCGTCCATATGAATTTAAACTATTCATACAGACAATTTAAATTTTATATAGATGACTGATAGTGAACAAAATAATATTCATACTAGTTTGTCCATACGAATTTAAACTATTCGTACAGACGATTTAAAAATCGTACAGGTGACTGATGGTGTATAAAATATGTATCGTACCAGATCATCCAGACAAACTTTGAAATTCATACAGATGATCTAAAATCATACAGATGACTGACAGTGTATGAAATATGTATCATACTAGTCGTCTAGATGAACTTGAACTATTCATACAAATAATCTATGATCGTACTGTACGATCTAATTTTGTTTGACTTTTAAATTTTAGTTTTTGGATGGTCTTTTAGGATGTTTCCATATATTGAGTCCTAGAAAACTATCTTCCAATCTTTTTTGCTAAGTGTCTCTCTTGAGAGTGAAAAAGGCGAGTGTGTTTGGGAGAGTGCTTGGGAGTGGAGAGTACGAGATCTTATAAGAGGAAATTGTGAGGGTTTCACAAGGTTGCCCAAAGGTGAGGATCTCTTATTGTTTCTTCGAACTTCTTCCCTACTTCCTTGAAGACTCTTGAGAGAAGATCTGCAAAGTAGATCAAAGGTACTTTGCCTTCACCAAGAGGATAAAAAAGGATGTGATGGTACTATGCCTTCACCTAAAGGGTGAAAAAGGATGTTGGGTTCTCTGCCTTCACCGGGAGGGTGAAAAAGGATGTGGGCTCTCTGCCTTCAATAAGAGGGTGAGAAAGGATGACAGTTCTCTCCCGCACCGGATTGGTGGAAGAGAGGTTTTGTAAGGGCTTCTCTGCCTTGCTATGGGGGGAAAAGGAGAGTCACTAGTGTTTCATGCAATACCTAGAGAAGGAGTCTCCAGGGAGTGGACGTAGGTCTAGTTGGACTAAACCACTATAAAATTTGGTGTTCTTCTATTCCTTTACTTTTTACTACATTTTATTTTTCTGCATTTAAAGTTTTTGTGATTGAAAATATTTTTTGAAAATTTTATTTACTATAAATGACTGCTCATTTCAAAAGTAGCACTTTTAACAATGAAAATAATTTTTCTTAAAAAGGTTTTTAAAATCAAAGAGATTTTTTAAAATTATCAATTCACCCCCCTCTTGGTTAGCTTTAGGACAGTTCTATTAGGTCTAAAAACCTACATAAACTTTCAAGTGGTATTAGAGCTTATTTTGAAAATTAAATTTTTGATTACTATTTGAAAATCAATCATGGCTAATTTTGGAAACTGAAATACTGCAGAAGGATATTTGATCACTAGACCCCCTTTATTTGATAATGTTCCATTTAACTTTTGGAAAACTTACACATCTACTTTTCTACAATCTCTTGACTATTGCATGTGGATGTTAGTTCAGGATGGCTATACTCCACCTACTAGACTTGTAGATGACATTAGGATTGAAACACTATTTACTGATAAGACTGTAGAAGAAAGGGACTTAGCATAGCTAAATGCTAAATTTATTAATAGTTTTTACTGTGCTTTAAAATAAGAAAACTAAATACGTGTTTCAACTTGTAAAATTGGAAAATAAATTTTGGATAGACTTTTCATAACTTATGAATAAACTAATGAGGTGAAGCAATCCAGATTGAATATTCTACTGCACGACTATAAACTATTTCACATGAAACCGAATGAGTCAATTTCTGACATGTATATACATTTTACTCATATTATTACCTCATTACATGCTTTAGGTAGAGCACTCACTAATTCAAAAAAAGTTAACAAAATCCTATGATGTCTACCTACTGCTTATGATGCAAAGATAACTGTCATAACCTCGTCTAAAGATTTGAATGTATATTTTATTGACAATCTGCTTAGATCACTAATTGCTTACGAGAAAGGAGTGACTCAAAGACAGATTGATGTAGGTGACAAGCAAAAAGAAAAAAATATTACATTGAAAGCGGATGATTTAAAAAGTGATCAATCACTGCCTGAGGATGAAGAAAATATTGCACTCATGACAAGGCAATTCAAAAGTTTCCTTAGAAGGAAGCAATGAAGATGTCAGTATTGGAACAAAAGTAAATTCAATAGGCATGCAAAAGTTTCAAATGATGTCATTTTTTATGAAAGTAGAAAGCCTGGACATATTAAGACTGACTGCCCATATCTCAAAGCTAATCCTAGCAAGGAAAAAGTTGAGGAGAAAATAACTTTTAAGAAGGGCAAGAAAAGACTATAGAAAGCTTTCTGGGCTGGCTCAGCTTCAGACTCCTTAGAAATAAAAGTAGAAGAGGAAGTCATTAACTTGTGCTTAATGGCGGACAAACTTGATCTTTCAGATCAAGAAGAGGTATGTGACTTATCTTATAAAGAATTATTTGAAGTTTCTAAGAAAATATATAATGCATATAGGAAACTCAAAAAACTACATGATAAACTTAATATAGAGTATGTAAATTTGCAAAAAGAGCATAAAATCCTTAGGAATGATCACGCAAATATAGATAGCAACCACATGAGCTTGTAGGATGAATTTGATGATTTGACCAAAAAGCATGAACTATTGAAATCATCACATAGTGAGCTTGAAAATGATTTTAAAGTTTTTATTGGTAAAGTTGAACATTGGGAAATTAACATAAAAATTAAAAATTCAATTTTGAAAAATGCAAACTCATATCTAGAAATAAAAATGAAGGCTGTTATGAAAAATAGATTGTCACCCACACTTGAACAATTTTACGAGTCTAAGCAAAGGCATACAAGTTCAAAACCTAGAAAGAGATGATATAACTCATATAGATTAATAAATCCTATTACTAGTGTGAAATATTTTTCATGTGGAATATTAGGGCACATATCCCATACTTGTACTATTCATATTATAACACATTTAGTGTGGAGACCTAAGATGCATCAAACATAACATATCAAGCATGTATCTGGTTTATCATTGCCAAGAGGTAAACCCAAATTTATTTGGGTTCCCAAGTCTAACATTTCATATTTTTGTAGGAATGCTCTCATACAAGACCTCGTGAGAGTATTTGGCACCTGGACATATGATGCTCAAAATATATGTTTGGAGATACGAATTAATTTATAATGCTAGAAGCCAGGAATGGAGGTAACACTAAGAGATAACACCACTAGGAGAGTGGTAGGTATATGTATGATTAATAATAAGAATAGTTTCTTTATTGAAAAAATTTTATTGGTTGAATGCTTGAAACACATCTTATTAAGTATTAGTTAGCTTTGTGATAGGGGTTTTAATAATAAAATTTTACCTATATGCTGCATTATAAGCCAAAATGGAGTTGATGTATTGCATGGAAATAAGGTAAATAAAGTGTACATACTTAATTTAAATTATATTAAATCTTCTAATGTTTTTTTGTCTCAAAACTATCTCTAATGAATCATGGTTATGGCATAGAAGACTTTGTCATGCAAGCATGAAAAATTTTAGGAAGATAACCCAGAAAGATTTGGTTATAGGCATACCCAAATTAGACTTAACTATGGATAACTTGTGTGATGCATCTCAATTAGAAAAAAAAAGTCAAATTCACCTTTAATTCAATTAAGAATCTTAGAGCTAGCAAACCATTAAAAATTCTTCATATGGATCTTTTTTGACCGGTTAACACTATAAGTCTAAGAGGGAAAGTTTATGGGTATGTAATTGTTGATGATTACTCAAAATTCACTTGGATTAGATTCTTATCACATAAGAGTGAATCATTTGATGAATTTAGAAATTTTTCTACTTGGATTCAAAGAAAGTTAGGTTGTGAAATTCTTATAATTCAAAGTGATCATGGAAGAGAATTTGAAAATGAAAAATTTGATGATTTTTGTAAAGAGCAAGGAATAGATCATAATTTTTTAGCTCCTAGGACCCCTTAGCAGAATAGGGTTATTAAAAGAAAGAATAAAATATTAATAGAAGCTGCTAGAGCCATCTTAGCTAAATATTCACTTCCAAAATATTTTTGGGCTGAAGTAGTTAGTATAGCATGTAATATTCTTAATAGGGTGAACATTAAATCTAAGTTGAACAAGACACCTTATCAACTTCTTAAGGGAAGAACACCCAACCTCTCACATCTACATGTCTTTGGATGTAAGGTGTTTATTCATAATAATGGTAAAACTCATTTAAAAAAATTTGATCCTAAATATGATGAAGAAATTTTTCTAGGATATTCTTGTGTTGGGAAATCCTTTAGAATTTTTAACAGAAGGACTTTGGTAGTTGAGGAGACCACTCATATAGTTTTTTATGAATCTGATATTTCTGGAGGGTCTAAATTGGAAGAAGAAGATGTTGAACAAATAGCCGAAGGAATTGAAAATGCAAAACTTGAAGAAAGGGTTGAAACAAAAAAAGAATTACCTAGAGAATGGAAATATTCTAAAAGTCATCCTAAAGAATTGATTTTAGGTAAACCAAGTGAAAGTGTTAGAACTAGGCATGGACTTAGCAAAGAAGTAAACCACTCATCTTTTATCTTAAAGATTGAACCCACTAATATAAATCAAGCACTTTTGGATAAATTTTAGATTTTGGCCATACAGGAAGAATTGAATCAATTTGTGAGAAATGATGTTTGGGAATTGATCGAAAGGCCTGAAAATCAAAGTGTTGTAGGAACTAAGTGGGTGTTCAAAATAAAAATGAATGATTCAGGTGTAGTTGTTAGAAATAAGGTAAGATTGGTGGCCAAGGGGTATAATCAAATAGAATGAATCAATTTTGAAGAAATTTTTGCCCCTGTAGCCAAACTTGAAGCGATAAGAGTGCTACTAGCCTTTGCCTATTTTAAAGGATTTAAATTATTTAAAATAGATGTTAAGACTGCCTTTCTCAATGGGGTGATATAAGAGGATGTTATGTTGAGCAACCTCCAAGTTTTGAAGATTCAAATTTCTATAATCATGTGTTTAAATTGAAAAAGACCTTATATGGACTAAAACAGGCACCTATGGCTTGGTATGAGAGTCTAAGCACATTCCTACTAGAAAGGTCATTTGTTAAAGGAAGTGCAAACACCACTCTCTTCATAAAAAGAGTAGGAGATTACTTTCTCATTATTCAAATTTATGTTAATGATATCTTATTTGGATCCACTAATAAAAATCTTTATGATTATTTTTTAAAAATAATGAGTAGTTAATTTGAAATGAGCTTGATGGGAGACTTGAGTTACTTTCTTGGTTTTACCATAAAGCAGATAGAGGATGGCACATTTTTGAGTCAGTCAAAATATATTAAGAACATCCTTAAGAAATATGAAATAGATAAACCTAAACTAATAAGTACACTGATATGTTCCTTAGTGCAGTTAGATAAGGACTCTAAAGGTAAATCTATTAATCAAAAAAATTTAGAGGGATGATTAGATCATTACTTTATTTTACTGCAAGCAGACCAAATATTATGTTTAGTGTTTGTTTGTGTACTAGATTTTAAGCTGATTCAAAAGAATCTCATCTAATTATATTTGATTAAAAAGTATAGTTTTGAAAAAGATTTAATTTTCTTTGGGAAAGTTTAATTTTTGGAATTCTAATTTTGAAATTGAATGCTCGTTATGAATGATATATCACCTCGAAAGCTGAACATATTATTCTCTAATAGGTTAAGATTATAAAACTTTAAATATATCCTAATTATCATAGTCAAATTTGAGAAAGAACTACATATGATCCTGAAGGGTCAAAATGATTATTCAATCAGGTATTTAACTACAATTATTTGGATAAGAGGATCATTGATTTCATAATCAAAATTATAATAGTAATTGATATATCTCTCTGGGGAAAGAAGTTATCAATCATTATTGATCATTTGAAAATCACGATAATGATCATCGAGTTTGATTCTCCTAAAGATAATAAATTAAGGGTTTTGAAAATTTGATTTTTAAAAAATTTGATCTGTGTTTCTAAATCTCCTACGAGTGTAAACCATCGTAGTTAATTACATCATAGGGAGACAGGAGTCTCCTACAAACTCTCGATTAAAATAGTGATATAAATTTTATTTAAGAGATTCAAAGCTTGATGTCAAAGGAGGTAAGGATTGGAATTTTCAAACAGGATTGGTTCAAAATTGAACACTTATTTTGGAGTCAAAAGGAGAAGGGTATGGAGTATTTTGAGATTCTAAAATAATTCAGAAACACTCCAACCAATCCTAAGGGTTGGGCATTAATTTGATTGAAAGAGATATTTAGTTGGAATGATCAATTTTATTAGAAAGTTAGGTTTCAATTCACAAAGGTTGAGGTCTTATAGCCTGGACTTACCTCAGAACCTAAGTTAAAATTGGGTACTAAAAATTAGCAACCCGAACCTAGCTAATGTAATGCAGAATCTGGACTTACCCCAGCCTAGATTGGGGAGCTAGCTAAACCACCTAGGTGCTTTAAAACCATGTGTCCGGTCATTTAATGTAGAGTGGTTAGGATGTTATTTACGATAAGTATTGATAATAGGGCCGTCATCTAGAGCAGATCCTTAATTTGGCCGCTTGACTTATGTTGGGTGAGAATGCTAAAAGATAATGTGATTAAAATTTAAACTCACTTTTAAATTGATTCCTAATGTAATGCATGCTGATCGACTCAATTAAAATGAATAAAATATATGAAGCAGTTTTAAAAAGGCTTTAAAATAGTTTTTATCCTATGATGTACAGATTCCCCTTTATAGATATGCCCCCTCATAGGCCAGGTGGTCTGCTAGAACTAGCAGGCAAGGAGATACCTAACAAAATGAATGAAAATGCAATAAGTATGCATATGAGAACTCCCAAAGGTCCCAGTCTTACTTCTTAATTGTTAGAGTTTTTATGTGAGCTTAAATATTTTAAATTTAATTAAGGTAGAAAAAGTTTTAAATGATCCCTCATGAGCCTCTAATCGGGTTCCAGGCTAAATCAAAACATGACATGCAAGATCGCCATAAAACTAATAAAAGCTAGAAAATCCTAATTGCAATCAACATAAAAAAAATTAATCAAATATATTAAATTAATATTCAAATTAAAAGTTTATGTGACAAGTGTCACTTAATATTGCAACACAGAATTACTGAAATTAAAAGTGGTCGGGTGCCACTGACAACAAGCCTGAATTTCTAATCCTAAGACTCAAGTGACTTTGAGAATGGGTCTTCTCATTCTTCACTTCCTCATCCTTCCATGAGCTTATTGATTCATCGATCTTGAATATCCAAATGAAAAGAAACTCCCCCTATAAAGAGGTGTTATCTTTCCTTTTTGGATATTTTAAGATCATCCTAATTTCGATGTCTAAATGGAGAGGGACTCTCCCCTAAGGGATATCCCTTCCTCTTTGAATCCCAAATTAGGTGTTATCCCATTCTCAAATAAATTAGAATTACAACTCAAATATAGTCAAATTACATTGAATAAAAATTTAAAATCTAGACTCAACGACCTGCAAGGTTATCCTAATAAATCAACAGTTAATTTAAGATCCCAAATAGTTAATATTTAAAATTAAAATGCTCAAATCACTGCCACACTTGGTCATTCTCTTTAATTTAAAGGGCATATTAAGTAATTTCTGAAGCACCTGTAAAAAACATCATTAATTTTGAAAGCTTAATTATTTTCTTACCCCCTTTAATTTAAATGCCCAGTATGAGCATGGCCACCTGTATAAGATTATATTAGTGTTTAAATTATCTCTAAACTAGGATTAAATCTAACACACAATCAATCACATCATAGATCATATAAAATTAAATAAAAAATCAATCAATTACTTAATTCTAATAACTAGTATGTAATGAAAACCATGAAAACTTCAACACACACAAGTAGTAGAAAAGTAAACACCAGCTTACCCAAGTACTAGAGTTGGTTATCCTAGCAACCCATCTAAAGTGTGTGGGGTAGGTTGTGTAGCTTGGATATGTCCTATGTCGGGCAGTTAGTTAAAGTTATTTGAATTTCGGGTTGGTTGAAGGGCTTAAGGGATTTAAGTTTGAGTTTAAGTATGAAAGGCTTAAGATTAATTTTAAAGTTTGTTTTAAAGGTTTATTGATTACCACCTTTGTTGCTCACTGAGACTGTGAAATTTATTTCACCTTCCTTGGGGCTAATTTAATAGCCTTGTAGGCCTGGGTTATCTAGTCGTAACCGATATAATTAAGTGATTTGATTTGATTAATATTTAAAAGTTGATTAATTTTTAATTAAGATTGGTTGATTGTTGGTTTTAAGGATTTAAATTACTTTAAGTTTGCTATCAACTGGTTCGTGGCATCGTGACACCAAGCTCGAGGAATAAAGCCTCCTTAAGACACATAGCCCCGCAGCCTAGAGTAATCCAACATAAAACCTTGATTGATATAATTAAATTAAGGATTTTGAATTTAATTGGATCATTAATAATTATTTAATTTTAATATTTCAACACTCGATTGAATCTATTCATGACGTTGTGCCACCAGGCTCGATGAACAAAGCCTCCTTATGACACGTAGCCCTGCGGCCCGGAGTAGTCCATCCTAAAAACTTCACCTTTGGAGAGGTTATTATGTATTAAGGGGTGTGTTGAGTGATTTAAATATTAAATTAACTTTTTTTTCAATTTGGAATTAATTATTAAATTTTGGAATTATTGGATTATTTTAATCATTTAATTAAGGGGTCAAAAGTTGACTTTTAGATTAAGAATGATTTCTAGAAAGTTAGTATTTTTATAAAATATTAGACCTTAATATGATTAGTTAGACTATACATTTGCTAGATTTGGAGTTTTCTATGAAAAGTTATGAATTTTAGAAGTTTTGACTTAAAATTATAGATTCAAAGTTGACCGGATTATTGACATTTTGAATCTAAGTTATTTTAGATGGTTTGATATTTTTGATAAACATTAGAACCCAAATGGAGTCCAATGCCTTTGAGTTTACCAAAATTTGAATTTCCTATAATTAGTTATGATTTTTAAAAGTTTCGGGCATTTATTAGAATCATTAAAATTGTTTAATTAAGGGTGTTTTAAAGATTTGAGTCCAAATGAATCCCAAACTCCTTGAAATTAGCTCCAAGGGTCAAGAATGACCTAAGAAGAGATTCCCAAGTGTTTTAAAATTTTCTAGAATTTTTAATTATTTTTAATTAATTAAATTAGTTAAATATTAATTTTTTTATTAAAATTAAATTAAGGTTGAATTTGATGTCAAATCATAGAATTTTTATTTTTCATTGATTAAGGATTGAATTATAGTCAGTTAGAGGTATTATTTGTATTTTTTAGATTTAATTTGGATTTATTAGAAATTTTATAAGTTTTGAAGGTTAATTAAAGGTTTAAACTTAAGTAAATTAATTAAGGGGCTTAATGGTTTCAAAAATTAGAGAGAATTTTTCTTAAGGCTTAAGGTGTCACTAAGTTTAAATAGTTCAAGTTTCAGGTCTATTGGATAGCTATTTTAATTTCTAGAATTAATCAAAGTTTTTTAGACATGTCCTTAATTGTTGTTCTTAAGGTGACACTAGGTTAAGTGGGTTTAAATCAAAGTTTTGCTAACCCTTAACATACATATATGTGAACATGCACAATCATACTCAATTCCTTAAATCTTAAGATCCTAGGCTAAGTGGTGTATGCATCCTAAGCATGTATGGATTAAAAATTAATTAACATGATTAATGAGGCGATTAGTGAATGATTGGAACACAATCATCCACTAACTCTACCCCATGAATTCTATTCAAACATATTTAATCTACGTTTAAAATTTTAAGGGATCTCTCAATGCTTAAAAATTTAAAATTCATATAATTTTAAAATTAATATTTAAAATATACATATATATATTTACATATATAATATAAATATAAGTTTTGAAATTAATAAAATAAAATATCATCAAAATAAATTCAAAACATTTTGAGAGATCCACTAGTCACTTTAAAATAATTTAAAAATAAATTTTTAATTTTTAAAATATTTAAAATAATATTTAATTAAATATTAAAATAATTAAATAATTAAAATTAACTAAGCTAAATCAAGTTTTTAATTCTTCAAATTAATTTTAAATTAAAATACTTAATTTTATGAAAACTTTAAGGTATTATTTATATTACTTGATTTAAATTGAATTTTATTTAGGTTTTTGAAGTTTAAAACAATTAAGTGTATTTTTGAATAATTTAAAATTAATTAATATTCAAAATTATTCTCAAATTAACTTAAATTAATTCTTAAATGATTTCTAAAATTTTAAAATTATTTAAAGTAATTTTGTTAAATATTTTTTATATTATTTAAATTTAAGTTTAATTAAATATTAATTAAATATTTGAATATTTAAGTATTTTAAAATAATGTAATATATCTTAAATTTAATATTTTAAAATTATTTAATTTGGAATAATTCTCTGATTTTTTTAAATAACTTTAAAATGATTTTTTGAAAGTTTTAAAATTAATTGAGTTTAATTTTAATTAAATATCAATTAATTATTAAATATTTAATTAATTAAAGGTTATTTAAAATATAGAATATCTTAAATTGATTTAATTTTAAATTAAAATATTTTAAATAAATATTTAATTATATGAAATATTTTCACATAAAATTATAAATTTTGAAAGTTTTTAATAAATTAAATTTTAAGTAATTATTTTAGTAATTAAAAAATATGAATTACCTAAATTACATTAAATATTTTAAATTAAAATTTAAATTTCAAAAAATATTCATAACATAATTTATAATTTAATTGAGATATTTCAAATAATTATTTTTTATTTTGAAAATACTTTAGTTATTTTAATTAAACATTAAATTTAAATATTAAATATTTTGTATATTAATTAATTTAAAACATATATTTTATTTCAAGTTAATATTAATTTTTAATTAAATAAAATCAAATTCTAAAAATTTTCATATAAAATATATATTTTCATATTTTTAAATAATTTTTAATTATTTTTAATTTTTTTTACATTTAAAAATAACTTTAATAATTATTTAAAAATCATAATATGATAATTGGTAGCACGACGATGGCAGAGTGCCACGCGGCGGCTTCTGGTTGGACGATCCTAACCGTAGTGGTGGCGCTCAATCATTGACAATGATTGCGTCATCGCGTAATTATTATCAATTGATTAAAGCGGTGGTGGGAACCACGTGCAATTCACTTAACACAATCATCAAATCTTGCCCACCGTTGGATCACCCATGGTTTGATTGAATAAATCTCAAGGCCTTAATATGTTATGCTTAAAGTTTGAAAAGGGGTTTTGAAATGATTTGAATAAGTCTTATAGTTGACTTAGTCAACTTTGTTTGGAATTGATTGGTCAAGCATTGGGGCATGATTAGGCCATGGTTTAGAGTTGATTTGGAGCTTGAAAGAGGTTTAACAAGTTGAATGGATTAAAATAACCCATTTAAAGCCTTAAGAGTACTTAGGTCAACCTAGGTTAACTTGGTCAACCAAGTTGCCCCAGGGGGTGGGTCCAGGCTCAATAAGTTTAAAATGATGTTTGAAGTCTGTTAGAAATGATTCCAGAATTTAAATAGGTCATTTGGGTCAAATGGGCCTATTGGGCCCTCAAAGGGCATTTGGGTCAACCCTGGTTGACTTAGTCAACAAGGTTGACCCAGGGTCTAGAAATGGGTTCAACATATTTGATTTGATGATTTGATTTCATAGGAGGTGGTTAGAAGCTTTATAGAAAGCTTCAGGGTCAAAGTCCACAGTGTAGGGAGGTTGAGTGGCATAGGCCATAAATATTTGATTGTTCTACAACCTTTGGGTTTCAATCCAATTTCTAGGGTTAGAGGCCTCAGATTGAGCTCAAATTTGGAGGGTTGCCTCTAGAAACATGTCCTATAAATATGCAATTGATAAACTCTGAATCAGAGGTCATTTGATTGGGGTTTAAAGTATTTGAAAATCCACTAGAAAAGGCTTTCAGGACTTAGACTTTTGGCCTTGGAACTTAATTTTGGATTTCTGGATTTGAACTGAATTTTGGGTTTCAAAGTTTAAATTTGAATTATCCTAATAATTTATAATCATTTTAGTGATTTTTAATGATTTGATAGGTAGTGAATTGGGTTTGATATTAATTGAAGGCTAAATCAGGGCTTGAACTAGAGTTGAGATCTAAATGGGTTTGAAATCTAGGTATGATTTAAAACTTAAATTGATTTAAGATTTGGATTAACTTAGATCTAGATTTTCTAAGATTTAGATTAATTTAAGGTCTAGATAGATCCTAAGGTCTGGATAGATCTAGGGTCTAGGTAAATCCTCAGGTCTAGGTAGATCCTAGGGTTTGAGATCTAGGATAATCCTAGAGTCTAGAGTCTAGAAGGATCCTAGGGTCTAGATAGATCCTAAGTCCTAGATAAGTCTGGAGACTGGATTGGCCCTGGTGACCTCATACAAAAATGAGGTCAACAGACTGCTATTAAAAGAATTATGCAATGTCTTTTAGGAATTCAAAATTTAGGAATTTGGTATCCTAGGCATAGCTCCTCTTTTGAAATCATTGGATATTCTGATTCAAATTTTACAGGGTGTAGGGTTGATAGAAATAGTACTTTTGGGACTTATCAATTTATAAGGAACTCCTGAGTCTCTTGGTTTAGCAGAAAGGAAAATTCAGTAGCTCTTTCTACTACTGAAGGAGAATACATATCATTAGGGTGTTGTGTGGCACAAGTTCTATGGTTAAAACAACAACAAGTGGACTTAGGTTTTTTAATTGGCACTATTCAAATTTTCTGTAACAATACAAGTGCCATTTGTATTTTAAAGATTCCTATCCAACACTCCAGGACTAAGCATGTAGACATTAGGCATCGCTTCATTAGGAATCATGTCACCAAAGGAGAAATTAAGCTATATCATGTAGCAACAGAAAATCAACTTATAGATATTTTCATAAAACTACTAGCTTTTGAAATGTTTTGCACCTTAAGAACCAGATTAGGTGTGATTGATATTCTTGCTTGACAATTGCAATTCTACAAAAATCATTTGTGTTGTATCTTTTTGTTAATGCTTATGTTATGTTATGTGTTAGTGATTTATTTTGTTTGATTTGTACTCAACTTTAGAGTTTGATTTTATATTTATTTTATTTTTTTATTTAGAGTCTCATGGTTCTTGGTTAATTTGTTATTAGAAAAGTGTTTTTTTTACCATATCTTAAGTTCCTTTTCCATTTGTACTATACAAATCACTTTCATACTATATGAATTCCATAGAGTTTACATGGAATTTTTTTGATTGGGAGAGATGAAAATGTAATTTTTTTCTTGAACATATCATATTGTACAATGACATCATCATCTGTATGATCAGTATAATTTTTGTCAGTATGAAATGGCAATGAAGATCATCTATATGAACTTCAGATTGTCTATACGATCGAGTTGTCAAATTGCATGTGGACCATCTGAATCATTAGGTATGAACATTATTTCCTGTTAATCTTGGACGAATAGGTGTTCGTCGATATGAATGGTTTGGTCAAAAAGTTGTACAAAATGACTCCTCAAGAAATGTGATTAAAAAAAGTCATTTTTTTATTGTTTCCATCCATACGTACGAAACCATTTTCATACTGTACGAAATCATAATCATATGTACGAACCATATGTCGTACTATACAAATTGGTCAATTTCTTTAAATTGAAAGCCATTCTTTGAATATTTCATCATTCCTTCACTTTCAAAATGTCTATCAATTGAAATATTCAATATCTTTTTTTGGCCAATTTGAAAATGAGGGAGAACCACATAGTCATGTCACCTTATATTCTTAAACAAAGGGTAGAGATAACTAAGAAAGACTTAGGCCCCAACTTATACCTTAGAACTGAGGGTGTAAGGGCACATACTATGACCTCTAAAGAAGATTTTGACTGGTCAACCATTAATCAAACCCTTAAAGGTGCACGGTCAGTTTATCATCAATCTCGTGTGCACACTCTAAACCAAAATGCCAGAATCATCCAGGATGTGTTGAGAACTTCAATTATTCCTAAGGATGGTGATCAAATCAACCTTACTCCTCTGCTTTCTATTTTCACATATCTAATTACGTCAAACACTCCAATTGATGAAGCCCAGTTGATTCTAGACTACATTAATAATCTAACTAATATTAGACTTCCTACCACTAAAAGGAAGAAAAATGTGGCTTTAGGACACCTAATTTCCTATGTATTGGAGAAGAAGGACATTCCTCCAAATCAACTTCCAATCAATTTTTTTTATGCTTCCTTTCGTTCTCTTTTTCATTGGGACCAAGGGGATGAAGGCAATGAAATGGGAGGAGAAGAAGAGGCTCCAGCACTAGCACCTGCTCCTGGACCTGGGCAGCATTTCTATCAAGAAATGTTCTAGCATTTTGACTAACTTGAGTCTCACTTTGATCAAAGATTTGATCATATTGAGACTCGCCTAGAATAGCAGGATGCACGATATCACGAAGATATGGGCTGGGTGAGAGGGCAGTTTAACTCTCTAAATACTCAAATAGCTACAATCAACAGTTACTTTTCAGTGTTCAACCCTCCTCAACCACCTTCAGATTAGAATCCTCCCCCTTATTAGTTTTATTTTTTTGTTGTACTTGATGTATGACAAGTTTTTAATTTTCTTGTGATGATGTACTCTTGTTGTTTTTTATTGTATATGTATTTGATTGTTGATGTATGAATTGTTTTAGTCTATTTTCTTAAAAAAAAAATTGTGAAATGATATTTCTCTTGTATTTGGTGTTGATGCTCTTAAATTATTCTAAGTTCCTATAGACTAATCGAATATAGTTGATCTATAGAATAAAATTTTAAAATATTTTGCACTACAACATAATCACCTGGCAAATTTTGAAATTATCAAAATTTAAATCAAATTGTGATTAGATATAGATAAGGAAATCATTTTCTTATTCTTATAGATACTTATTTTATAGTAAAAATTGTTGCAAAAAGAGATGAATTAATTTTCTTTTATCTTCTTGTCCAATTTGTTGATTTCTTCGTTAATTATTGGTTTTGGTTTTATGATTGGTTGATATCAGAAAGAACAAAATAAAAAGAGGCACAAAATTAGCTCAAAATTTTGAAAAGATGCATAAAATGTATCCCAATCATAAAAGATGCATAATGTTCGCCAAGCATGAAAAGAGGCACAAAATTAGCCCAAATTAAAAGGTTGCACAAAGCGTGCCAAAATTTGAAAAGATGCGCAATGCTGGCCAATCGAAAGTTATTTCTTTTATCTCTCTAATTCTTACAAAAATCCATTCAATCAATAATAATCTCAACTATTGAATTCGAAAGTAATTGATCTTTTATTTAATCATTATTTTTGCAATGTTTATGTTATTTAATAGATCTAGAATGAACAATGAATCTAGTTGACTTTTCTTATCTTAACTATTCTTTAATTTAAAATATGAGACTTTCTTTTTAACCTCTGGCTGTTAATGTTGCTTTGGAAAATAGGTTAAAATTATCTTCTTCATCAGATATGAGAATAGTCAATAATAACTTACTCTTTCAAGGACTTCTTTCCTTTTGATGTTGTCAAAAGGGGGGGTCATCAATATTGTTTATTCTTATCAGTTTGTTATTAGTTTGTATCAGTTTGTTATTGTATTTTGTGATTTGTGATCATCGAGTCCTTGAATTATTATATGTTTTGCATCGGGGGAGTCATTGTGTTATTATATGTTTGTTTGTTTTATTATCGTGATCATCGTATGATTGTGTGCATGTTGTGTGTGTGTTTTATTTTTGAATTTATTTTATTTTGATTTTGAATTCATTTGTAGTCCTGTGTTTGTCATACCAAGTTTAATCCCTTGATTTTACTTGAGCATTCATTGAGGGGGAGCTTAGGAGAAAAAGAACTTTTAATGTTAATTCAAATAATAATGGTTTTGCCATCATCAAAAAGGGGGAGATTGTTGCAACTTACAAATCAAGTTTGAATTATATGTTAAGTGATTTTTGATGATAACAAAATATTATTATTTTGATATTATTATTATTTCTCCTAACATACATTGAATAGATTTTTATTTATTTTTGTGTGTACTAACATTTCAGGGAAATCATACTCCATACTACTAACGACTTCAAGATAGAGTAGAATAGGATTTCATGTAATTGAGTCAATATTTTTTTATTTTTTTTTTGAGTCTGAGAGTGTGTGATTATAATTGGGTAACTATGTACACACACACAAGGGGCGAGAGTTAAAATTAAAATTGAAATTTTTTAACCCTGTTCGTACAAACAATTGATAGTGTACGAAATGATATTCGTACCAGTTCGTCCATACAACTTTAAAATGTTTGTACACATGATTTAAATTTTATACAGACGACTGAAAATATATGAAATGATGTTCGTACTAGTTTATCCAAACAAATTTAAACTATTCATACAGATGATTTAAAAATCATACATACGACTGATAGTGTATGAAATATGTATCATACCAGATCATCCAGATGAACTTTGAAATTTATACAGATGATCTAAAATAGTACAGATGACTGTTAGTGTATGAAATACGTATCATACCAGATCGTCTAAATGAACATAAACTATTCATACAGATGATCCACGATCATGCTGTATGATCTGACTTTATTTGAATTTGAAATTTTAGTTTTTGGACAATTTTTTATGATGTTTACATATATTGAGTCCTAGAAAACTATCTTTCAATCTTTTTTGCTGAATGTCTCTCTTGAGAGCAAAAAAAGAGAGTCTGTTTGGGATAGTGTTTGGGAGTGGAGAGTGAGAGATCTTGTAAGAGGAAATTATGAGGGTTTCACAAGGTTTCCCAAAGGTGAGGATCTCTTATTATTTCTTCAAACTTCTGCCCTACTTCCTTGAAGACTCTTGAGAGAAGATTTGCAAAGTAGATCAAGGGTACTCTGCCTTCACAAGTAGGGTGAGAAAGGACATTGGGTTCTCCTCCTTCACCATGAGGGTGAAAAAGGATGTGGGTTCTCTGCCTTCACTAGGAGGGCGAAAAAGGGCAATGATTCTCTGCCGCACAGGTTGGTGGAAGAGAGGTTTTGTAAGGGCTTCTTCGCCTTGCTGTGGGGGCAAAAGGAGAGTCACTAGTGTTTAGTGCAATACATAGAGAAGGAGTCTCTAGGGAGTGGACGTAGGTCTCATTGGACCGAGCCACTATTAAATTTGGTGCTCTTTTGTTCCTTTACTTTTTATTGCATTTTATATTTTCGCATTTTAAGTTTGTGTGATTGAAAAATATTTTTTAAAAATTTTATTTACTATAAACAACTGCTCATTTCAAAACTAGTACTTTTAACATTGAAAATAATTTTGCTTAAAAAGGTTTTAAAATCCAAGAGATTTTTTAAAATTACCGATTCACCCCCCTCTTGGTTAGCATTGGGACCGTTCTATTAGGTCTAACAACCTACATGAACTTTCAGTGTTGATTTGAAGACACATTTTGAATGAGTAAGCTAACAGAAGTCTACTTATTCCTTTTTTAAATCATATTGGAATATTGTTGGTGAAGATGTATGCAAAGCTATCAATAAATTTCTCTCTTCATGTAAGCTTTGTGATGAATGGAAAGAGACATTGGTTGTGTTGATCCCCAAGGTCAAAGATCTTGTTTCTACTTCAAGATAAAAACCTATAAGCCATTGCAACTGTATTTATAAGATTGTAGCTAAAGTCTTATTAAATAAATTGCTTTTGGTGGTTCATAAGGTGATATCGGAAGAACAAGTTGCTTTTGTGAAAGAAAGTTCAATTTCGGATCACTTACTCTGGGCCCAAGAGGTTTGCAATAAAATTAGGTGCTCTAAAGCTAAAGATGGTTTTTTGTCAATTAAAATCGATATGGAACAAGCATATGATATCATGTGTTGGGCTACCTTGAGGCAAATGCTAAAGATTTTTGGTTTTCCATCTAGATTCTTAGATTTAATGTTGGAATGTGTGAAGGATCCAATGTTCTCTATCATGATCAATGGAAGCAACACAAGGTGGATTAAGGGAAGTTGTGGATTTCGGCAAGGATGCCCTCTTTCTCCCTTTTTATTTATTTTATGCTCGCAATTATTGTCTAACTCTTTCTTAGATAAAGGCATGGATATCGGCATCAAGTTATCACCAAATGCAAAGAAAATTTCACATCTTTTGTATGCAGATGATCTCTTACTCTTCTCTAATGCAAAGTTAAAGAACATCGAATTAGTAAAGAAGTTGATTCAAGACTATTGCAAGTGGACCGGTCAAAAGGTAAATTTTCAAAAATCTTCTATGTTAATGGGGAAGAGTATAGGGAGAAGGAAGAAAAAACAAATTTCTAAGTTGCTTAATATTAAAGTGGTTGAGGAAATGGACTATATGGGTGTTTAAAGTTGCTTTAAGAAGATTGAAGAAATCTGATTTTCAAAATCTCTTAGATAAAGCTTCAAAAAAACTCAATGCTTGGGGAAACAGATTCATCTCAATGGCTGGAAGGATAACCTTGATAAAGACTATTTTTCTAACAATCCCTTTATTTATTTTTTCTCATTCCTTGTTTCCCTTGAGTATTTTGAAAGAGTTTGACTAGGCATGTAGGAACTATATTTGGAATAAACATGATGGTTCCCATGGTCTTCATTTTGTGGCGTGGGATATCATGTGTAAACCGAAAGAATATGGAGGCTTGGGTCTATTTTCAGCCGTCTCTAGAGCGGTTCCTCTAAGACCTAGATTTTCTTGGAATCTACTTGATATCCCGAACTCTTTGCTTAATAAAAACATGGTGGATAAATATGGGAGTTGTTGGTGGAATAATGATGGGATGAAGAGTTCTTCGGCCACTTGGAGGATTGTGATGGATGGTTGGAATTCTCTTAAAGGAATCTTAAGATGGAGTATAGCTTCAGGCTCATTGATTGATATCTGAAAGGATATTTGGATTCTTGATAGAAGCTTAGAAAGATGTCCGACATTTGTAACCAATTGGGAGGAAGAGATTGTAACTCTAAATTCTCTTATGGTTAATAGAGCTTGGGATGTTCCAAAGCTTTTCCAGTTTTTTGGAGAAGAACTTGTAAACTTGGTTAATAAAGTTGATATATTACACAGCTTGGAGGAAGATAGATTGGAACTCAAATTTAAGTTATCGAGCAAATCCATTCTAGCATTATGTTTTGTAGCTCGGTATACAGATACTGTGCAAGAAGAGGTGGACCATTGGTTCTTTAAGCTAAAGCTTAATCCCCGAGTTGAATTGTTTGTTTGGAGGATATGTATGAATGCAATTCCAACCATAGAATTCCTATTTTATAGAAGGCTTGCTGATTCAAATCTTTGTCCAAGAGGTTGTCTTGAGGTGGAAAATATTGATCATTATACAGCTACATGTCCGAAATTGTTACAGGTTATAAGATTATTGAATTCATGGGGATTCTCGGTTCCCATTTTTAGCTCTTTCTCGAAATGTATGAAGAAGTTAAAATTGATTTTGGTAAGAAGCCATTTCTTTCCAAAGCTATACTTAATTCTGATTTTCCATTCATGGATTAGTAGAAATAGAGTAAAACATGGTGATGTGGAAGAAAGTGATGTTATTATTGCTTCTAGAGTCATAAGTTTTATGGCTACTTTATATAAAGACAAGATCATATTGGGAAACTGGGGTACTAATCAGTCTTCATAGCTGTTTAATTTTTTGCACCCCCCCCCCCCCCCTCCACCCAATTGGTTGAAGATAAATATAGATGGATCCCTATGAAAATCAAACAAAGCTGGAGTTGGGGGAGTAGTCAGAGATTGCAAAGGCAAGTTTTTAATGGCATTTGGATGTGGATATGTTCATTGGGATAGTGCACAGTTGGAGCTTTTGGCTTTTAAATCTTTGAGAAGTTTTATTCAAAGTTGGAGGTTTGAAGCTACTGCCATCATTATAGAGGGAGATAACCTAAATGTCATCAACTTTCTTCATAAGTTGTATAGCATACCGAAGAAGAGGATGAGAGATCAAATAAATGAAGACCTTTTATTCATGAAGAATTTCAACAATGTGTTTTTTAATTTTATTAATAGACAATATAATAAGTTAGCTAATTATTGTGCTAACTTAGCTTGTGAGTATAATTTCTTTTGGGATGTAATTAGTGAAAATAATATTCCTCCTTCATTTGTTCTTTTGCTAAAGGAGGAATGTAATAGGTTGCCTTTGATTGAGTAGTTTGTATCTAGGCTTCTTTCTTTTAATGCATTTGGCATTTCTTCTCAAAAAAAAAAAAGCTAACAGAAGTCCAATCAAAATCATGGGAGATCAAGGATTGAGGGTGAGGTCCTTCAATAGAAAGACCTATGTGATCATCTAAATCAGCTTTAGTGATTACTACATTTTGGTGGCAAACAAATGAGGTCATGGTGGAGACTACTAGATTCATCATAAGATTCACTAAGAATTCATACAGAAGTTTAGAAATATAAGGAAAGGCTAGGGTAAGTAGGAATTGAAGACTAGTGGAGGTGAAGAGGCTCATCAACTTAAAGTTAAGTGCATGCTAGTTTAGCATTCGAGAGGGGGTGATTTTGGCCTCTTTATATTTGTAATATGCATGTTCATTCACAGTGGAGAGGAATCGATCATTAAAATGATGAGAGGAGGAGGAGCTCCCCTGATTCATTCTTCCTTGCTTGCTTCCACCGACCATTAAATAGTAAGATTAAGAGAGTTGGCTTGTAAAAGAGGTTAAGTGAAGTGAACCATTCAAACCCTCCAATTTATAGATTTTTGGCTATTTGTACAATACAATCGAGGTTCATACATTACGATCAGTGAGTTATTTCATCTTGATGGCCTATTAGAAAAAGATGTCAAGCCGTCAGTATGATTAGTATCGTACTGGATAATCTTAAGAAATTTCATTCATCCCGAGGAGTCATCGGTATGGCATTTAACAAAAAGTATCGTACAGTATGAACAGGTGGTCGTACAATATGAACTAAAATTATTATCGTACTAGTTGAATTGAATTCATCCCAATTTTATTTTGACATGTGGATCATACCTAAGAAGGAAGGTATCGTATAATACGAATGGCAATAATTTCATACCAAATAGATTAAATTCCCCAACTGTTAGTGACACATGGATCGTATAGTACGAACATGAATCATACAGTATGATCAGGAAATAATTTTAAAGATTCTTGTGATTCAGTGAGGTGCGTGTGTGATGATCAGGAAACAACTTATTTTTTTTTAACAAATAATAACAAATAAAACAAAAATGGGTACATGAACAAACACATACAATTTAAAAACACATATGAAGGAATGCTTTCAAATAATTTTTTTTTATTTTTCTTGGATTAAGCATGAATGTCTATAACACCAAGTTTTGTCCTCAAGGTGCTAAAGGTGTCATAGGCTAGTGGCTTTATGAATATGTCTACCAATTGATCTCGTGTACTTATATAGTGCAACTCTATATCTCCCTTGGCTACATGATCTCTTATGAAGTGATGCCTAATATCTATATGATTTGTATGGGAGTGTTGAATTAGATTTTTGGATATGTAAATTACACTAGTAATGTCACACATAATTGGGATGGTTCCTACAGGTAGTCCAAGATCTAAGAGTTATTGCTTTAACCATAAAACTTGAGCAACACAACTCCCTACTACTATATATTTTGCCTTAGCTATGGGGAGTACTACTGAGTTTTGCTTTCTGTTGGACCAAAATACTAAGGATTGTCCTATGAATTGGCAAGTTCTAGAAGTCCTTTTTCTATCTACCCTACATCCTGTAAAATTAGAATCTGAATATCCTAAGATTTCAAAAGAAGTGTTTTGTCTAGGATACCATATTCCTAAGTTTGGGGTCCCTAATAGGTATCGAAGGATTCTCTTAATAGTAGTCAAGTGAGATTCTTTCGAGTCAGTCTGAAATCTGGCACAGAGATATACACTAAATATTATATCTGATCTACTGGTAGTCAAATAGAGAAGTGATCCAATTATTCCCCTATATTTTTTTTGGTCTACTGACTTTCCATTTCAGTGCTTATCTAATTAAATAGTGGAGCTCGTGGGAGTGTTCATAGCCTTAGCATTGTCTATTTCATATTTTTTTTTCAAAATGTCCTTGATGTACTTAGATTGGTTATGAAAGGTTTCATCATCCATCTATTTTACAATAAATCTAAGGAAATAAATAAGTTCTATGATCATGCTTATTTTAAACTCGTTACTTATTATTTTTGAGAATTTATCACATAAGTTTTTATTTGAAGATCCAAACAAGATATCATCTACATAAATATGGACAATCAGTATCACATCTCCTACCCTTTTTAGGAAGAGGGTGGTGTCTACACTACCCTTAACAAAGCCTCTATCTAGAATAAAAGTGCTCATCCTTTCATACCAATCCCTAGTTGCTTGCTTTAACCCATACAATGCCTTTTTTAATTTAAACACATGGTTTAAAAATTGTGAATTCTCAAATTCGGGGGGTTTCTCAACATAAACATCCTCTTTGATTACCCCATTTAGGAAGGCACTCTTAACGTCCATTTGATATAATTTAAAACCCTCAAAGCAAGTAAAGGCTAAGAGCACCCATATGGCTTCTAGTCTAGCTACTATGGCAAAGGTTTTCTTAAAGTCTATTCTCTCAATTTGGTTATACCCCTTACTAATCTGGCCTTATTCCATACTAATATTCCAGAGTCATTTATCTTATTTTTATGTACCCACTTTGTTCCAACCACACTTTACTCCTTAGGTCTCTTGACTAATTCCCACACATCATTCCTAACAAATTTGTTTAACTCTTCTTACATTGCTAGGATCTAGAATTTATCTCCTAAGACTTGATCTATTTTAGTGGGTTCTATCATGGAGATAAATGCAAAATTACTAACCTCCTTCATAAGTCTATGCCTAGTTCCTACACCTTCAGATGGGTTTCCCAAGATTAATTCTTTAGGATGACTCGAAGAATATCTCCAATCTCTAAGCAATTGCTCCTAAGGTTCTACTATATCTCCTATGGCAATGGTTTTTACCGCCTGAATGACCTCCATGACTTCTTATTCTTCAGGTTTAGATTTTGAGGTCTTATTGAATTTATCAAATACCACATAGGTAGACTCTTCTACTACCAGGGTTCTCTTATTGAAGATTCTATATGCCTTACCTATATATGAGTAACCTAAGAAGACACCTTTATTAGACTTGGGATCGAATTTTACTAAGGGTGACTTTCTATTGATTAAGATAAAGCATTTACATCAAAAAACATGTAAGTAGGAAAGATTGGGTGTCCTACCCTTAAGGAGTTCATAGGGTATTTTATTTAACTTAGATCTAATATTCACCCTATTTAAAACATAACAAGCAGTATTCATTACTTCTGCCCAAAAGTATCTAGCGAGAGTGTATTCAGCTAGCATTACCCTAATAGCTTCTACCAAGGTTCTATTCTTTCTTTTAGCTATCCCATTCTACTAAGGAGTCCTAGGGGCAGAGAAGTTATGTTTTATTCCTATATCTTGAAAAAAAGATTCAAACTTAACATTTTTAAACTCTCCACCATGATCACTATGGATTATTGAGATTTCACGTCCTAATTCCCTTTGAATATAAGTGGAGAATGTTCTAAATTCCTCAAATGACTCACTCTTATATGCTAGGAATCTTACCCAAGTGAATCTAGAGAAGTCATATACTATCACAAATCCATAAGTCTTCCCTCCTAGGCTAGCTGTGCTAACTGGTCCAAATAAGTCCATGTGAAGGATTTCTAATGGCCTAGAGGTGTTGATAGCCTTAATTGAATGAAATGATGATTTTACTTATTTTCTTAGTTAGCAGGCATCACATAGGTGGTTCTTAGTGAAGTCTAACTTGGGTGTGCCTCTAATTATATTTTTCTAAGTGATATTTCTAAGTGTTTTCATGCTAGCATGGCATAGTCTCTGATGCCATAGCCAAGAATCATCTATTATTATTTTTAAATACAAGGAATTTGAGCATTCAATATAATTCAAGTCTAACATATAAACATTGTTAATTCATTTTTCTTCTAACATAAGTTTATCATCTAAGCTAATCATACATTTGTTAGAAAGAAATTTTATATCAAAGCCTTTATCGCACTGTTGACTAATGATTAACAAGCTATGCATTAAACCATCTAATAACAAAACATTTTCAACCATAAGGGGTTTACAGTTTTCAATTATACCTAAGCCCACCACTTTCCTAATGGTGTTGTCTCATAATGTCATCTTGCCTCCTAACCTGGCCTCTAGTGTGATGAACTGCTTCATATCTCTAGTAATGTTCCTTGAGCAACCACTATCAAGGTACCAAATGCTTTTACTAGGCCTTTTGTGAGAGCACCCCTATAATGTCATTGAAAGGTTAGATTTAGGAACACAAGTGAGTTTGGGTTCCACCTTATGCTTGAATGAATGCGATGTATGCATGTTATACTGTGATGAATGCAATTTAGGCCTCCACATTAGCTGTGTTCTATGATGGATTCTGCAAGTGAAGGCTATGTGTCCTAACATGCCACAAGAGTAACGCGTAATACCGTGAAATGGCTTCACTAACCTATGTGGGTGATGGTGCCTCTTCCTAGGTCAGTGTGATGCATGTAATACTGAGGGGTTGTGCCACTGAGCTAGTGAGGGTGATGATTTATTATTTTCTAAGGCTATGATTTTTGCTCTTAAGAATTCATTTACACTTTTATAGCTTGCCACTTCTAATTTTATTGCATGCTCATTGCTATAAGTTGACATGCAAGTCCATCTAGTTCTTTAAATGAATTTTCTAGTTCAATATGTGATGATTTTAAGGAATCATGTGCAATAATTAATTCAACTTGCTTCTTATTAAATGTATCAAACTCATCAAGTAAGGACAAGTTATCTCTATCTAAAATAGAATGTTCATTTTCCAAATTAGCATGCTGTTTTTGTAATATACTAAAATTAGTGTTCAGACTAACATTCATTTTCTTTAATTTCCTATACGACTCGTGAATATTTTTAGAAATAATGAGTAATTCATTATAAAAAAGTTGGCATACCTCATCTTGATCTGATTGATCAAGATTATTGTTAGCCATTAGACACAAGTTTGTTACCTCCTCCTCTGCTTCTTCTTCTGACAATTCTGAGGCAGAGTCGGCCCAAAAAGCTTTTGGTGTCTTCTGCTTGCCCCTCATGTACTTGACTTCTCTTCACCCTTCTACTTGTTTGGGTGAGTCTTCATATTGGGGCAATTTGCTCGGAGGTAACCTAGTTTCTTGCATTTGAAGCAAACTATGTCAGCATAAACTTTAACATTTTTATAACTTTACCTTTGCTCCAATACTATTAATGAAGCTTTTGCTTTCTTTTTAGAAAGTTCTTGAACTATCGTATCATTAGGGCAATGTCGTCATCTTCCTCCGATGTAGGACTATCACTGTCAGAGTCATTTACTTTAAGTGAGATAGTTTTCTCCTTCTTATTTTCTCCAACATCATTTTGCCTTTGACTCACTCCTTACTCATAGGCAATGAATTATCCAACCAAATTATCAATAAAGTAAACATTTAAATCCTTTAATTCAGTAATTGTAGTTATTTTGCATCATAGGAATTAGGTAAGCATCGTAAAATCTTATTGACCTTTTGAGTATTAGATAATTCTCTACTTAGTGCATGCAAGGATGTCACTATTTGGATGAGTCTAGTGTACATTTCAGATATGTTCTCGCTAGGTTTCATGCAGAAAAATTTATAGTCATATAATAGAATATTTAACCTAGACTGTTTAACTTCACTGGTTCCCTCATAAGTGATACAAAACCTATCCTAGATTTCCATCCCTGTAATGCATGTGGAAACTCACATATAATTCTCAGATTTTAAAGCACAAAAAAGTAGTTAAGACATTTAGCATTTAGTTATGCGAGTTCTTTATCCTCATGACTCCATTTAGTAAAGGGAATTTCAGTTTTAACACCATTAACTACATGCGATAGAAGTGAATAACCAGTTTGAATCATATGCCAAATTCTATAGTCAATGGATTGCAAAAATATAGACATGCAAAAATATAGACAGGCAAAATGAGGAGCCATGCCTACTCAACAAAAAGCCTTGTCAGTTCTTCCAATAAATGTGTCAGTTCTACCAAATTCCATAAGGGAATAAATCTAGCACTGATAAGGTGGTAGTTCATTCTTTAATGCCACAGTACTAACCTGTCAAGCATCACAATGCCCAAATCCATTACAATTCAAGCATAAATAGTTCTTTAGTTCATTTTAGTAGAGGAATTTGTCATTTCAGGAAGAGACCATCACAACCCTATGGTTCTTAAGTTCTTAAACGTAGTGCCCCCTAGAGTTAAGTCGAAGGAAGGCCAAAAGAGAGAAAAAAATACATCATTTGGAGACCATTGGCCTATCTTATTATGAGAAAGCAAACTTTTCAAATAAGGAAGGGGTGTGGAGAGTAAACTTATACAATCTAGGTGATATTTATTTTCATTTTAATTTTTGTACTTTCTCTTTATACAATCAATAAATTTTATACTATTCTATTTTAATTCCATGGCTATATAATTCTCTAGTTTTGGGCTAATGGTGTTAATCATTTGTTAGTACTAATATAAATACTTATGCTTTATCAAATTAATAGATATTTTTAATATCTCTCACTATTAATTTAATACATACAATGGCCATGTGTATAGTTAAAATTTAGTGTGATATATTGCATTGATAGAGGAGTTTCAGAACAATTAGAATAATTTAAATGAAACTCTTGGTTGCCTAGACATAGGATGTTTAGTGTTCTAGGTTCTTTGGAGATATAATAATTTTAGGAGGTCCATAAGCTTCCTTCACATCCATACAAGATCGATAGAGATCTTTGGATTCATATTCACTGATCCACGTCAAACATAGAAGAGTCTACTAATGAAAACTTAAGTAGTTTATAGTCATTAGTCCAAAACATTTAATCATTAAGTTTTGTTATCTATTGCATATTTAACTGGATCCAAAATTAAAAACCATGATTTTTTATTGATAGGATAAACATGGTAGCTAGAGTAGACAGTACTAAAACATTTACATTGTATCAAAACACTTCCTTGTGGAATAGACACTCTCTTATATCACATTTTTACTTGATCGACACATACACTTCCATATTGAGTTGGAAATTTCATATCAAAGAAAACCTAGGCATATTTCAAACCAACACATATCATTCAGCATCTAAGCAACTACATTACACCCGTGCGAGATTCTTACTTTAGTGGTTCTTCTTGACTAGAATAATGCTGGCTAACCAAGTTTGATATTTTTCTTCCCTGATGAAGCCAGCATTGATTAATTTCAAGACTTCAAGTATGACTTATAGTTTGAACTTAAGTTGCTTCTATCGAGATTCTTGCTTTGCTAGAGCCAATTTGGGTTGAAATTCTAATTTATAAACTACTATGTCTAGACATAATTCAGGCATTTCTTCATCACTCTAAAAAAAATAGACTCTGAATTTGTCTATTTTTTGAATCATTTTATTTCTTATCCTCATTCAATAAAGACCATATAAAAATCAGATGAGGAACTTCTTTATTAACTAGATTTCTTTCTTTTAAATCTTCTATTAGAGATCTAATCCTTCTTTAACTTCTCAAGTTACTAGTTATCTAAGTTATTTGAAGCCTTTAAATAGAGTCGTTAATGGCTTTAATGATCACTGAAAAGAGAGTATAAAAGTATATATTATTTAATATTATTACACAATATTTTTCATCACCAAATGGACATTGAGTAGTGAAGAAAACACATGATCTTGATGCGTATATGTGGCATTTCATGATCCACAGGTGTTCAAACTATTGGGATTTACCTCTAATCTAATTTAATGGTCTTAAACCTTGCTCAGCAAAATTATTTACATAGTTTGAGTACCATCAAAAGAAAGTTCTATTATTTCATCCATAAATGGATGACAAAGGATTACATCAATTTCTATGGTTTTGCTAATAGAGGATACAAAAGTATTTTCTCAGAATCTTTATTTAAAGGAGGTGAGGATTTCACATCTAACCTTTTATATCATTCTAGAACAATGAGGTTAAGGTTATATTTTCCATAAGATTCTTTAATCTTTTCATAGGAGATATATTTTAATTATCTTCCCTATTAATTTGGACCCTATCCTTATTGTTATCAGCTTCTATTGAAATTATAAACTTTGGTTGTTCCCATATTCTACTGCATGTTGGTTTTTTTCAAACACATAATTCATCCTCCGAACTAGATTCCAAATTGATACATTGATAAGATCCTTTATTGGTATATACTCTTTTTCATTTTGTTTTATTATTTGATTTTTCCATCCAAGGCCTCTCCCTCAGTATCTTTAGGATATTCTACCACACCTTTGTGAAGTAGGGCTAGATGCCAGTGAATATCATATTCGGGGTCAGGATGTCTTTCATTTTCTTCTTATTTTTTATTTTGTTCTTCTTTTCCTTTCTTTTTTTTTTTTCTTCTATTTCGGCAAGTTTAAAATTTTTATAGAAGATAGTATGCTTCGTAGGCATATCGTATAAAGCATCTTTATATATACCAACATTGTGAATTTAAAATGGTTATATATCACTTATAATACAGTGCTTTACTCCCTTGTGAGAGTATTTGATACACTAATGAAGGGTGGTAGGCGCCATTATATATTCAGGGAGCTAGGGTCTACCTAAGAGAGCATTAAAAGAGGCCTCAAAAATTATAATGTGGAATTTGGCTTTAGTTTTTAATGTTTCTATTTTTTTAGATCTAGGTTATTAAACATAAAGCTCTCTTGCTTTTTCATTGAATCCTCGCAACATCATCTTATTAGGTTTGAGTTTGCAAGTATCCACATTCAAATATGCAAGAGTTCTAAGAGTCATCATTTTGATCGATGCACCAGTATCAATAAGGAAATGAGATAATTTCAAGTTATCTATATTCATAAAAATATATAACAGACATTTATGATCGATAGTTCCTAGCAACAAATCTTCATTTGAAATGTGACTCCTATAACTTCCTTAAAATATATAACTTTTAACTATGATGATACTATCTGAGCCATATAGATGGTTGGGTCGAGTAATGCTTAGATTAAAGTCTCCCACTTTTCTTTAGAAAGAAATAGAGCATCATAAATACTCAATTTTATAGGTATCTTCTTGAGATGTCCTAAGGTGTTATAATCCACTTTAGGAACTTTAGAATTAACTACATCTAAATCATGAACAAGCTGAGGAGAATTCTAAGTATCTGGATTATTTGTAATTTACGTTCCTTTATCAATAGTTAAAGCTCACAGAGGCTAAACTTCACCACTGGGAAGGTTAACTTCAACTACCTCTTCGAAAGAAAAAGTATTAGATTTGTTTTCATCCTGATCATTGAATTTCATTTGACTTTCCTCTGACATACTATCTGAATTTGATATCTCTAATTTAATATTGATAGGATCACCCTAAACTTCAAGAATAGGGGAAACATTATCAGGCAAATATTACAGAGACTTTTAATTCATTTAGTTTCATTAATATTTTTTAAGAATTATTCTCTTCATCTTTTTAGTTATCATTTTGATATTCATCAGTAGAAATAAATAAGATATATGAAGAATACTTTTCATCGACCTCTTATTCCCAAGTGATACAAAATAAAAGTCATACTTCATTAAAGGTTTTAGGAATTTAGATTACCCATTTATCGAAATAACTATTTTATTAGATACCATTTCAATTTTTGGCTTATCTTCTTCCTTTAAGACAACAAAAATTTAACTTAATTGCACTTCCTTAGGCTCTCTGGCAAGATCTGTATTCAGCTTTTCTTCATCTGGAGCTACCATATCAACCTGGACGGAACTCTGTGCTCCTAGAGATTCTGATCACACATTTAGCATATCCCTAACATGAATTGGCAAAATAATCCTTGTGTATCATAATTGACCCATTTTAATATTTTTTCAAGCCATTCCTTGAAAGTTACATAATCTACCAATTCATGACTAATCATCTAAAGATATGGGCAATATTTCAGTTACTAAGATTTACCCACATCTTCCGACCTCCTAGAATCTAAAAGTTTAAAATGAAGCTTTTTCAAAAGATTTTTAAAGATCTTTATAATACCTTCCTTTTAAAATGGATAAGTTTTACTTTTGAGTGATATGAATATCTCACTTTCTATTCTAGGGAATTGAACTACCTGAAAGTTTGATGTAGGATGTTAAGCCTAACTGAACTGTCCCTAGGCACACTAAAGAGGGGCGGGGGGGTGAATTGATAGTTTTTAAAAACTATTGCTCACTTTTAAAATAAAACTTATATTTTTTATATTTTTCATTAATTAAGAAAAGCAAGAGAAAATTACCACCTGAGGCTGAAGAAAGTAGACCTATCAAAAGTTACGTAGATGATGATGATAGTCTAATTAACACAACAAAATATCAATCACAAATTTCTACCAAGCAATTTTTACCAAAATTAAATGCAGAAAAGTAAAGTGCAAAAAATAAGAGATCAGAATTAGTACACCAGAATTTTATAGCAATTTGGTCAAATAATAACCTACATCCACAACCCAGAGTCCTCCTCTCCGATTATTGTACTAAACATTTACTATCTCTCCTTTAGCCCCCATAGCTAGGTGAAGAAGCTCTTACAATCTTTACACTAACCCGGTGCGATAGAGAACCTTGACCTCATTTTTCACCCTCCTGGTGATGGCAGAGAACCACAACCACTTTTTTCACCCTTCTAGTGATGGCAGATAACTACGATGGTCTTTTAACTGAAGAACTTCTTCTTAGTGCCCCCCATGAAACCTAGGCAGACACTTGGAGGAAATAAGGCAAGACACTTTCTTGGAGCAACCGCGTGGACCCCTCACACTATTTCTCCCTCACACACAAGCTCTCCCATTTCTTCATTCCAAAGTTCTTCTAGATCCCTTCTCTAAGATCTCTCTCCAAAACACATAACAGTCAAAGACTTGAAATAAGTCTATTAAGAGAGATTAAATAGAAGGCTCTATAAAAAGCCCTAAAATTAAATTCTTTTCATACTGATTGTATAGTATGATTCCATATTATATTGTATGATTAGTTCAAATAACCCAATTAGTATTATATGATGGGAAAGGTGTGGTAAGATCAATTCAAGGAATTAACTTGATCATCTTGATAGATTTGAAGCATCGTCTAGTACAATTAGTTCAAATAACTTAGATTATCGTCCCTTATGATTGGTAATTAAAATATATTATTCCATATAGAAATCTGGTCGTACGGTATGATCGATCAAATCATCCTGTACGATCTGACTAGATTAATTAATCCAAAATTATTCCTTAATTATAGGATTAATTTAGGCAAGATTTAATTATGTCATATAGTATGATCCCCATCGTACAGTACAATTAGTACAAATTTTGAATTTCAAAATATTTCCTAAATTATGATTGGCAGCTAGGATCTTGATTTCAATTTATCTTCCTATATGATCTAGATTGCCCAGTATGATTAATTTAAAATAGCTCTAATAACAACATTAGTTATTTTAATGATTCTCTGAATAGCTAATCGTACTGTACGATTAAATCAAAAAATTACATTTTTAATGTTCTATCGATCTCACTCCCCTAAGCGTGTGTGTACACAGTCACCAAGTTTTGTATCCACCATAAACATGACTTGACTCGAGAAAGATAGACATAAATAAAAGTAAAATTACATACCCTTCAAGATACTTTAACCTAATTCTATCTAGTCTTGAGCTGAAGAATTTGTACAGTGTATGGAAGACCTGAAATGTTAGTGCACAAGAAATAAATATGTAATAAAAATAGTAACAATAGAGAGCATATTAGAGAATCCAATAATTTTTGTTATCATCTAAATCACAAGACTTGGGTCCAAATTTACAATAATCTCCCCCTTTTTGATAAAGGCAAACATTATTAGATTTGATTTCAGGCTAAATTTTTGCTATGTCTTATGCTCCCCCTTACTAGTTGAATTTTTTTTAAAATAGGAAGAGTTATTTTTTTAAATTTTAAAATGAGGAATAAATTGAGCATAAAAATGAGCATGAAAAAATAAAAGAAAAATAGTGAACTAATCATAACAAAGTAGGATATACAAACTACCAATAACAGGCTACTCCCCCTTTTGACATCACAAAAATGAGGAACATAAGAGCTAAGAAAACCCCAAAATAAAATAGACATCACAAGCAAAAGAGCTAAAATAAAATACACTAAAAATATGAAGGACCTTGATCAGGTGGATGTGGTGGTGGTGGTTGTTGGAAGTATTGGTGAGTAAAAGCAAATTGCTCTCCAAAACAAGCCATATCATTTTCATGTTGTTGGTGTTGCTCTTCTACGTAGTTATCAAAATGAGTCTCCCATTAACCTAATCTCTAAAGTAGTGCATCATACTGAGAGAGCTACTGAACAGGTGCTAGAGCTTAAGCTGGTGCTGGTGCTCCCTCTACTGCCTCTGGCTCAGGTCAATATAGCAAACATTGTGGCATTAAGCACTTTGAAGGATGCGGAACGAGCAATTTGAATAGAAAATTGGAAGATTATGTGGTGGTGCAAGAAATTGGAAGTTATATTTGGATTCAAGGATGAAGGCAATGATGTGACCTAGGGCAAAATTTGATTTTCTATTATTCATGGGATTTAGAATGCATATAAGATGTTCAATTTATCTAATAAGTAGATCAACTGCATTAAAATCAATTTCTTTCATTATAAAAAAGGTAGTAAGGGATAGAAGGGGTGTGATATTAATCTGATCCCCAGCTTTTGGAATTACTGAGTTGCGAAGGATATGTTGAATAATTCTGGCATCTTGCACTAAAGTTTTAACTGGAGGAATGTGGTAGTTGACTATGACTCCCTAAGGGTAGTATTTGTAAGGGTCTTATCATAGTCAGGGAGAAAAGCTAAAGAGTGAGCTTTTTTGTCAGTAATAGAGAGATGTAAGAATTGGTCAAAGTCTTGACAGGTGATTTCAACTGGCCTTCTATTAACAAAGGATTGGAGGGTAGTGCCCTCATTGCTGATCAAAAGGCTTGAGAAGAATTCAAAAAGTAACATAGAGTTGAAAGGGTAGGCAAGAGTGAGGATGAATTGAAGGGTAATGTGCTAAAAAAGAGAGAGTACCTAGAAGTTTAAAACTTCCTGATTTATGATTTTTCAACATGTGATCTCGACAGCCTTATAACAATTGTATGCCTCTTCATCAACTACTTTAGTGAAGCAAGGATCCATGGGACATCGGGAGGAGCTTCCAACGAGAAATCCTGATCTCTTTCCACCAGCCATGCGTAAGGAGTAAGATCATAGGGAGGAAGGAAGCAGATTTCAAAAAGTTAAATGAAGAAAAAACATTGATCTCCCTCCATTTAAATAAAAATTGGCCATATTGTATAGTATAATATGGTATCATATAATAGGATCGAGTGCATTCAATTCATCCATTCTAGTCAATCAAGAAAGGTGGTGTTATCTTACAGTACGATCAGAATTGTGCTGGATGATCAGTGTATATACGGTCATCCTGAGGAGTCAGTCTAGACGATCATTGACTGGTCAGATCATCCTATACGAGGACATGTTCGTATAGTATGATATGATATTTAATATTAAACTGAGCAAAATTAATTCTTCTAATGCCTAGTTCCACATATATTGTATAGTACGAATTACGTGTTTATATAGTATGATCCCCAATAATTAATCAATCAGAGCCGTTGGATGTGTTGTCAGCAATGTTGAGAGATTTTAATGAATATCATATTGTATGATGTGTAATCATACAGTACGATGTGAGTAATTTTGAATTAGTGGTTATGATTAGGAAAACATCATAAAAGAAAGAAGAAAACCCAAAAAATACTCAAAAATTAGATCACAAACATACATGACAAAACACGAACAATCACAAAACAAAATACAGAAGAAATTACATAAACATAGTGAAATTTTTAACTTATAATTTATCCTGATTTAAGCATGAATATCTATAATACCTAGTCTAGTCCTCAAGGTGCTAAAAGTTTCAAAATCAAGGGGTTTTGTAAAGATATCTTCCAGTTGATTTTCAGTTGCTATATATTGTAACTCTATATCCCTATCGGTTAACTTCTCCCTAATAAAGTGATGCCTAATATTTGTGTTTGGTCTGGGAGTGCTGAATTATATTTTTTGGAAATACAAATGGCACTAGTGTTGTCACACATAATAGTTTTGGTTCCTACAAGAAGTCAAAGATCTAAGATTTATTGTTTTAGCCATAGGACTAGCACAACAAAGCTCCATACAACTATGTAATTTTCTTCAGCAGTTAATAGTACTACAGAGTTTTATTTTCTATTGGACCAAGAGACTAATGATTATCTAATGAATTGATAAGTTTCAGAGGTGCTTTTTCTATCAACCCTACAACCTGCAAAGTCTGAATCAAAATATCCTATGATTTTGAAGGATAAACTATATCTTGGATACCATATTCCTTCATTTTGGGTGCCGAATATATATCTAAGGATTCTCTTAATGGCAGTCATGCAAGATTCTTTAGGATTAGCTTGAAATATAGCACAGAGACATACACTAAACAATATATCAGGTCTATTGGCAGTTAAATAAAAAAGTGATCTAGTTATTCCTCTGTACTTCTTCTAGTCAACTAATTTTCCATTTGGTTCCTTATCTAATTCAATGGTTAAGCTCATGGGAGTATTGATTGCCTTAGAATTTTCTATCTCATATTTCTTTAGGATGCCCTTAATATATTTTCTCTGTCTAAGGAAAGTTCCATCATCTCTTTGCTTTACACTAAATCGAAGAAAATGGGTGAGCTCTCCCGTCATGCTTATCTCAAATTCCTCACTCATTATTTTTTAGAATTTATCCCAAAGAATTTCATTTGTAGATCTAAATAGTATATCATCAACATAAATCTAAAAAATGAGTAGATCTTCTCCTTCTTTCTTTAGGAATAATATGGTGTCTATACTACCCTTAGTAAAAACTCTATCTAGGAGGAAAGTGCTTTGGCTTTCGTACCGAGCTCTAGGTTCTTGCTTCAAACCATATAATATCTTCTTTAGTTTGAATACATGATTAGGAAACTTAGAGTTATCAAAACCTAGGGTTTGCTTAACATATACATCTTCTTTAATTACAATATTTAAAAAGGATGTTCTAACATCCATTGGATACAGCTTGAATCCTTTAAACTAAGCAAAGGTTTATAGCACTCTAATGCCTTAGAATCTAGCTACAGGGGTAAAGGTCTTTTCAAAGTTAATTCCTTCAACCTGATTGTACCTTTTAGCTACTAATCTAGCCTTATTTTTATTTACTATACCAAGGTTATTCATTTTATTCTTGAAAACTAATTTGGTTCCTACAACACTCTGGTCATTAGGTCTACTAACCAACTCCTAAACATCATTCCTAACAAATTAATTAAACTATTCTTGCATAGCTAGGATCTAGAATTCATTTTATAAAACTTAATCTATGTTTGAGGGTTCTACTATAGAGATAAAAGAAGAGTTGCTATTCTCCTTTCTACATCCATGATTAGTTCTAACTCCTACTGATGGATCACCTAGGATGAACTCCTTAGGATGACTAGATCAATATCTCCCATCTTTAGGCAATGGGTTCTAAGGCTCTACTCTATCTTCTAAGTCAATAGATTCTACTCCTTCGGTGACCTCAATCACTTCTTCTTCTTCTGACCTATGCTCAACCAATCTATCAAATTCAATAAACACTATATAGGCAGTCTCCTCTATAACTAATGTCCTCTTATTTAAAGCTCTATAGGCTGTACTTATAGTTGAATATCCAAGGAAAACTCATTCATCAGATTTACGATCAAATTTTCCTAATGGAGATTTTCCATTCTTTAGAATGATCACCAAACATCTAAAAGCATGAAGGTGAGAGAGATTGGGTGTCCCTCCTTTGAGTAACTCATAGGATGTCTTATTGAGTTTGGATCTGATATTAACCCTATTTAGAACATAACAAGCAGTATTTATTGCTTCTACCTTGAAATACTTTAAAGTGAGTACTCAGCTAGCATGGCTCTAGTAGCTTTTACCCCATTTCTATTTTTCCTTTTAGCAATCCCATTTTATTGAGGGGTTCTAGGAGCTAAAAAATTATATTCTATGCCTAGCTCCTTACAAAATATTTCAAACTTATCATTTTCAAACTCTCCCCTATGATCATTATGAATTGTTAAAATCTCACATCCTAATTTCCTTTGTATCCAGGTGGAAAAGATTCTAAATTCCTCAAATGATTCATTATTTTATAATAGGAATCTAACCCAGGTAAATCTAGAATAGTCATCAATAATCACAAAACCATATGATTTACCTCCTAGGTTGGTTGTACTAATGGGTCTAAATATATCCATATGAAGAATTTCTAGTGGCCTAGTGGTAATGATGTTGATTAAATGTAAGGATGTTTTTATTTTCTTTACTAGTTGATAAGCCTCACAAAGGTGAACCTTAGAGATTTCTAGTTTGGGTATGCCTCTAACTAGGTCCTTTTGGGTTATCTTATAATAGTTTTCATGCTTGGATGACATAGTCTCCTATGCCATAGCCAGGATTCATCAGCGATTATTTTCAAACATAAGGAATTAGTAGACTCGATATAATTTAAATCAAGCATATAGACATTATTGATCCCTTTTACTTCTAAAATAATATTTCCATTTAAACTAATCATGCAACTAGTATATAAGAATTTAATACTAAATCCTTTGTCATACAGTTGACTAATGCTAAGCAAGTTATGTTTGAGATCATCTACTAGTAAAATATTTTCAATAATAAAATTCTTGGAATTACCAATCATACTTGTACATACCACTTTCCTAGTGGTATTATCTCTAAGTGTGACTTTGCCTACTGCTCTGACCTCCAGTATGATGAATTGCTTAATGTCTCCAGTCATGTTCCGTGAGCATCCGTTGTCCAGGTACCACATACTCTCACTAGGCCTTTTTTGGGAGCACTCCTACAAAGTCAATAAAACATTAGATTTGGGAGCCCAAGTGAGTTTGGGTTCCACCTTATGCTTTGATAAATGACTTGCATGCATGCTATATTGTGGTGCAAGTGACTTTGGTCTCCACACTAGATGTGTTCTATGGTGAATTATGCAAGTGTGGGCTATGTGACCTAGTATGTCACAAGAATGACACCTAACACCTGGGAAAAGGTTTACTAATCTATGTAGGTTTTGGTGCCTCTTCCTAGGGGTATATGATGCATGCAGTGATATGGGATTATGCCATTGTGTCAATGTAGGTGGTATTCTATTTTATTGCAATGCATAAATTTTTGCTTTTAGGAATTCATTTGCACTTTCAAAGCTTGCTATTTCTAATTTCAACACATGATCATTACTATCTAATTCACTTGCAAGTGAATCTAATTATCAAAATGAATCTTCTAATCCAAGATGCTTTGAGTTTAAAGATTTATATGCATTGGTTAGTTTGATATGCTTCTTATTTAATGTATCAAATTCATCAAGAAAAGACATATGATCACTATCTAAAGTAGAATGCTCAACTATCAGACAATTATTCTCTTTCTGTAGATTTGAAAAACCATTGTTTAAGCTACCATACATCTTTTTAAGCTTCCTATGTGAATCATAAATTTTTTCAAATATAATAAAAAGTTCATCATAGGATAGTTGAGATACCTCATCATGATCTAACTGATCAAGACTATCATGAGCCATAAGACACAGATTTGTTACCTCCTCCTCTGATTCTTATTGAGATGATTCTAAGGATAAGTTAGCCCAAAATGTTTTTTATGTCCATTGCTTCTCATATATGAACTTTCCCTTCTCTTCACCCTTCTCTTTGATTGGGTGAGTCTTTTGGCTGGGGTAGTCTGTTCGCAGGTGGCTTAGTTTTTTGCATTCAAAATAGATTGTGTTAGATGACGCTTTAAAATTTTTAGGATTCTTACATTTATTCCATTATTATTGATAATGCTTTTGCTTCCTTTTTAGGAAACTTTTGAACTGGCGGGTCATCAAAGCAATGTCGTCATCCTCCTCACCTGCATAGTTAAGCCATTCACTTTTAAGTCAACAACTTTGTCTTTTCTTTTATCTCTATCATCTTACAATCTCTCACTCACACCTTGCTCATAGGCTATCAGTGAGCCTAACCAGTTATCTATAGATTAAACATAAAGATCTTTTGATTCATAAATTGCAGTTACCTTGGCATCATAATTACGGGTAAACATTGAAGAATCTTGTTCACTTACTCAGAATTTAAAAGCTCTCTACCTAAAGCATGCAAAGATGTCATGATATGTGTAAACCTAGTGTACATGTCTAAAATAGTTTCATTGGATTTCATGCAAAAGAGTTCATAATCATGTAACAGAATGTCTAATTTAAATTGTTTGACCTCACTGGTTTCGTCATATGTAATACACAGTTTATCCCAAATGTCCTTCCCAGTGGTATAGGTAGGGACTCTCTTGTAATCTTCAAACATAAGAGCACACAAAAAAATGTTTAATTACTTTGCATACAATTGAGCTAAGTCCCTATCATCATTTCTCTATTTATTAAATGGTACCTCAGTTTTGATGCCATTAATAAAATAAGAGGGTGCAATATAACCTTCTTGTACTAAGAAGAACATGCAAAAATTAATAGATTTCAAGAAAGTAGACATGCGAATTTTCTAGAAATCAAACGGTATATTTTCAAAAAAAGTTGGACATGTTATGGAATAGCCGTCCGCTGTATTTCTATTTCCAAAATGAGCCCTAGATCATTTTTCTCAGGGTTTTCTAAAATTTTACTTGTGAAAACCTCTCTGATACCAATTAAAAATTTGATATAGGATTTAAGCCTAAGTGAACTATCCTTAGGTACACCAAGAGGGGGGTGAATTGGTAGTTTTAAAAAAACTATTACTCACTTTTAAAACAAACCTTATATTTTTTTTATTTTTCAATAATTAAGAAAAGCAAGCAAAAACTATCACCTAATGCAGAGGCAAGTAGACTTATCAAAAGTTACACAGATGATGATGACAGTCTAACTAACACAACAAAATATCAATCACAGATTTCTGCGAAGCAATTTTCACAGAAATTAAATTCAAGAAAGTAAAGTGTGAAAAATAAAAAATTTGAATCAGCAAATAAGAATTTTATAGTGGTTCAGTCAAATAGTGACCTAAGTCCACTCCCCGAAGTCCTCTGCTCCAAGTATTATACTAAAACTTTAGTGCCTCTCCTTTAGCCCCACAGCTAGGCGAAGAAGCCCTTATAATATTTCCACTAACCTAGTGTGGCAGAGAACCTAGACCTCCTTTTTTACCCTCCTGGTGATGGCAAAGAATGACGACCTCCTTTCTCACCTTTCTAGTGATGAAAGAAAATCAAGATCTCCTTTTTTACCCTCTTGGTGATGGAAGAGAACCACGAACTCCTTTTTTACCCTTCTAGATATGGCAGAGAACCATGACGGTCTTTGAATTGAAGAACTTCTTCCCAGAGCCCCCCAAGAAACCTATATAGACACTTGGAGGAAACAAGGCAAGACACTTACTTGGAGCAACCATGTGAACCACTCACACACAAGCTCTCCCTTTTCCTCTTCCCAAAGCTCTTCTAGGTCCCTTTTCTAAGCTCTCTCTTCAAAACACTCAACAGCTAAAGACTTGAAATAAGTCTATTAAGATAGATTAAATACAAGGCTCGACAAAAAGCCTTAAAATTCAATTTTATTGATACTAATCATACAGTACAATCCTAAATCGTACAGGGTAAGATGTTATATGATCAGCTTGAACTGATCATCCAGATTGATTTAAAGCATCGTCTAGTATGATTAATTCAAATGACTTGGATTATCATCCCATATGATTGGCGACAAATAAATATGATCCCATGCGAAAATTGGGTTGTATAGTATGATCGATCAAATCATCTTATACTATCTAACTGGATTAATTAATCCAAAATTATTTCATAATTATATGATTAATTTAAGGAAAAATGTAATTATATCATAAAGTACGATCCCTATCGTACAATACGATTAGTATAAATTTTGAATTTTAAAATATTACCTAAATTATGATTGGTGGCTAGAATCTTAATTTAAATGTATCATCATATATAATCAAGATCATTAAGTATGATTAGTTTAAATATCTCTAATTATACAATTATCCATTTTAATGATTCTCCAAATAGCTAATCATATAGTATGATATAAATCATACTATACGATTAGTTCAAAAAATTACATTTCTAATTTTCTCTCAATCTCACTCCCCTGAGTGTGTATGTGCATAGTCACCAAGTTTAGTATCCACCAAATATATGACTTGACTCAAGAAAGATAAAAATAAATAAAAGAAAAATTACGTACTCTTCAAGATACTTTAACCCTATTCTACCCAGTCATGAGCAGATCAATTTGCATAATGTATGGTGGACCTAAAATGTTAGTGCATAAGAAATAAATATATAATAATAACAATAACAAGTGATAGCATAGTAGAGAATCCAATAATATTTGTTATCATCAAAATCACAAGACTTGGGTCCAAATTTACAACAGATTTATTAGGCAGTGACTGTGCATTTGATGTTGGAGATCCTATATTATACATGATAACCATCATAACCATCATCTTTTCTATTTCTTTTACATCCTTAGAATATGTTCATCCTTTTTATTTAACTATTTTATGAGATGTCTAGTTGAATATGATATATTACCTTCATCCACTTTAGCACCTATGGATTTTTCTATACCTTTAACTTTTTCTATCTTTTTGTAATGATGAACGAGTATCTACCATGTTGATACTCCTAGACATTTCTTCATCTTATGAATTTATTTCTACCTTATTGGTAGCTTCTTGTTCATCTATATGCCCTATACACTCTTTTAAACAATCATTCAATTCTTTAATTGATGTTCCTAATACATTATGAAGGTCTATTGGAGTATATTCTCTAACAGATAAGGATTCAGTTACAAGTTTTCCTTTTTCTTTCTTTTCTCTGTTATATTATTTTTAAGAGTAATAAGTGTAGTCAAACTGGCTGCCGTTTTAGGCCACCAAACCATCAAGTTATCAGGTAATAATGTTAGTTTATTTATTAAATTTAGTCCTTCTATCAAGATATCAAGATGATTCTCTACCTTATAAATGATGCTAATCAACTCTTTGTGAATGATGACCCAAAGGAAGGCTATAAGTTCAACTTGGAAAACTTTTACATTGATTAGAAGATAAAGGATATACAAGATTATACCCTCATTGGGCTAATACAACATATGCCAAAGATTTGATATGAGTTCAACTTAATAGTATCCTTGAAGATTAACTATCAGGTGGTTATTCAATCCTCATTGATTGTTAGTTGTTACAGTAGGTTTATGCCCTTTAAAAGTCACTCATCTTTTGGCAGGAGGTGAAACTACTTCCTCTTAATGTAGTATCAATCTAGTTTTAGTAACTTTCACATCCTAAACATCTTTAAAAAAAAATTCATTGATTGACCATAACTAGCGGCATAATTATGGATCAATCAACCTAACAAGGACTTAAAATTACCCTTTATTTCCAACAAAAAGGGATGAACTACCTATTTGGGGAATAGAGGTGATGGAGAGTTAGTAATTCTTTTGACACTTTTTTCTCCCTCTAAGTCAGATAATGGTTGGGAATGACCTCTACGCAACATCAAAGAATTCTCATTAACTTTAGATATTTCAGATTTTTTTTTAATAATGCCTTGTAGCAATCATCAACTTTTTTCCTCTAACAACATGACCTTCTGAACCTTCCATCTTAGACAATAATTCTTATTTTAGTGTTGAGTTTTAGTGAATTGAATTGCAGCTGATGATGACCCAATCTCAAACTTGTTGCATAAAGGACAAAATATAGTTTTTAGTTTCTAATTAATTGTGGATTGTGGGAACATTTGTCTAGTGAAAATGGATGGTCTATTAGCTGTGGAAGTGGCTAAAGATTTGTTCCCAATTATGACTTCAACAGTTGGTATGACTTCAAAATTGGGAGAAATAAATTGCAGCATGTTGACAATCATAACTAGATTTTCTACTCCTAATCCAAATTTGATAATATTAGCCTGATCAAAAGTTTTTCCACAAGAGATATTAAAGTTATAAAAAAATTTTACGATTAGTTTGCTGGCCATTTCTTTCCATAATTGAAGCAAAATTCTGTATCAGTTATTGAACTTATCGACTCTAAATTACATACTGAATCAAGAGAATATACTAAATTGAATCAATCTATTCCTCAATGCTAGTTTTAAATGATTAATGATGGAGGGTGACATGGTTTTGACTAAGAAACCAGTTCAGATAATATCACTGAGCTACACAAAAAAAATATAACTCTAATGTACTATCCATGGCTAAAAAATAATATATCGCTAAAGTTTGAATTTAAATATATTTTTAATTAAAATTTGGAATTGAGTTTGAAAATTATATTGTGGTTGAATTTAAATTGATTGAAATCAGACTTTGGAATGATTAACTAAAATATGATTTTGGGATAATTGATTGAAATTTGAATTTGAGGATTTAAATTTGATAATTGGAAAGTTGATCACTTTCATCGAAAGATTTAATGAATAAAAGGAAGAATGTTAGGAGGCAACTTAATTCACTATGAAAGTGAATATACTACCTATTTAATGTTTAATCTCCACAAAAGATGGAAAGTAATCCCATTCCCTAGTGGATTCACCTAAAAAATCTTGTGGATGATTCACTTTATGTTTCTTTAATCAAATCAATATAATTCATATTATACTACCTCAAAAGATAGACTAATATCTCACTATTGACTTCAAAAGTGAAGTGAAACATACATTCATGATTAAACACAACATAAGGAATGTTCAATTCATCATGAAGGATGAAAGAAACATTCACCTATCATTTAAAAATGAAATTAACCAAGGATATACTTTAATCTACATCCAAAAGATTTCCCACCTTCTGTAGTGAACTAAAAAAGGTTTTATTTTAAACTAGGCTCTTGGGTTCTTATAAAAGCATACCTCTATTATTAATTATATCTTTAAATAAAAAACTTTTGATTAAAGTGATTATTAGACTTCTTTTAGATTTAAAATTTAATAGATTTGGTCTAAGGATTAAAAGATTTTAATCAATCATTTTGGAAAAATTTTAGAGTTAATAGAACTTATTTAAAGGTCAGGATAATCCTCTTGGAAGGACATTTGAGAGATACGAATGCATCTGGGCATATGCTTACTTTGAGTGCTCTTCAAGATAACAACCTAAGCACACAATTTTAATGCCATTATTTTTGGGTCTAAGGTATAGTAAGAAAGCTACTTTTAATATCAAAATTAAGGATTCTGGTTTAGATCTTAAATTAGAATTTAGTAATACGAGTTAGGTCAGATGTACCTAACTAATGCAATTATTGTGTAAATAAACCACAAACTCTTAGTTTTTTAGTTAACACTAAATTTCTAAATTTTCTAAATCTAAAATTTTTTAGAATAGTTTGATAGCATAACACCACCCTATCTATTGCCCTCAGCTTGTGTACTTTGGTTTAATGTTTGCTATAAAAATTTAAAATGCATATATGTATGCATGTCAGGGTAAAGGTGTTCGTGTATATGGTACAACCACTATGTCATCCTAGAACTAGAATACTTGTTCTTATAAAGCCTAGAACATGAAGACAAAAAGAAACCTATGGAAAGGATACCCTCTAATACAAATATTCAACTCATATGAATGTTATGCATGTAACATGAAATAGTATAAAATAATAGTGTATAAATAAAACTTTTATTTATTTATTTTTATATAGAATACAAATCAGGATCTATTATAAAGTAAGGTGGCTAAGCTCCACCACAACAAGTTTGGCTTTATACCCCTATGAATTTAGGTTTAAATGTATTTACTTTTTTTTTCTTACTTCATATCTCCTAAAGAATACAAAAAGATAGGATTTATTAAAGGAGAGAAAGCATTTCCTTTCAGTGTCTTATGTGTATAGGTAAATACCATTATGAAAGTTCGATAGGGATGTTAAGCCCTGATGAACTAGTCCTGAGGCTAACCAAGAGGGGGGGTGAATTGGTTATCTAAAAATTTGAGAGCAACAGTAAAAACCTTTTCATTGATTTGCAGCGGAAATAAATAAAACAATCAAACGAAAAGATCAAACACAATTTCACTCAAGCAGTTAATCACAGAAAAATAAAAGTGCAGAAGGTAATCAGAATGAACACACCAGATTTTATAGTGGTTCAGTCAACTTGACCTACGTCCACTCCCCGGAGCCTCCCCTCCGGGTATTGCACTAAACCAAAGTGTCTCTCCTTTTGCTCCCACAGCAAGGCGGAGAAGCCTGTACAAAAACTCCTTTTCACCAACACGGTGAGGCAGAGAACTTGACCTCCTTTTTCTTCCTCCTGAAGCAGGCAGAGAACCTGACCTCCTTTTGCTTCCTCCTGAAGCGGGCAGAGAACCCGACCTCCTTTTGCCTCCTCCTGAAGCGGGCAGAGGACCCGGATCTTCTTGCCAACGATCCTCTCGCAAAGAACACCAACCCGACGAAAGATAACGGGCGGAGAAGATGACTCTGATCCTTTCTTGGAGCAACCTTCGTGAACCCTCATGAACTCCCCCTCACAAGATCCTCTCTCTCTCTCCCAAACTCTCTCTCTCTCTCTCTCTAGGGTTTCTCTAGAAAAGAAAGTGGCAAAAGATGTTTCTTGTTGAAAGAAAAAATCTTTTATATGAGAGCTTAAAATTTACCCAAAATCTCAACTGGTAGGCAAGAATCGTGCAGGACGATCTAAATATCGTCCTGTACGATCAGTTCAAAATCAGCTGCTACAGCCTGGACGATCTGGCTCTTCTGGACGATTAGTAGAAAAAGTTATTCATATCATCCCGTACGATTCTGCGATTGGCTGGGACTATTAGTGTAAATTGAGGAATTTTGTCCAGAAGACAATTCAGGTCATCCAGAGAAACTTGTGCTGGATGACTCAAAAATGACTTGATCATCCAGGACGATCTGTATATCGTCTTGTACGATTAGTTCAAAATGTGCCCAAATCATCCTGTGCACCATTCTGGACATACAGCTGAAACACACTAGATGATCATTTTCGTCCAGGACAATCCTGCGATCGTCCGGGATGATGTGATTGTATCAATCAAGTCTTAATTACTTTCCTTAATTACCAGACTAATTTAGGCATGATTGTAGTGGATCGTCTAGGATGATACACGTATCATCCGGGACGATCAAACCAAATATCTTAAAATAAAAACTTGTCTAACTTGATCTGGCGGCTGAGAATTTTTAATTTGAGCATATCATCCCATACGATCCAATGATCGTCCAGGACGATCTGCTTAATTAGACACACTTAACTTGGTCGCCCTAATTAGGATTTCTATTTTTACTGGATCGTCTAGGATGATGTGACTATCATCCAGGATGATCTGAATAAAAACTTGAACAGAAACTCTAATCCACTCAAGCTCTCCCCCTGAGTGTGCGTGTGCAAGGTTACTTAGCTAGGGGATCAGTTACATTACATTGACTCAAAAAAAACAAAAACCAATACATTTGACTTGAATTATAATACAGACTGACTCGTTCTTGAATAGGCTTAAACTTATAATTGATCCTGTGTACCCGAAAGATTAGGCAGTCAATAAGAACCAGAGATATTTGCTATCATCAAAAATTATAGTCCTTGAAACCAAGTTCGCAACAATCTCCCCCTTTTTGATGATGGCAAACATTTTTTTAATAATTTTAAAAATAGGAATTTAACAACGGGTGAATAATACAAAAACACTAAAACTAATTCAAAACAAAGACAGACTACTCCCCCTTTTGACATCTCAAAAAGGGAAAGGCAACATATAAAAATAGTAAAACCCATAGAATTCCAAAATCACAAGATTGGTTACTCCTTTTTTTTTTGATCAAGCTGCTCCAGTAAATCAGAATTCTCCCTTGATTTTCGATCCAAAAACTAATAAGAAGATGATTGACAGTGCTAAATCCAGAAAAAGTTAGAAAATTTAACTTTCGTAACTCCTACCTCGGGCACCTTATCGATGCAAACCTCTTTCAAAACAAAAATCCAATTTAGAAGAAAATAAATTAGATTCGAAAAGAGATCCTTTCAAGCCTCATTCAAGAAAAATATCTTATATGATAGTATTACAAAGTAATCAACCAGAAATCAAGATTTTCAAACTCAAGCTTTTGAAAATATTAAGTGACGTACAAATTTTTCTAAGACATTTAAAGATCTGAAAGGGAAGAAAGCTTGGTTTGGGCTCATTTGGTGCCTCTTTTTCAATTTGGTTGGCGCTTTACGCATCGTTTGATTTTTGATACACTATGTGTATCTTTTAATTGGTGACATTTCACATCTTTTCAGCTTTGGGCTCATTTTCTGTCTCTTTTTCAATTTATTTGGCGCACTACTCATCTTTTGTAAGCTTTCTCCTTTTCATAATCATTAAAGAGTCTCAGCTGTGAAATTATCTTCCAGACATAAGAGACGACTCTCCACAATAAGGAATAGTAATTCACAAAACAAAATCCATACATCGTATGATAAATGCAATCACTTAGTTTAGAAAATCATGATAATGACTCAAGACTTTGAAAATACTATTCATATGAGGTAGATTACTATAGAAGGATAAAACAAATCTCTATTTCAAAAACTAATATTTTAATTTTGAAGAAGATATTTCTCCAAAAGAAACTATACACCAGTAAAGGAGTTAGAGGAAGAGAAATAATCATCAATGTTTCTTCCCTTTAACAGATCCAGTGGAATCAATCACTGCTTACCAGTTTCAGAATAAGAACAAGATAAAACTCTCAGTCAGAAATTTAGTTTATCAGAAGTAGTGAGCAGTGATCGAATTTTGAAAGTAGAAAATAGTAAATAAAAGAGATAAACCAGTGAATAAAAATAGGTAGACAATCACATCAAAGTAAATACTCATATCAAATTAACACAAAAGCTAAAATAGAAATCAGTAGAATAAAAATAACATAAAGTAAATAATCAAATTAAACAGCTAACTAACAGAAGCAGAATAAAAATCAGAGAAATCAGAAATCAGTAATCATCACAATCAAGCATTTATATCAATCACTCCTAATCTGGTCCTCAAAATGCTGAATGAGTCAGAGGCCAATGGTTTAGTGAATATGTCAGCCAGCTGATTTTCAGTTGCTACATGATGTAGCTCAATGTCCCCTTTTGTAACATGGTCCCTACAAAACAACTTTATCATTTAAGCTTAAAATGTAGCTAGTGGGCAGGAATTTGATGCTGTATCCATTGTCACAAAGTTGACTGATGCTCAGCAAGTTGTGTTTCAGTCCATCTACAAGCAAAATATTGTCAATCATAAAATTCTTTGAATCACCAATTATACATGAGCCTACCACCCTCCTGGTGGTGTTATCTCCAAGTGTAACCTTGCCTCCAGCCCTGACCTCCAGCGAAATAAACTGATTTGCATCTCCAGTCATGTGTCTAGAACATCCGCTATCCAGGTACCACATGCTCTCACGAGGTCTTGCGTGAGAGCGCCCCTACAAAATCATCAACCATCAGTCTTAGGAACCTAAACAGGTTTAGGTTCCTTCTTATGAAAAGAAAAATGCAATGCATGCGTGCTGTACTGTGAAACAGGCAATTTTGGCCTCCACACCCAATGTGTACTACAGTGAACAGTGCAGGTGTGGGAAATGTGTCCTAACATGCCACATGAATAACATCTAACACCAAGAAAAGGGTTAACTAATCTACGTGAGTGATAGTGCCTCTTCCTAGGTTTATACAAAACATGCTTTGATGATTTTAAATCTGAATCTATAAAAGGTGGAGGTGCATAAAACTGTGCAAAAGTAGGAGGTGTTTGGTTTTTCTCAAAAGCACTGATTTTCACTTTCAAAAATTCATTCTCTTTATTTAAACTTGCAATTTCAAATTTTAAAGCACCATTGCTACTTTCTACTTCACATGCCATGGTATCTAATTCTTTAAAAGCTCTCTCCAAATCAACATGAGTGGTTTTCAATGAATCATGCACAGAAACTAAATCAGAATATTTTTTATTCAATTCATCAAACTCATCAAGTAAAGATATGTGATTGTTGTCAAGTGTGGAATGATCTTTAACTACAGAATCATACTCTTTTTGCAAAGTCAAATAATCCACTTTCAAGCTAGCATGGGTTTTCTTAAGCTTACTATACGATGCATGAATTTTTTCAGATACTTCAAGTAATTGATCGTAAGTAAGCTCACATACCTCTTCCTGGTCAGACTGACCAGGGTGATCATCAGCCATCAGACATAAATTTGTTTCCTCCTCTTCAGCTTCAGTCTCAGAGGAGTCGGATGTAGAGTCTGCCCAGAAAGCCTTCTGAATCCGCTTCTTGTCCTTTCTAAATTTGTGTTTCTCCTCACCCTTCTCCTTGCTTGGATGAGCTTTAAGTGTAGGATAATCAGCCTTAATGTGTCCAGGCTTCCTACATTCAAAACAAACAGTATCAGATAAACCCTTAAAATTTTTGTTGGACTTACCCTTGTTCCACTTCTAAAGTTCTTGTGTTTCTTCCTTAGAAAGCTTTTGAATTACCTTGTGATTAAGGCCATGTCATCGCTATCAGACCCGAAAGAGCAAGAATCGCTATCGTTGGCCTTCAGTGCCACTATTTCTCCTTCTTCTTCTCACCTGCATCAAGCTGTCTTTGGTTCACCCCTTGCTCGTAAGCAGTGAGTGATCCAAGTAAGCTATCAATAGAGTAAGTATTTAAATCTTTAGATTCAGTGATCGCAGTTATTTTAGCATCATGGGAAGGAGGCAAACATCTTAGAATTTTGTTCACTCTTTCATAGTTGGTAAGTTCTCTTCCTAAGGCATGCAAGGAAGTAACAATTTGAGTGAACCTAGTGTACATTTCAGAAATAGTTTCAATAGGTTTCATGCGAAAAAGTTCATAGTCATGCAACAGAATGTTTAACCTAGACTATTTGACTTCAGTTGTACCTTCATACGAGATGCACAATCTATCCCATATTTCCTTACCAGTTGTACACGTAGAGACAGGCATGTAATCCTCAGATTTTAAAGCACAGAAAAAATAATTCAAATATTTGGCATTTAATTGTGCTAAATCACGATCATCAAAAGTCCAATCAGCAAAAGGCAGTTCAATTTTCACATTGTTAATCAATCTAAAAGGTGATTCGTATCCATCCTTAACTAGCATCCACATGCGATAATCAATTGATTGAAGAAAAGTGGGCATGCGAGTTTTCCAAAAATCAAAAGGAATGTTATAAAATAATGGTGGTCGTGTAATTGAATAACCTTCAGCAGTATTATGATTATCAAAGTTAGCCATGGATCAAATTCAAAAGTTTTTCAAAACTAGATTTTATGAATCCCGCTCTGATACCACTTGAAAGTTCGATAGGGATGTTAAGCCCTGATGAACTAGTCCTGAGGCTAACCAAGAGCGGGGGTGAATTGGTTATCTAAAAATTTGAGAGCAATAGTAAAAACCTTTTCGTTGATTTGCAGTGGAAATAAATAAAATAATCAAACGAAAAGATCAAACACAATTTCACCCAAGCAGTTAATCACAGAAAAACAAAAGTGCAGATGGTAATCAGAATGAATACACCAAATTTTATAGTGGTTCGGTCAACTTGACCTACGTCTACTCCCCGGAGCCTCCCCTCCGGGTATTGCACTAAACCAAAGTGTCTCTCCTTTTGCTCCCATAGCAAGGCGGAGAAGCCTGTACAAAAACTCCTTTTCACCAACATGGTGAGGCAGAGAACCTGACCTCCTTTCGCTTCCTCCTAAAGCAGGCAGAGAACTTGACCTCCTTTTGCTTCGTCCTGAAGCGGGCAGAGAACCCGACCTCCTTTTTTTTCCTCCTGAAGCGGGCAGAGAACCCGGATCTTCTTACCGACGATCCTCTCGCAAAGAACACAAACCTGATGAAAGATGACGAGCGGAGAAGATGACTCTGATCCTTGCTTGGAGTAACCTTCGTGAACCCTCATGAACTCCCCCTCACACGATCCTCTCTCTCTCTCCCAAACTCTCTCTTTCTCTAGGGTTTCGCTGGAAAGGAAAGTGGCAAAAGATTTTTCTTATCGGAAGAAAAATATCTTTTATAGGAGGGCTTAAAATTTGCCCTAAATCTCAACTGGTCAGCAAGAATCGTCCAAGATGATCTAAATATCATCCTGTACGATCAGTTCAAAATCAGCTGCTACAGCCTGGACGATCTGGCTCTTCTGGACGATTAGTAGAAAAAGTTGTTCATATCGTCCCGTACGATTCTGTGATCATCCAGGACGATTAGTGTAAATTAAGGAATTTCATCCAGAAGATAGTTCGGGTCGTATAGAGAAACTTGTGCTGGACAACTCAAAAATGACTTTATCGTCCAGGATGATCTGTATATCGTCTTGTACAATTAGTTCAAAATATGCCCAAATCATCCTATACACTATTCTGGACGTACAGCTGAAACACACTAGACAATCATTTTCGTCCAGGATGATCCTGCGATTGTCTGGGATGATGTGATCGTATCAATCAAGTCTTAATTGCTTTCCTTAATTACCAGACTAATTTAGAAATAATTATACTGGATCGTCCAGGACGATACATGTATCGTCCGGACGATCAGACCAAATATCTTAAAATAAAAACTTACCTAACTTGATCTAGCGGCTGAGAATTTCTAGACGATAGTCATATCGTCCCGTACGATCCAATGATCATCCAGGACGATCTGCTTAATCAGACACACTTAACTTGGTCGCCCTAATTAGGGTTTCTATTTTTAATGGATCGTCTAGGACGATGTGACTATCATCCAAGACGATCTGAATAAAAACTTGAACAGAAACTCTAATCCACTCAAGCTCTCCCCCTGAGTGTGTGTGTGCAAGGTTACTTAGCTAGGGGATCAGTTACATTACATTGACTCAATAAAAATAAAAACCAATACATTTGACCTGAATTGCAATACAGACTAACTCGTTCTTGAACTGGCTTAAACTTGCAATTGATCCTGCGTACCTGAAAGATTAGGCAGTCAACAAGAACCATAGATGTTTGCTATCATCAAAAATTATAGTCCTTGAAACCAAGTTCGCAACACATTAACCATTTACAACTCTCTACGTAACGCGATATAGATATATTCTAGAAACTTTATATTTGACATTTGACTTTTTTATTTACATTAAAAACCCATTTTCATTCTAATGACTATACTATATGCAGAACATACACAAAGGAAATAAAAGTGCATTAGAGTCCTATATCCAACTACAAATTAAATATAATGCACTATGCAAGTAAAAGTGTGTAAACATGTATGATTATATTAAAAACTAAAAGTAAAAAAGACATAAGATGCCCTTGAAGCAAGGCATATGCATGAACACCAAAAAAACCACCAACCTAGCCTAAGCTAAGGTTAGTTTTCCTAACAAACCATCTATAGTGTGTAAAAAGGAAGGTTGTGTGGCTTTGATATGTCCTAAAGTATTTTTTTTGGAGTTATTTTTATTTGAAATTACTTATTTATTTTAAGTCAAAGGTGTTTTAATATTTGATTAAATTTTAATAATTTAGTATTTTATTAATAATATTTTAAAATATTTTAGTTTGATTATTTAATTTTAAAGAACCATGTAAGTTAACAACTCCAAAATGTTAAAGCCACTAACTTACAAGTCCCAAGGCTCATATTGTAATGCATTCATTCCCCCATATTGGATAGAGCGATTGCATAGAGTACTTAAAGTTTTATTTTAATATTTTGATTAATGATTTAGAAGATAGTTATTATAAAGAATATGTCAACTAAAATACTTCAAATTGCTTTGAAGTACTCAACCCCACATCCAAAGCCTTATAACTGAAATGCATGTATGCCTTATGAAAGGAATCAAGCATATGCGTAAAAACTTCTATTTATTAAAGGTTTAATAAAGACCTATAAATTTAATGCATTTGTGTCCTCCAATAGAAAACATAATGCATAGAGGTCTTCTTAATTTAGTTTAAGTATTTATTAGGAGAGTTAATGTATTAGCTTTAAGTTAAGTTATTTAGTTTAGTTGACTTGAGTTTAAGTGAGATAATCTGAGTAATTTAATTTTATTTTAATGTTTTAAATTGGATTTAAAGTTCTCTAAAATTTAGTTTATTTTATTAATTTTTTTAAATTTATAACTATTTATTTAATCATTTAATTATTTATTTAACTCCTTCCTTAGAAACAGAAATTAATTTAGGTATTGATTTACCAAATCAATCTCGAATGTATAGGTGATTGATACCATTGGTTAGGAATAACCCATGGATCAAACCCTAAAATTTTGGTATTAATTGGAATAATATTTAGTTTTATATTAATTTATTTATTTATTTTCTAATTAAAGTTTAATTTTAAATTAATTTATTTTAATAAAAATTGAAGATTGGTTTAAATTTTTCTTGATAATAGGCTTGATTTAGAGTTATATAAAATTTAATTTTTATTTTTATGATTTTCTTTAATTAATTATGAATTTTAGAAATTTCAACCCCAAAATATTGTCTTATTTTAAGGTTTGTAGTTTAACAAACTAATGATCTCCAATTATGGTGAAATTAAATCTTAGTGTTCATCACGTCACTAAATGATCTTGGATTGAGTTTCATCCCTATTGGATGTAAAGGAAATTTCCTAGAATTTCTATAAGTTCACTAGATGTAAGGCAATGTTATTTTTCCTAGGTGTTACTCAAATGGGTTTGCAATTGGAGATATCTAACCCTTATAAGAATGTAAATATACAATGTAAATTTGGTGCCCTAAGTCTACATGCATTAGGTGAATTAAATTCCCAAAATTTTAGATACAACAATGACCCATAACTTTGAAAATTCAATAAAAGAGCATGGGATTTTAAAGTGGCCCAAGTAAAATTAAGGGATGTAAGAAACATCCCCCAATTCATCCTGTCAAAAATTCAACCAAAGTAGACTCATAGTTATGGAGAATTTTATAAAAAAATAGAAAATATTCAAGTAAAATACTACATATCCATAAGCGAGATGCATTTAAAAATATTTTTAAATTGTAGAGGAGCTCACCCTAGTTCCATAAAGTAGTCATTAATAAAGTTTAGCCAACAAATAAATCAAGGGTGAATTTCCTAAATTTATGGCAATTTAATTTATTTATAATTAATATTATAGGGTTTATCTGATGGAGGACTTATTCAACCTCAAATTTCTACATGGCTATGCACTATTGGTCCACATAGAAGGGGATAATTAACCCACTTATTTAATGTGGTAGCTGCAAGAGTCGTCAGACAATGCATGGAATGAGTGACCAACCAGGATGGAGCCAAATGGATAGTGGGTGCGATGAATATATAAACTTCTCTTTGAATGATGGATGGGATGATGAGATCACAACCATTATTGGCAAAACACAGGATATCAAGGGCTATTATTTCATCTTCCCAAACATATAGTTTAGAAACCCTAGTTTGGAAGAACCTTCTAAACTCATTGTTTACATAACTAAATGTAATGAAACTTTATAAAGAGCTTCTTCATGATTGAATGAAGACTGGGGAGGTGTTTATAATCTTATTTTACATGTACAATAAGGTTGTTTGGTCTAGCACCTACACTAAGAATTGGAACAACTACCAAGATGTAAAATAAGAGAGCAAGAAAGGAATGAGAAGGACCCATCACAAAAGTTCTAATGAAGAGAACCTAAGAGAATTTCATGTATTTTTATTTTCCATAATATTATTTTATAATTTTGTTGCACTTGTGTTATATTTTCTTTAGAGTGCATTAGAGGGGACTTCATTGCCCAATTAATTTTTGTGCAATTGAGTGTGTTGAATAGTCTAGTAAGTGTGGAGTGTCACATGTTGACTTATTAAACATGGAGTGGATGCCCAACTGAAATGAGGTAGTAATTATGGTGGTTACCCTAATTGGTGGCTAAGCATCTCTTCACTCCAAAACTCTCTAATTTGAATTCTATCAGGTATATGTTTTTAAGACTTGTTTTGTTAATGAAATTAAGAGTTTATTGTGTGAAGAAACTATGGGCTTGAAGGAAAATGCTTAGTTGTTTGGTCCAAGGGATGAGGCTTGGTGGCTTACTCCACGGACATGTCTTAGTGATCTTGTTCCCATAAACTTAACATTGGTGTCTCTGTCTTATCTTCTCACATATTACTACTCAATCCTCAGCGAATTTTATATGAAATATATTTTTTTTTGTTGATTTATTTAGTTTCCCTACCCTTTTCTTCCACAAAATTCACCTTAGAAGTGGTTGTCCAAGGTAATAGAGTTCCCAACCTAGATGAACCCTCTTGATCTTTTGGTAAATCAAATCTTATCCAGATCTTATGGAAATTTCGAGGATTGATCAAAAAACTTTATAGATTAATTAAATTGTTTTTCCCCTTTCACTCTAATTTTTTATTATGGAAAAAAAATCAAATAACCCTAAAACCATAATTTCTATTTTTAGTGTTTTCCTCTCTATCTAATCAAAGTTAATTTTTGAAAAAATAATTAAAAAACTCCAAAAATTATAAATTTTAATGGAAAGCTTTTTGAGTACTTACCGTTACATCCTAAGTAAAATTTCCCAATTATCCTAAATATTTAGAACTTTGAATTTATTTTCCTAAAGTTGGCCAATTTTGGACAAAAACCTTATATTGAGAGTCCAAGGCATAATTGATTCACCCAAACACTAGTAATTGGCCTCATCTACTCTAGATCAACACATTAAATTAGTTTAGACATTTCTTAACAATTTTCCAAAATTTTTGACCAGCACGCCAATTTCTAGTATCAAACCAAGTTGAACATCCAACCAGGATAGCCGTGGGGACCAAGCAATTTTCTTTCACTTTGAAGTTCGAGCATGAGGAATGTGCCTTATATTGGGTAAATCTTTAAATCTAGAAAGCATTCTTATGGAATCTTGTTTTTTTTAAACACTTCTTGTTGAAAATAATATTCTAAAAGTTAGACTTGGAAAAATGGCATGATGTAGGCAATTTTATATGCTTGTGTGTCCATTCCAACTAGTTGACTACATTTTTAAGCCTACCATACTACCTTATCACCTTACCACTAAACCCTAATATTTAAGTGAAAATTAGTAAGTGAGTGTTCACTTTAAACACCGTAAACACCTCTGGTGCATTTTGATCAGAAAACCCTACTTGGACAACAAAGAGTTTTATTTCAATTTTTATTAAAGCATACTTAGCATGGTTGTCTAAATTATAAATATATGTATAAGTACAAGCTCTCTATTTCCAAGAATTTGTATAATTATTTTTTTTAGAATCTAAATCCATGAGCATTCATATTTGGGTGTGACATTAGAAAAAAAGAATGTATCATCATATTGCCACAATGCCACCAAAATCTATTAGCCAAGATCAATTAGAAAACCTAAACAGAAGGTTAAAAGTGATGGCTCTCCAAGATGAAGAAAGATTTGTGTTCACTTATGTGTGTAATTGAGTGTACTAGATAGCCTAGTGAGTATGGAGTGTCACATGTTAACTTATTCAACATGAAGTGGATGGCCATGTGAATGGTGGGAGTAGTTGTGATGATTACTCCAATGGCTGGATAAGCTTCTCTTCATCCCCAAACTTTCCAGTTTGAATTCTATCATGTATGTGTATTTAAGACTTTTTTATGAAAAAGAAGGAGTTGATTGTGTAAAGAAATTCTGGAATAGAAGGACAAGGCTTGGTGTCTTGTTCCAAGCGAGATGGCTTGGTGGCTTATTCTATGGACATGGTTTGGTAATCATGTACCCCTTACACTTGACTTTGGTCAGTCTCGTGTCTTACATATGGTGAGTATACTATTCAAACCTCTAAAATTTTATACGTAATCAATAAATTTTATTTTTTGATTATTTATCACTTTTTTTCTAATTTCTCCTACCATTTTTCTCCACCAAATCCTCCCTAGAAGTGGTCGCCCATGGTGATAGAGTGCTTGATGTAGTTGGATTCTCTTGATCTTTTGGTGCATCAAACCTTATCTAAACCTTGTGAAAATTTTAGGGATTGATCTTAGTACTTCATAAATCAATTTTCAAAAATTTGCTCCTTTTTATCCACTTTTGTATGTTGGCCAAAAATTAAAAAATCTTAGTTTCTATTTTCACAATTTTCCCCTCATCCAGTCAATTTTTATTAAAAAATAATAATATGAAAACTCTAGAAATTATGAAATTTGGTGAAAATCTTTCTTGAAATTATAAAATGTCTCAACTCCGCCAAACATTTTAAATTCTGGAATTGTTTTCCCAAAGGTGGTCAATTCTAGAAAGAAAATCCTAGATTGACTCCAAGGCCTAATTGAATCACCCAAATACTACCAATTAGCCTCATCTACTCATATCAACACTTTATAATAATTTAGACATCTCCTAACAATTTTCCAGGGGATCTCACCACCACACCACTATTCATGAGCCGGTACAAAGCCGTCTCAAAATTAACTCGATTGACTACTTAGTGGCTTAAAAATGAATCGTAGCTACATTTTGATGACTTCAAGCCAACTCTACTTATTTTTTATTAATCTCGATCTAACTCATTTATTTACTGAGCTGCCTTAAATTGATTTTTTTTATCGTTATTTTGCTCAAAATCAAAGCGAGTCGACTCCATTTGGCTAAACAAAGTCAAATTTAAGTAATAAAAGTTCTTGGTAGAGAAATGCCAAAAAATTTAATTTGACTACAAGATGTTAAAAGCATAATATCAAGTATATTACATTGAGTTTATAAGAAATTTAGAATTCCTTGAAATTCAGTCAAGAGTTAAAGAACTCTACGAAAAGATATAACACTTGAAATCATATTTTTAAAAAAATTCATAATAGCTGAATGCTCCAATTCCCTAATTATAGTTACCAAAAAGATCTAAAGAAAATTAGTCTCCAATATTTTTCATAGACCAAATTATCTCATAAACCATATTAGTGAAAAACTACCCATAGAATGCTAAAAAAATTATTAATTGCAGATTCGTTTTACTCAAAACTAGGGTCAAACAATTATTACAAAGATCACATGAGAAAGAAAAGAAAATTAAGAGAAAAGGAGACCAATCTTAATACTTAAGAATTAGGAAAAAATAATCCTTCCAAAGTTACAAACGACAATCAATGAAGACAAAGAGGGGAGAAAGGAAGAGAAGCTATAACCTTCTAGCCCCTCATTAGGGAAAATTATTTTGTTCGGACACCGGACGTATCCGGATTATCGGTATACTCGGTATTCTAGCGGTACTGATCGGTATCCAGTCATGATTAGTACCGCTCGATACCGTAGGATACCGATCAATACCGCTATAATACCGAGCACCGGATACGTCCGGTGTCCGAACAGAATAATTTTTCCCTCATTAGAGGCTAAAGCAAAAGAGAGCAAAATAGGGATTAAAAAAGTGTCTAGAGTTCTTGAATTTTGAATGAGTTAGCCTTACGGCCTTATGGGAGGCAAAACAGGTGAATATGTTTGAGAATATTGTACCACTCAGTATGCATTTTTTTCTTATTGAATTCTACAATATTTAAAATATATAAATAACATAAATTTTAAATAAAAAATTCAATTTGATATTGAGTGCATGGGTCTAGTCCGATCTGCATTCAACTCAAAATTGGATCACAAAAAGTTCAATTTGAACATCTGGCTTATAACACAAATCAAATGTTTTGATCGAATCTCAATCTGATCCAAAATTTGAACTTATTTTTGAGCAATCCTTGACATTCGAGCTAAACGTACTAACTTATGTGTTTAGAACTACTATGGCTGTGTTGATAAGATTCGTCAGGCTTTTGTAGGGAAACAGGAGATGAAACAAATAAAGCTGAGCTCACTTGAAGAAGCTAAGAAAAGAAATACAATAAATGAGATTTATAGCAGAGAAGACAGCTCTAAGAGCTGAGCCACATTAGATTCTTAGGAGCAAAAGAGGGAAGAAGAGCATTTAAGGTTTATTTGTGCTGTTGTTGAGGACAGTCAAGCTACTGGCCGTGCGGGCTAACAACTCAAGGTCCTTATTGAGTAACATTTAAGAATAGTGAACGTTTAATTTGCTTTTCACTTTTACAAATCTGTAATGCGTGTGCTCTCTCTTGCCACTCCAGGTTTAACAAGTAATCACCGTCAATTTCTTCTAAATATTGATGAATTCATTAGTGGCTAATGTGATGTTCTTTCTCTAGATTTCTTACTCTTCGCTTATATAAGGAGAAAAAACAATTACCTAACATCACCCAATATCTGATGCACCTCATCTATCATTGCTTGATGTTAATAGGCGATCAACATTTTATACCTGATGTCCATCTTATTGCCTGATATTGTCTCATATAAGGTGAGTGACCAAGCAGACGTCCAACACCCACCTGACTAGTCATTTAATCATCCTTACTATCAAGAGAACAACTAACTTAATTCCAACCATCACCCTATGATTACTCAAACATTTTAACTCATATTTCCATCATAAGAGATTCTTCATCATCAAGTCTAATATATTGTATTGTTGCCTTCTCCAAGTACAATAAAAAATAATTCGGTGAGGGGAGAGAATTCAATGAGGAGAGAGAAAGTCTGAAGAAAATTTGAAAATCTATTTTCCTGGTTGGTTCTCCGCGATGGCGGATGGTGCTCCCTAGCCTATCATGACCGATGGAGGTGGTGCAGCTTCATCATAAATCTCTTTGACTGGTAAGTTGCCGTCTGTTCGTAATCCAACATGCGGCTATGGTGGGATAAAGATTATTGAAGGTGGAAATGTTGTCCGATCCTTTGAACGTGTGGATGATTCAAATCAAATTTCTACAACAATTGATTTATCCAAAGGTAAAGAAGTGGTTGTAGATGCTACTCCTAAAAATTTGGATCCTGATTAAAATTCTCAGTTGATGATGTTTGGTAAAATTGTTCATAATTTTACTATTATGTCGTCTGCATTTGTTGGTAATCCTTCTACATCTAATGTTTCTGGTGAGGGTAATGGTGTCACATGATTTATATTAAAGAAGCATGATTGCATTCTTATCTTATCTGCAGCCTCATATCATAGGATCCTTACACTTTCCTGAAAACATACAAAACTACGTAATGAGTACATAGCCCAGCAAGTAATTAAAATCATACAGTTAAAATCAATACAAGATAAAAGAGAACAATATGCTATAAATCATATAAAGAAATATATGCATCAATGTCTATACTGATTATCAGTATCAATTTATCCTTCTATAGTTTATCAGATCTCAATCCATTACATCATCAGTCACATTAACAGTAATAATTAACATGACTAATAACAGTAACAATATTAGTATCATGATCAATAACATTAAATAGTGTTAATGATAGAAAATAATATTTGTGTTAGTCACAATATCAGTATAGTGTTCATAGTAGTGTCGGTATCAGTATTCAGATATTCAATGAGTGTATCTTAAGGTATCTTGCTCCTGCACTTATAACTCCCAATTAGTGAATCGCGTGAATCAATAGCATATCACATGAAGTTATCATATCATGTATCTGATATCATTCAGTACTTCATTTAAAATATAATAAAATCATATCAAATCATTCAGAATAATCAAATATATAACATATCCAAATTTACACGGCGAAAGTTTATGAAATCAAGAGATAATGCATTTTTTCTCAAATGTAGGAGAAATAAAATCCGTAGAAATCAAAATCATTAAAAATAAAAGTAAGAGATTAGTCACTTATAATGAATATAGCAAAATCTGTAACAGGAATGGCTGACAAATATGATCCAAAGGATTTTCTCTCTCCTCTCTCTTCTTCCCCTCTTTTAATTTCTTCCTTGCCAAGCAGTCAAGTGAGGGAGTCGATGGATGAGATATATATATATATATATATATATATATATATATATATATACCCACACACATAAATATTCACTATATGAAATTCAGGCATTACTGGTGGCCATTACCGGCGGTCCATTAGCCACCGGTAATAATGGCGGTATAACCGGCGGTCTAACCATCGATATTAACCGGCAGCGGTATAATAAACCTTGGTAAGGGTGCCAGTTTTATGTTTTACCAGGGCTATTACCGGTGGCCTTGGCCATCAGTTTTAAGTATTTTTTTCGGCAGTCAAAACCACCGGAAATGGCCTTAATTTTGGCCAACCCGAGCCTTCCTCTTCATTTCTTCTCATTGCTTTGGCTGCTGACGCTCGCTCGCCACCTCTCGCGATCGAACCTCCGAGTTACTGCGCAGGAATCTGGCCGCCGACAATCTCTCTTCGGCCGACTATCTCGCCCCCACTCCGGCAGCCGAGCACGCCCGCAATCTACCTGCGAAAGCCGTCGATCAGTAAGTCCCGAACTGAATTTAGGTTAGCTTTTTTACTCTCAAATTTGCAATATGTTGTTTGAATAAGTATTTTCCTATTTCGATTGGATTAAATTAAGTATCAGCATTAAGTCCATATATTTTTGCTTTAGTCATGGATGTTCTCACTAAACATTTGCAAGAGGATGTACCTTGGTGTTTGCTTATTGCTCATGATATTCTTCTTGTTCATAAGACTAGAGAGGGAGTTCAAGGTAAACTTGATTTATAGAGGTCAACCTTAGAGTTTATACCTTGGTGTTTAGGGTTTTTTCTCATGATATTCTTCTTGTTGATAAGACTAGAGAGGGAGTTTAAGGTAAACTTGAATTATGGAGGTCAACCTTAGGGGCTGTTTGGTATGCGGATTTAGGCCAGATTTAAGGGGGATTTTAGGCGAACAGTTACATAGGATTTATCATGAATGTTACCAAATAGTTTTCAGCATTTAACCCCCCCAGGATTTCGTAAATCCGGATTTGGAGAATTTACGAAATCCTACTTAAATGAAATCCTATATTCTACTAAGCAGCCCCTTAGAGTCTATACCTTGGTATTTGCTTTTTGCTCATGATATTCTTCTTGTTGATAAAACTAGAGAGAGTTCAAGGTAAACTTATAATAGTATTCTCAACACTAATAACATATATCAATGTTCAGCTTATAATCAATCACAACAAAATATAATAATAAGCATCATATCATACAACAACAACATTAAGTTTCTCTCCCATTATGTAGGATCGGCTATATAAATCATATCTTTCTATTGTGTCCTACTAAGAGTCAAATTCTCATTTAAATCTAATAAGAAAATGTTATTTCTAATCTTTTATAATCAAGTCTTTTTAAGTTTGCCTCAACTTTTTTTAACATAGGCAAATTCTAATACATCTACTCTCCTAATCAAGTCATTGAAAGGCTAACATTTTATGTGACCAACCATCTAAGGCAACTCTCTCTATTCCTATCTACCACTAGAGCTACTCCAATATTATCACATCTATACTTGTTTGCACTCTATCTCTAAGTATACAACCACTTTTTCACCTGAGCATCCTCTTCTTAGTAACACTTAACTTTATGCTTCTATTTTAATGACCAACATTCTACACCATAAAACATTGTAGGTCTCACCACCACTTATCGAATTTTCCCTTAAGTTTGAGGGATACTTTTACTATCACGCAACAGATTTGATGCATTAATCTACTTTAACCATCCAACTTAAATTCTACTAATAATATCCCCCATCTACTTCACCAATATTTTGAACAATATACCCGAAATCTCTAAAATGTATACTCTTTTTAATGACTTGATTGTCCAAAGTCACAATCCCCCACTAGATCTACAAATAAAGAAATAGGGATGAACTATAAATAGCAAAGCAATTATGAATAGTTGGCACAAATGTGCCTACAACAACGAGGAGAAAATAAGACATTGAAAACTTATAAAGGTTTTTGCTTGAGTAGATCTAAAACTGAATATATGGAGTGTAATTTTAGTAGCAATAGATCTTATTGCATCGGGCTTATTGTGAGATAGAAAAGTCTCCCTCAAACTTAAGGGAAAATTCTATAAGATGGTGGTGAGACCTACAATGCTTTATGGTGCCGAATGTTGGCCATCAAAAAGAAGCATAATACTGAGCTAAGTGTTGCAGAGATGAGGATGCTCAGGTGGATGAGTGACTTTACCCTTAGAGATAGGATACTAGTCATTAGCCGAGTTTTCCATTTTATCACATAAATTATTTATCTTGTATTGTTGTATTTATTTGATGGTTGGTGAATGCATTCCAATTCAGGTAAAGTACACTTATTCAAAAGTAAATAATGTACACTTATTCAGGATGCATATCTTCTAATAATTGATTTCACAACTATGTAGGAAAACATTTGCTTTAACATCCAAATGACTATCCAAGAAGATAGATATTGGATGTATAATAGATTATTACCGGGTCGAAGAGGATTGACAGATGAATTTATACAGGGAGTTGAGACTTTTATTCAAGTTGCATCTCAACTACCTTCCTTTAAGTTTGATGGAATCTTTAGATGTCCATGCTCAAAGCATAAAAATCAAGCATTCCTCAAGCCCGATGATGTGAAGGTTGATTTATATAATAGGGGATTTATTCTAGACTACTAGATTTGGACCTCACATGGCGAGTACGAGCCACATAGAGATACTCATGCTGGTCTATCCATAGCTTTTGAAATATTTGATTTGATGAAGATTAAATGACTAGACCATATGAAAAGCTTATTTTTGATGTAGCAGGTCCTAATTTAAGGGATAATATGGAAGAGCCATCAAATACAGAAATCAAAAAAATTTTTGAGTTACTACATGTAGCTCAAAAACTAATTTAGGATAGTTGCAAAACTCATTCAGAATTATCCATTGCAGTGAGGATGCTAAGTATCAAAACTGAATATAATATTCGTCACGATTATTTCAATGACTTCATTGGTCTTCTCAAGGAAACAAATCCAACGGATAATTTAATTCTCGCAAATTTGTACCGAACAAAGAAATTAGTATCCAAGTTGGGTCTCACTTCTACAAAATTTGATTGTTGTATCAATGAATGTATGTTATACTACAAGGATGATGCAACAGAAGTTTATTATCACACCTGTAATGCACCTCGGTTTAAGACAAACTCGAGAAAATAACGTCATCAAAAGAAAGATGTTCCATATTCCCTATTATTTTATTTACCGATCATTCCAAGACTTCAGCGGCTCTATGCATCAATAAGTTTAGCAGGTCATATGAGATGGCATAAGGAGAAATTAGCAAACAGTGGTGTTCTTTCTCATCCATCAGATGTTGAAGTGTGGAAACATTTTGATCAAGTACATGCTTCATTTGCTGCTGAACCATACAACATAAGATTGGGATTATGTGCTGATAGTTTTACCCCATATAGTCAAGCAGCTTCATCGTATTCTTATTGGTCAGTTATACTAACACCATACAACCTTCCACCATAGATGTGTATGACTACCTTGTTGCAAATCTGGTTTTGATGATGACAAACATGTTTCCAGTGTGTTTTGCTTGGCTAATCTGTTTCAGGCACAAAAGACCGCGAGCCACTCAAGCCAACTCAAGATCGGGTCCAAGTGTGTCAAATGTATGATTTTTCTTTTTATTGAGTCAATTGTAATGTAACTGATTCCCTAGCTAAGTAACCTTGCACACACACACTCAGGGAGAGAGATTGAGTGAGTTAGAGTTTCTGTTAAAAATTTTATTCAGATCGTCCTGGACGATCTCCACATCGTCCTGGACGATCCAGTTAAAACAGAAACCCTAATTAGGGCGACTAAGTTAAGAGGGTCTGATTGAGCCGATCGTCCTGGATGATCTCCGGATCGTACGGGACGATATGCCCAAATCAGAAATTCTCAACCGTCAGATCAAGTTAGGCAAGTTCTTATTTTTAGATACTTGGTCTGATCATCCCGGACGATACGTGTATCGTCCCGGACGATCCAGTACAATCATGCCTAATTTAATCTGGTAATTAAGGAAAGTAATTTATTTTTGGTTGATACGATCATATCATCCTGGACGATCGTAGGATCGTCCCGGACGATCGTAGGATCGTCCCGGACGATCTTGATCGTCTAGTACATTTAAGCTGTACGTCCAGAACTATGTACAGGATGATTTGGGGCCTTTTTGAACTAATCATACAGGACGATGACCCCATCGTCCTGGATGATCAAGTCATTTTTTGGTCGTCCAGCACAGATTTCTCTGGACGACCCGAACTGTCTTCTGGACGATTTCCCTCAATTTGTACTAATCGTCCCGGATGATCGCAGGATCGTACGGGATGATATGAATAACTTTTTCTACTGATCGTCCAGAAGAGCCTAATCGTCCAGGCTGAAACAGCTGAATTTGAACTGATCGTACAGGACGATCTACCGATCGTCCTGGACGATCTTGGCCGACCAGCTGAGATTTAGGGCAAATTTTAAGCCCTCCTTTAAAAGAACTTTTTCCAATTTTTGAAAAAATTTTTGCTGTCTTCCTTCCCTGAGAAACCCTAGAGAGAGAGAGAAGATCTTGTGAGGGGGAGTTAGTGAGGGATTCACTAAGTTTGCTCCAAGCACGGATCAGAGTCGTCTTCTCCGCTCGTCGTCTTTCGTCTAGTCGGTGTTCGTCGTGGGAGGATCGTTCGCAAGAAGATCCGGGGTTCTCTACCCGCTTCAGGTGGAAGCAAAAGGAGTTCGTAGGTTCTCTGCCTGCTTCAGGAGGATGCGAAAGGAGTTCGAAGGTTCTCTGCCTGCTTCAGGAGGAAGCAAAAGGAGGTCAGGTTCTCTGCCTCACCGTGTGGTGAAAAGGAGGTTTTTGTACAGGCTTCTCCGCCTTGCTGTTGGAGCAAAAGGAGAGACACTTTTGTTTAGTGCAATACCCGAGGGGAGGCTCCGGGGAGTGGACGTAGGTCAAGTTGACCGAACCACTATAAAATCTGGTTTGCTTTTCTGATTCAATTCTGCACTTTAATTTTTTCTGATATTAACTGCTTGGGTGAATATCTGTGGTTGATCCTTTTATCATTATTTTAATTCGTTTCCGCTGCACGTTATAAAAAGATTTTCATAGTTATCATAAAATTTTTAAATAACCAATTCACCCCCCCTCTTGGTTAGCCTCGGGACTAGTTCACTAGGGCTTAGCATCCCTATCGAACTTTCAAGTGGTATCAGAGCGGGATTCAAAATTTAGGTTTAAAAACTTTTGAATTTGATCCATAGCTAACTGTAATAATCGTAATACTGCTGAAGGATATTCTATTATAAGACCACCGTTGTTTGATAATATTCCTTTTGATTTTTGGAAAACACGCATGTCTACTTTTCTACAGTCTATTGATTATCGCATGTGGATGTTAGTTAATGACGGATACGAACCACCTTTTAGACTGATTAACAATGTGAAAACTGAACTGCCTTTTACTGATTGGACGTTTGATGATCATGATTTAGCACAGTTAAATGCAAAATGCTTGAACTGTTTCTTTTGTGCTTTAAAATCTGAAGACTATATGCGTGTTTCTATTTGTACAACGGGAAAGGAAATCTGGGATAGATTATGCATAACATATGAAGGTACAACTGAAGTCAAACAGTCTAGGTTAAACATCTTATTACATGATTATAAACTTTTTCGCATGAAACCTAGTGAGACTATTTCAGAAATGTACACAATGTTCACTCAGATTGTTACCTCTTTGCATGTTCTAGGTAGAGAACTTACTAACTACGAAAGAGTGAACAAAATTCTAAGATGTTTGCCTGCTTCTTATGATACTAAGATTACTGCTATTACTGAATCTAAAGATTTAAACACTTACTCTATTGACAGCTTACTTGGATCACTTATTGCTTACGAGCAAGGGGTGAACCAAAGGCAACTTGATGCAGGTGAACGCAAGAAAGAGAAGACAGTGGCACTAAAGGCCAAGGATTCAGATGCTAGCACTTCCGGGTCTGATAGCGATGATGTTTCCTTAATCACAAGGTAATTCAAAAGCTTTCTAAGGAAGAAACATAAGAACTATCAGAAGTGGAACAAGGGTAAGTCCAATAAAAATTTTAAGAGTTCATCTGAATCTGGGACACATAAAGGCTGATTGTCCAACACTTAAAACTCACCCAAGCAAGGAGAAGGGTGAGGAGAAACCAAAGTTCAGAAAGGACAAGAAGCGGATTCAGAAGGCGTTCTGGGCAGACTCTGTATCCGACTCTTCTGAGACTGAAGCTGAAGAGGAGGAAACAAATTTGTGTCTTATGGCTGATGATCACCCTGGTCAGTCGGATCAGGAAGAGGTATGTGAGCTTACCTACGATCAATTATTTGAAGTTTCTGAAAGAATTCATACATCGTATAAGAAGCTTAAGAAAACTCATGCTAGTTTGAAATTAGATTACTTAACTTTGCAAAAAGAGCATGATTCTGTAGTTAAAGATCATTCCACACTTGATTCAAATCACATGTCTTTGCTTGATGAATTCGATGAGTTGAATAAAAAATATTCTGATTTAGTTTCTGAGCATGATTCATTGAAAACTACGCATGTGGACTTAGAAAGAGCCTTTAAAGAATTAGATACAATGGCATGTGAAGTAGAAAGTAGCAAGGGAACCTTGAAATTTGAAATTGCAAGTTTAAAGAAAGAAAATGAGTTTTTGAAAGTAAAGATCAGTGCTGTTGAAAAGAACAAAACACCGCCTACTTTTGAACAGTTTTATGCACCGCCACCTTTTGAAAAATCTGTTGCAAGTTCTTCAAAGCATGTTTCATATACATCTAGGAAGAGGCATTATCATCCACGTAGATTAGTTAACCCTTTTCCTGGGGTTAGATGTTTTTCATGTGGCATGTTAGGACATATTTCTCACACCTGCACTATTCACCATAGTACACATTGGGTGTGGAAACCCAAACTGCCTGTTTCACAGCACAGCACGCATGCATTGCATTCTTCTTTTCATAAGAAGGAACCCAAACCTGTTTGGGTTCCTAAGACTGATGTTTGATACTTTTATAGGTGTGCTCTCACACAAGATCTTGTGAGAGCATGTGGTACCTGGACAGCGGATGTTCTAGACATATGACTGGAGATGCAAATCAGTTCATTTCACTGGAGGCCAGAGCTGGAGGCAAGGTTACACTTGGAGATAACACCACCAGGAAGGTGGTAGGCACAGGTATAATTGGTGATTCAAAGAACTTTATGATTGATAATGTTTTGCTTGTAGATGGATTGAAACACAACCTGCTGAGCATCAGTCAACTCTGTGACAAGGGATACAGCATCAAATTCCTGCCCACTGGCTACATTTTAAGCTTAAATGATGAAGTTGTTTTGCAGGGGCAAAGGATCAATAACGTCTACAAGCTGGATGTAAGTAGCATTAAATCTGATAATTCAATTTGCTTAAAAACTGCTGCTGATGAGTCTTGGTTATGGCATAGGAGATTATGTCATGCCAGTATGAAAACCCTCAGGAGAGTCACCCAAAAGAACTTAGTTAGAGGTGTGCCCAAGCTTAAGTTCACTAAGGATCACCTGTGTGATGCCTGTCAGTTGGGGAAGCAAGTCCAGTCCTCTTTTCACTCTGTTAAGGACATTAACACCTCTAGACCTTTAGAAGTTCTTCACATGGACCTCTTTGGACCCATTAGCACTGCCAGCTTAGGGGGGAGAGTCTATGGTTTTGTGATTGTAGATGATTATTCGAGGTTCACTTGGGTTAAGTTTTTGTCACATAAATCTGAGTCATTTGATGAGTTTAGATCCTTCTCTACTTGGATTCAGAAGAAGTTAGGATGTGAGATTATTACCATCCATAGTGATCACGGAGGGGAATTTGAAAATGAAAGGTTTGGAAGCTTTTGTGAGGATCATGGGATTAGTCACAATTTTCCAGCTCCTAGGACCCCTCAGCAGAATGGGGTAGCTGAAAGGAAGAACAGGACCTTAGTGGAAGCCGCTAGAGCCATGCTTGCCGAGTATTCACTTCCAAAATACTTTTGGGCTGAAGCGGTGAACACTGCCTGTTATGTGCTGAATAGGGTGAATGTGAGACTCAAACTGAGCAAGACACCTTATGAGATCATTAAGGATAGAACTCCAAATCTGTCCCACCTCCATGTCTTTGGCTGTAAGATTTTCATTCTGAACAACGGGAAGTCACCCTTAGGAAAATTTGACCCCAAATCTGATGAAGGAGTGTTCTTAGGATATTCAAGTGTGGGGAAATCCTTTAGGGTGTTCAATAGGAGGACTTTGGTGGTGGAAGAAATAACCCATGTAGTGTTTGATGAATCTGATCCTAAGGAGTCTAGATCTGAAGTAGAAGATGAAGAGATTATTGAGGTTACCCAAGGAGTTGGAAATACAAATTTGGAGGAAAGGGTAGAACCTCAAACAGATTTGCCTAGAGATTGGAGATATTCTTCGAGTCATCCTAAAGAACTGATCTTAGGAGACCCTTCTGAAGGTGTTAGGACTAGGCATGGACTTAGGAAGGAAGTAAACCATTCTGCCTTTATCTCAATGACTGAACCCACCAACATCAATCAAGCCCTGTCGGATGAATTTTAGATTTTAGCTATTCTGGAAGAATTGAATCAATTTGTGAGGAATGATGTTTGGGAGTTAGTAGAAAGACCTAAAAATCAAAGTATTGTGGGAACCAAGTGGGTCTTTAAGAATAAGATGAATGATTCTGGTGTGGTGGTGAGAAATAAGGCAAGATTGGTGGCTAAGGGGTATAATCAGATAGAAGGGATTGATTTTGAGGAGACTTTTGCACCTGTAGTTAGATTGGAAGCCATTAGAGTGCTACTAGCCTTTGCCTGTTATAAGGGATTTAAGCTGTTTCAAATGGATGTTAAGAGTGCCTTTTTAAATGGGGTAATTAAAGAAGATATTTTTGTAGAACAACCCCCAGATTTTGAGAGTTCCCAATATCCAAGTCATGTCTATAAATTAAAAAAGGCCCTATATGGATTGAAACAGGCACCCAGAGCTTGGTATGAGAGGCTTAGCACATTCCTGTTAGAAAGAGAGTTTGTTAAGGGGAGCGTAGACACCACCCTTTTTCTGAGGAGATTAGGGGATGACTTACTCATTGTCCAGATCTATGTTGATGATATAATTTTTGGATCTTCTGATAAATATTTATGTGAAGAGTTTTTTAAAATGATGAGTAAGGAGTTTGAGATGAGTATGATGGGAGAATTGTCCTACTTTTTGGGGTTTAGCATAAGGCAAACGGATGATGGAACCTTTCTCAATCAATCAAAATACACTAAGGACATTTTGAAGAAATATGAAATGGACAAAGCCAAGCCAATCAATACTCCCATGCCCTCCTCAGTTCAGTTAGATAAGGATTCAAATGGAAAATCTGTTGATCAGAAGAAGTATAGAGAGATAATAGGTTCACTGCTTTACCTGACTGCTAGCTGACCTGATATCATGTTTAGTGTCTGTCTTTGTGCTAGGTTTCAGGCTGATCCTAAAGAGTCCCACCTGACTGCTGTTAAGAGAATTCTTAGATATCTTTTAGGAACCCCAAACCTAGGAATTTGGTACCCTAGGCACAGCACCTCTTTTGAGATCATTGGATATTCTGATTCTGATTTTGTGGGGTGTAGGGTGGATAGGAAGAGTACTTCTGGGACTTGTCAGTTCATAGGACAGTCGTTAGTCTCCTGGTCCAGTAGAAAATAGAACTCAGTTGTACTTTCCACTGCTGAAGCTGAGTACATTGCCTTAGGGAGTTGTGTGGCCCAAGTTCTTTGGTTGAAGCAGCAAGTCTTGGATTTAGGAGTACCTGTTGGCACAATCTCTGTTCTGTGTGATAATACTAGTGCCATCTGTATCTCTAAGAATACAATCCAACATTCTAAGACCAAACACATTGACATTAGGCATCACTTCATTAGGGACCATGTTACAAAAGGGGACATTGAGCTACACCACGTAGCAACTGAAAATCAGCTGGCTGACATATTCACTAAACCACTGGCCTTTAACTCATTCAGCATTTTGAGAACCAGATTAGGAGTGATTGATATAAATGCTTGATTCTGATGACTGCTGATTTTTCTGATTGGTATTCTAATTTCTGTTAGTTAGTTTTGGTATTCTGATTTTTTATTTCTGTTAGTTAGTTTTGGTTGGATTATTTGCTTTCAGTTGATTTTATTTCTTTTGCTGATTTCTGTGTTAGCCTTACTATTAGTTTGATTTGAGTATTTACTTTGCTGTGATTTTCTACCTATTTTTATTTATTTACTGGTTCATATCTTGCACTTACTGTTTTATGCTTTTTAAGATCTGATCACCACTCACTACTTCTGATGATCTAAATTTTTGACTGGGAGTTTTTACCTTGTTTTGGTTTGGAAGCTGGTAAGCAGTGATTGACTTCGCTGAATCTGTTAAAGGGAAGAAACATTGATAATTGTTTCTCTTCCTCTAACTCCTTTACTGGTGTGTAGTTTCTTTTGAATAAAAATCCTCTTCAAAATTAAAATATTAGTTTTTGAAATAGAGATTATTTTATCTTCCTACAGTAATCTGCCTCATATCAATAGTGTTTTTCAAAGTCTTGAGTCATTAGTTTGATTTTCTAAACCAAGTGATTGCATTTATCATATGTTGTATGGCTTTCATTTTGTGAATCGTTCTTCCTTACTGCGGAGAGTCATCTCCTATGTCTGGAAGAAAATCTCACAGCTGAGACTCTTTAATGATTATGAAAAGGAGAAAGCTTATAAAAGATGCGCATTGCGCCAGATAATTTGAAAAAGAGGCATAAAATGAGCCCAAAACTAAAAAGATGCGAAATTGCCAAATTGAATACACAAAGTGTATCAAAAATCAAAAGATGCGCAAAGCGCCAACCAATTTGAAAAAGAGGCACAAAATGAGCCCAAAACAAGCTTTCTTCCCTTTCAGATTATTAAATGTCTTAGAAAAATCTATATGCCACTTAATATTTTCAAAACTTGAGTCTTGAAAATCCTGATTTCTGATTTTTTACTTTGTAACACTATTATATCAGATATTTTTCTGGAACGAGGCTTGAAAGGATCTCTTTTCAAATCTAATGTCTTTTCTTTTGAATCAGATTTTTGTGTTGAAAGAGGTTTGTATCGATAAGGTGCCCGGGGTCGGAGTTACGAAAGTTGATTATTTCCAACCTTTTCTGGATTTCAGCGATGTCAATCGTCCTATCATTGGTTTTTGAATCTAAAATCAAGGAAAAATTCTAATTTTCCTGTTTTGTAGTTGTTCTATTTATGTTTTATTTCCGTGTTCTATTTTTGTTCCTCCTTTTTGTGATGTCAAAAGGGGGAGTCAGTTGTAGTCGTGTCTGTTTCTGTTTTCTGAGTCATGTTTCCTGTATTGTTTTAGCTGTTAAATGAAAATTTAAAAAATGTTTATTTGTTTGATCTCCTAGTTTACTTTTATTTTCAGACTACTTTACAAATGTTTGCCATCATCAAAAAGGGGGAGATTGCTGCAAATCTGGTTTTGATGATGACAAACATGTTTCCAGTGTGTTTTGCTTGGCTAATCTGTTTCAGGCACAAAAGACCGCGAGCCACTCAAGCCAACTCAAGATCGGGTCCAAGTGTGTCAAATGTATGATTTTTCTTTTTATTGAGTCAATTGTATTGTAACTGATTCCCTAGCTAAGTAACCTTGCACACACACACTCAGGGAGAGAGATTGAGTGAGTTAGAGTTTCTGTTAAAAATTTTGTTCAGATCGTCCTGGACGATCTCCAGATCGTCCTGGACAATCCAGTTAAAATAGAAACCCTAATTAGGGCGACTAAGTTAAGAGGGTCTGATTGAGCCGATCGTCCTGGACGATCTCCGGATCGTACGGGACGATATGCCCAAATCAGAAATTCTCAACCGCCAGATCAAGTTAGGCAAGTTCTTATTTTTAGATACTTGGTCTGATCATCCCGGACGATACGTGTATCGTCCCGGACGATCCAGTACAATCATGCCTAATTTAATCTGGTAATTAAGGAAAGCAATTTATTTTTGGTTGATACGATCATATCGTCCTGGATGATCGCAGGATCGTCCCGAATGATCTTGATCATCTAGTGCATTTAAGCTGTACGTCCAGAACTATGTACAGGACGATTTGGGGCCTTTTTGAACTAATCGTACAGGACGATGACCCCATCGTCCTGGACGATCAAGTCATTTTTTGGTCATCCAGCACAGATTTCTCTGGACGACCCGAACTGTCTTCTGGACGATTTCCCTCAATTTGCACTAATCGTCCCGGACGATCGCAGGATCGTACGGGACGATATGAATAACTTTTTCTACTGATCGTCCAGAAGAGCCTAATCGTCCAGGCTGAAACAGCTAAATTTGAACTGATCGTACAGGACGATCTACCGATCGTCCTGGACGATCTTGGCCGACCAGTTGAGATTTAGGGCAAATTTTAAGCCCTCCTTTAAAAGAACTTTTTTCAATTTTTGGAAAAATCTTTTGTTGCCTTCCTTCCCTGAGAAACCCTAGAGAGAGAGAGAGAGTTTGGAGAGAGAGAGAAGATCTTGTGAGGGGGAGTTAGTGAGGGATTCACTAAGGTTGCTCCGAGCACGGATCAGAGTCGTCTTCTCCGCTCGTCGTCTTTCATCTAGTAGGTGTTCGTCGTGGGAGGATCGTTCGCAAGAAGATCCGGAGTTCTCTGCCCGCTTCAGGTGGAAGCAAAAGGAGTTCGTAGGTTCTCTGCCTGCTTCAGGAGGAAGCGAAAGGAGTTCGAAGGTTCTCTGCCTGCTTCAGAAGGAAGCGAAAGGAGGTCGGGTTCTCTGCCTCACCGTGTGGTGAAAAGGAGGTTTTTGTACAGGCTTCTCCGCCTTGCTGTGGGAGCAAAAGGAGAGACACTTTTGTTTAGTGCAATACCCGGAGGGGAGGCTCCGGGGAGTGGACGTAGGTCAAGTTGACCGAACCACTATAAAATCTGGTTTGCTTTTCTGATTCAATTCTGCACTTTAATTTTTTCTGATATTAACTGCTTGGGTGAATATCTGTGGTTGATCTTTTTATCGTTGTTTTAATTCGTTTTCGCTGCACGTTATAAAAAGATTTTCATAGTTATCGTGAAATTTTTAAATAACCAATTCACCCCCCCTCTTAGTTAGCCTCGGGATTAGTTCACTAGAGCTTAACATCCCTATCGAACTTACATACCTCATACATGTTCTTAATACTTATAATACCTGGACCACATAATCCAAAAGCAAAAATTTCTTAGGTACATAACGCTGATAATAAGTATTCGATAAAGGTCTGTAAGCACTAGCATGGGGCCCAATGCGAAAAGTGAAGACCTAGCCAATATATATAGTGAATGGGTTCAGATTTCATTCCAACTCATGGAATAAAAAGAAGAAAAACTAAAAATTATGGAGTATGTGTTAGAGGTAATACTCATGAGGAAGATGAGTGTGATTATTATGATATTTTGAATGAGGTTATTGACTTGGAGTATCTAGGTGAAGATGAGAACATTGTATGTTTGTTTAACTGTCAATGATATGATCCAGTACAGAATAGAGGCACAAAGGTTCATCTTGCATATGGTTTAGCATATGTAAAACATTGTAGATGATACTAGAAGTTTGATCCATGTTTGTTAGCAAGTCAAGCTGTTAAAGTTTATTTCAACACATATCTCAGTTATTGTAGGGATAAACAAGATTGGCTAGCTGTCATAAAAACAAAAGCACCGGGGATAATTGATCAACAATATATTGTAGGAACTGCACAGCAAGAGGATGAGATGTCAAATTATAGGTCTGTTAAAATTAAGGAGATGCCAACTACAACCCATAATATTTAAATGCAGTTAGAAGATGTGAATAGCTCAACTAGCTCATCAAGTGAGAATGAGGATGAAAGTGAAGATACCCTGGAGAGCAATGAAAATATTTATGATTTTGAGTAGTTTTTGTAATTTAAGTGACTAAATTTATTGTAATGTACTTGATGAATTATATTTTTTTGAAATCAAGTTAGTAAACATATCATTCTCTTGCTAAATGTCTCTTATCAAATCTATTTAGTATGTTAATTATTATTATGTATTCTGTAATTCTTTATGTTTATTATAACTAATTTATCTACATTCTTTTTTTTTACTTATACAAATCTCTGGAACACTTACAATTTAATTTTTAAAATATTACAATGATTTACTAATTGCTTCTTTTAATGCAGATGGCTTCAGGTGACGATCATCCTCGTAGATCCTTCACCTTAAAATTTTCTCAAAAAAAGTTGAGTGTTGGACCTAACAGACCTAGATAGCCTGATGAAAGTGAGGGGCGGAGATTAGTTCCACCAGTAATACCATCACCACCACCACCTAGTAGTCAGCAGTAGTCTCCTAGTGAGCAGGGTCAGGGCCAGTCAGATCCACCTATGGTTAGTGTACCACCACCCTTTTCTGGGTACTTCCCTCCTCCGTCGATGAGTCCTCGATTTCCCTCTCCAGATCAAGCACATGCAGCTCTATTATATCCATATTACCCCCCACCAGCTTCACAAACTGGTTCATCCACCATACCATACCCTCCTTACCCCCCTATATTATTACCCATATCCGGTGCAGCTAGAACACGATGGACCATCTACACCAATAGAGATTGGTGCTAGGGATCCTGTAGCTGTAGCACATAAGCGTCTATATATTGAGCCTGAGGGTGATACATAAGTTCAATTTATTTTGTTAAGTTTATTGTAATTTGATATATTATATATTATTGACAAAAAATTTAACCTGCATCTTTAATCCATCAAGGTCACCTACCCACAAGATTCACGACATCATAAGGAGCAAATATGATGCTCCTTACTTATAATGGAAGAAGATCCCAAAGGAAATTAGCGATATATGGTTTAAAGAATTTCAGGTATATTTATTTGGCATGAATTAAAATATTTGATTTAATTTGTATTAAGATTATTTATTATGCCTATATTTTTCTTACAGAAAGATTTTAGGTGGTTGCCTGAGCATAGCACGAGGATCAGAATAAATTTTGAGAGGAGAGGATCGACTCGTCTTAGGGATATATTCACAAACATTAGAAAGTTCGGGCAACGTCCATCATAGATTGGAGAGGGCATATGGGCAGATCTGAGTAGAGCTTGGGCAAGACTTGAGTTCACAAAAATAAGAAAGCAAAATAAACAAAACAGAGCATCTGATTGTGGGGGTTTAGGAAGCTCCCTTCATTCTGGTGGATCTGTTCCTCATACTGAACATAGGCGATGACTAGTAAAAGCTTTCAATTAGTTTAATAAATATATGTATATCATTTTAACTATATCTTCTATTTTCATAAAGAGTTTCTTGGCTGGGAGCCGACACCACTGGAGTTATATACAAGGACTCACCAACATTAAGCTGACCATCAGTGGGTTGATGAAAAAGCTAAAAAAGCTCATGTGAGTATAATTTTTGGAGTTCGAGAATATAAATTTAATATAAAAAATCTCATTCTAATATCAATTTATTTTATAGATTTATTCTCGCAGGATGATTTTGTACGAGTTCGGGAAAGTTATCAATCTACTTGTGAGGGATCATCTTTAGGATTGACCTAGCATTCTGAGTATCATACATGGTCAGATGTTATTGGACGAAGGCAGAGGGGGAGGGTATATGGCTTAGGTTTGCAAGGTTATGCTTATGAGGGTAGTTCATCCACATTAGCATTTTATGATCCTAGTGGAGCTGAAGAAACTATTAGCCAGAGGGTTGCAGCCCTAACAAGAGAGATAGAAGAGATGAGAAAGGTTCAGAATGAGATGCAGGCAGAGCTACGATCCTATAGAGATGAAAATGAAAAGAAGAAAGAGCAAGAACCGACACATAAAACACCAGGTAGCGAGGACATTAAGGATGATTAGTACACTTATTTGTTTGAAGAACTTTTGGTTTAAACATTTGGTTTGATGAACTTGTTGTGTAAAAGCGAGGACATTGACTTTATATGTTATATTTATTGTAGACTTTATTTGGTTTGATGAACTTTTTTTTAAAATATTTGGTTATGCTTATTGTGGATTTTATTTGAATGTTATATATATTGTCTTTGGATTACAGTTGTGGGTTGATTATAGTGGCGTGTTACCCATATTTGTGATAAATGTTCTCAATTATGTGCAGGTTTGTGAAAATTTGAGTAAATAGAGGGGGCTGTCAATTTTTTTTTTTGAAAATACTACAGGTTTCCGGTAGCCAGGCGGTTGGCCATCGGAAACCTAGATATCAGACTGCTTATTATAGCAGCCGAAAGATTAATACAGATGGCGGTAAATACCGACGGTTTACCAGCGATCATCGGTAATCAACCAGCGATTAGACCACCAGTAAAACCAGCATTTTTTATGGCCGGTAAGCTACTGGTGATTAATCGGTGGTCACTGGCATTATGCCTGCCAGAATTTATCGGTCGTTTATGCCACCAGAAAGCTGCCGGTAATTCTAACCGTCGGAAACTGACCGATGAAAAATATTTCCCATGCGATTTGTACCGGTGGTTTACGAACTGCCGGCAAACCACTGGTAGTTTCCTAAACTGCCAGAAATATAATAGGAACCGCCAAAAAAAACCACCGGTAATTCCTGATTTTCCTTTAATGATTGTTCATGGTCTAGCATCACAGCGCCCACCAGATCAGCTGTTGACCTCTAACTCAAATAAAAAAGATATAATTAAAAAAAAAGCTACTCAAATCCTTACCTACCCATCCCGTAAATCCTACAAAAATCCTGCTACCTGCTGAAATGTAAATGAATCACTATTCATTCAGCATCATTTGCGTCTTTTCTCATTATTTTTGCTCAGAACCCCGAGTTCCAACGCCTGCTTGCATTAATGAAATGAAGGCGAAACTCTTTATTTGGTTCCTCTCCCGCTCGTGAGCTTCCTCTTCCATGATCATTTCATCCTCCCATCCAGCTTCTATAAGCCACAGCTAGTAGATCCCACACCATCTCTTCCCTCTTCCTCCATCTCCATTATCTTCCTCCAACCAAGCTTCCTCCTGCTACGACCCAAGCCTCGACCTTCAAATCTATTTCACTTCTTACGACCTCAAAAGCCAACTCCTCTGCTTCGCTCCTTCTCAAACCCACTAGCAAGCTGAAGCCTTACCCGATCGATCCCTTTATTTCTCCGACACAGAGAAAGAGAGAGAGTGTGTGTGTGTGTGCGTGTGTGTGTGTGTGTGTGTTTGTGTGCGTGTGAGTAAGAGAGCTCCCCATACCTGTCTGAACTCCCTTACCTGCGCCTGTAGTCGAATCCATCCAACTGATCTCCTCTACATACCACTGGACTGATCTACCTCCACTAGTCTCCGGAATCGCAAGCAATTCGAACACTTACCTCAAACTGAACTCCACACGATCGCCTCTACCTCTACTATGCTGATATCTTCTGCCTCATCCAGTTCCCTCTTCCTATACGCAAACCAACTAGAGCCCTTTACCTTACCTGCGACCGAACCCAGCAGTGCCCCATCGCCAACAACCCGACTCCCATCACTACCCTAGCCGAACTCCAAATCCCATCGCCTACCTCTCTGCTTGTCGCAATCCCTCCATCTCTACCCACGTGGCCAACCAGAGAGGTAATACCTCTTTCTATTTTATTATTACTTATATTTAATATAAAGTCTTAATATTAAGTTTTACTAATATCAATATTAATTTTAATATCATGTTACTGTTAATGATACTAATTGATTTTGTTATTTTTTATTACATATATATATATATATATATATATATATAATGTTTGTGTGTGTGTGAGGGGAAAGCAAAAAAAAAGACAAAAAAAAGAAAAGAAGAGTTTTCCAAAAAAAAGAAAGGAAGAAATATTCAAAAAAAAAGAAGAAGTGAGATAAAAAGAAAAGGAAAAAAAAGAAAGAGTTTTATGCTTTTCGTCGCCATCACCCCGCCACATTGGCAAAGGTATAACTTCTAACTTAAATCCCATTCTCGACATTCGTGTCAAGCCAGCAAACTGCCCATACACGCTTTTCTTAGCGTAGTGGGGACAATCTTAAGTACCCATATGTGGCTCTATACCTGCGGGAAAAGCAAACTATTTTTCTTTTGAAACAGGTATTGAAGACCCATACACACTTTTCTTAGCGTGGTGGGGTACGAAGAAAGTACGGCCACGGTGTCTGAGGACACCTACCATACATATCTTTCTTAGCATGGTGGGAAGGCCCAGTTTCCTGTAGTTTCCCCTAAACGGGGGAGACGCCGGGAGGCTGCCAAAAATTCTGGTGAACTTGGACTTAAATTTGGACTTGAACTTGAATTTGGACTTGAACTCAAACTCAAATGAACAAGACTTGGATTGAATAGAATTCGAACTTAAATGAACAACAAAAAAATTTGAAATGAACAATGAAATGGACTTAAATGAATTTGAATCCAAATAAGTGACAATGAACAGCAGGGGACCAAACTTGAGAACTCTTGGACAGTAGGGGACATAGAACTTGAGCTGAACTTGTGCATGATTTGAACATTTGAACTCAAGTAAGGACTTGAGCTTGGACATCAGGGAACTATTTCTTGAGCTCAAATGACTTTAAGCTTGACTTGAATATAATGATGGGGACTTGAACTCAAATAAATGAAGAATACTTTGGCTTGAACTTGACCTGAGCTTGAAAGAACAATGACTCGAAATTGTAACTTGGGACAATCACAAAGAACTCAAACTTGAAAATGATAGATAAGAGCTCAAATGAACATAAAGAATCTATCTTTAATGATAATAATGGAATTATCATGCAAGCTTTGAATCGTATTAACAAATACACACTAAATTAAAAATATAAGACATTAAGTTATCCGACCTATTTAAACAAAAAATTCAGAAAGAATGTGAGCAAAATCAATGAATAGATGAAATGGTGAATGGCAATACGGTTCACATGCAAATAGAGAACTCATGGCAAGAGGTCTTCATAACCTACAAATAAATAAGTTGGTTCTCTACATATATTGAAAACCAATGAGAATGAGTAGGCATAGAAATCATATGAACAAGAACTCAATTGCCATTCGATAGTAAGCAATCATCAATAAGGAGCAAATGGAGAATGCAGTGGGCATGATTCAATGTATACGATGAAGCTCGAAGTGTATACAAGGAGTTCTTTACAAATACAATAACTTCTGACTATCACCAACATACAAATAAGTGCAAATTGTAGGTGATGGTTTGAAGAACTCAAAACTTGGGTGGAACATATGGAATTAGGCTTTGATTCAACCAATGAACTATCAAATGAATATGGATCTCAAAGAATCATCAAGCATGAATGCCCATTAAATGAACCCTGATCATTCAAGTGGATATGAATGAACAATCAACAATTAGTAGAGAACAAGGAAAGCTTCTACATCTTGCTCACAAGCAGTTATGGGACATGTGTAAGTGATGGTAAATGATGATGAGTAGTGAGCAAGTGAATACAACTCAAAGTGAGTGCAAGGACATGTGATCTACTTGTAAGCATTGATCAACGAAAACCAAAGAGAATGCAACAATATAGGTGCAGATCATCATACAAATTTCCCAATAAATGATAAGGGAAACTCATGTGATTGATTACTAGAGACAACTGCATTGGCTACAAGGATGTGTACTGGATAAAATCTCCACTACAGTTTGCTTAAGAACTCTTTAAGCAATAATATAAAATCTTCAAAGAAATCTACCAAAGAGACATGCGACAAATGAAATATCAAATTCAAGTTGAAGTGTAGCCTTCCCACAATCAATACAAGTCAGCGTGCAAGTAATCATACCAATACCTTACAAGTGAGATAGATCAGTGTACAATGGACATAAGGACTTAATGCAGTTGATGATATGCTCTACCAGCATATGCAGAAGCATGCATCAAGCGCTAGGGTATCCCTATGATCAAGATCAGAATACAAGCAAGCGCATTCAACTTTGCAAGCTATAATCAATAATGGTTAGTGAATATGTATTCAAAAAGTCCTAGGCAAATGCCATCTTTCTATAATCAACACCACCTGATTGAAAGTGAATACACCGGCTCTCTCCAAGCAGAAGAATTTGAGGTCCCAATGAATTTTGGACATCTTCAAGTCAATCAGAATGCAAAGGTGTGAAGGGCATTTAGCAGATGAAACAACTGCTTTACAACACTCCGGCAACCAACATTAAGATACGAATAAACATACTGATATGCATGCAATCAAGAGAAAAAGATCTGCAATACATATAAGTTCCCTACGAATATAGATGTACGCACCATATGCCATCTGTGGGTAGATAAAGAAAGACTTCAGTAAATGCAGTATCTTGTAGTCAATTTCAATCTATGAATGAATACATTTACCTGCTTACCTACAGGCGACAGCAGAGGAGGTATTGGAAAGACCAAAGATTGCAGCACATTCGAGGTACCTACCAGTTGTTGTAGCAAAGACACTATAGCACCTCCACGGCCAGCGAGTGTCCAACATCAATTAAATACACTAAATCCTTACAAGCAAGGGCAGATGATGTATAGCAAATGCAAATACCCACGGGCCCTTGTAGGAAACCCGCTATATGCTCAAAATACCATCCACGAATAAAATGTAAAATGACAATGACAAATGTACATGCCTGGGGCCACTGAAAGAGACCCATTGTACACCTAATACGCCATCCACAAGAAAGATATAAAAGAGCTGCAGCAGATGACAACATCTACCAGCAAAAGTAGGAGATTCGTTAGTGTACTATAATCTACTGCGGAAAGCAATGAGTAGTACACGACAGTCTACCTGTATAAAATGGCAAATGACCACGCGACCGGATCCGCAACAGCCCTACAAGCTGACAGAAGGCGTTTACGAGTTTTCAAATAGAACGCTGCATTCAAATGAGGGTTTCCCACACAACTGAACAGCATCAAATTTTCTTGAAAATCTCCCCGCACATGCACCGTAATTTGTATGCACATAGGTACACAAAAACATACGTGTAATTATAAACCCGCATGGGCCCCGACAAGCGTGTTATTGGTACACACGTGACATCTAGGGATGCTGTGCGGGTCAATAAATTTAAACCTAATCCTTCTAAGCAGATAAATAGGAGTCGACAAGGTTTAGCAGATAATTATAAAATGCTCCCAAACACTTGTATGGGCTCCGGCGAGCGTGTTATTGGTACACATGTGATGTCTAGGGATGCTGCGCGGGTCAATAAATTTAAACATTATCCTCCTAAGCAGATAAATAGGAGTCGACAAGGTTTAACATATAATTATAAAATGCTCCCAAACACCTGTATGGGCCCCGGTGAGCGTGTTATCGGTACACACGTGACATCTAGGGATGCTACGCGGGTCAATAAATTTAAACCTAATCCTCCTAAGTAGATAAATGGGAGTCAACAAGGTTCAACAAATAATTATAAAATGCCTCCAAACACCAGCATGGGCCCCGACGAGCGTGTTAAGGGTACACACATGACATCTAGGGATGCTGCACGGGTTAACAAATAAACATGAGTTTGAGCTTAATCCTCTAGTACGAGTGGATAGGAGTCGACATAGCTCGAACTATTGAACAAATTTTTAGTCATGATTATGACTGAAATATTTGTTTTATAGTTGATATTAGGCCTTCAAGGCCTCTGGTAAAAAAAATTCACTAACGAAGGCACAAAGCCTATGAAACCTGATCCTCTGTCGATAGCTCGACAGAGTCGACAAGGTCCAAAACACAAATATTTTTTTATAATGACCCCATGTACCCCGATGATAGTCATGTTGACAACAAATCTCAACCGGAGGGGTCTACACAAATTTCAATCAAATGCCACCCAAACTCCCAGATAGTCCAAACTTCCAAAAATCCTAAACCCCCAATCCCAAATATTTAAAATTAAAAATAATCCATCAAAACACTTAAAGCACAAAATATATCCACCCTCCACAACAGTTTGCCGAGGTGGATAAATTAAAATTTACTTCAGCTCACATAGAGCTAGTGCCCAGTCAAAAATATCACTAGGATCCATTCTCAAACAATCTCCTACTAGTAAGGACGTGGTATGAGTCCTCTAACTGGTAGTTTCACCGCCAAATGGCACTGTAGGATAAACGGTTATGACCCGGCGCCCTCTGAACCAAGTGGTTTTGTCGCCAAATGGCACCACAAGATAACGGTTATGGCTAGAGCCAATACGTTCCTTATTGGCATCAAATCCTTGAGATATGAATCAATAAGATATGATCGATATGGCACAAAGCCCTTTGTTAGCTAAGGTGGATTCAAATGTGTCCCCTTAGACAAACATCCACCTCAGGTCTACAAGGTACCCTTGGACGAAGCAACCCATGGTTGCCGACAAGGATCCTTCTGTCAGGTTGGGTCGACTACCTCCTCTAACTAAGTAGACCAAGGACCATGATGGCCCGGGAAGACGGAACCATGGGATCTTGATCAGGTCCATCATCCACTCCCCACCATCCGCTTTAAGTGAAAGATGGTGAAATTCTCAATTTTAAATATCAAACTATCCAATTTCCAATTCCAGAATCCCAGGTTGCTACTATATGTCAGATACTATATATCTCTATGTATCTAATCGATGACTAGCCTTAGTCGAAAGTTCTCTCTCGTGATTGGGAGAGGTAATTAACTATAGGGGCTTGCGCCTATAGGAAACCAGAACTCAGATCATAAAGTCCTAGCAAAATGAGGGCGAAATCTCTGGGTAGTGTCTTATCTACAAACCCATATGCCTTCCAAAATTTACCCCTGAACTTAATCCGTTAAAACTCCTCCCGAAAAGCAAGTGGGTGGAGGCCGGGGCCGAATTTTTGGAGCCCACATCAAGGCTAAAAGCGCTCTACTTCAGAATTTTTATATTTTAAAAAAAATTATTTAACATATTTGAGTTATTACAAATGGTCCCATTAAAGTGGGGTTAATTAAAGATTTCTTTTCTAAAAGAATGCCTATTGGGAATAAATATGAAACTATTGTTGAAAATCTTATTTCAAGTCAGGTTATGAATAAGGTTAATGTTTAATTTCAAAATAAGAAGATTAATTAAAAAATTCCTGTTATGAATCCTATTCAATTTGAAAATTTTGCTTTGAAATGTCCCTAGTTTATAAAGTAATATCTGTGGAACAAATGTCTGATATATCTGATGATGGAGTAACCTTAAAATTACATCACGAAGTTGTTATGCAAAATTCAAAATTCCTTGAGAATGCGTTAGTGGCTAAAATATTGGGCAGTAGGTTGCCATATGCAATTTTGGATAGAGAATTAAAGAGACAATGGTCTCAATTTGGTGAATTCACAGTAACATTAATTGGGATGGATTGGATCCTTTGTATTTTCAAAAATATTGAAGCTCAGGATGTTATTTTAAGAGGCGGTCCATGGTTCTTAGGTGGTCATATTCTAGGAATTGATAAATGGACATCTTCTTTCTCTCCAAAAGGTCTTGTTTCCCCTGTATGGATCCAGATTCCACATCTTTCACTTCAATGTTGGGATGAGATTAATATATACAGAATAGCTTCTATGATTGGCCATCCTATGTTGATTGATACTGATCAGTCTTCTAATTGGACAGGAGAGAATTTACGAGAGTCTGTGTGTGAATTGATTTGTCTTCTAAACTGCCTTCAGCAGTTTGGGTTGAGGGAATAGAAGGCAAATTCTTTCAAATTGTTGAATATGAAAGACTATCCAATCTTTGTTTCAATTATGGGAAACTTGGACATAAGCTTTTAAGTTGTAAGGATTTGAATTCTTTTCTAAGATCTGTTAAACAAACTTTGAATCCTCTGAGTGCAGATGAAAATCATCAAAGTGGAAATCTGATGAAGGAAAATTCAAATATTATGAAGAAAGGAAGTGCAGTGATAGATGAGCAAGTTGATGGTAGTATGGCTCATAATTCAGTTGGCCCTTGGAATTTGGTCACAAGTAAAAATACAAGTTCAGATCTACTTTTCAGAATCATTCAAGACAAAGTAATATGAATTCCTAGACTATTCAAAGTCATGCTTCGAGATCTCTGTTTATGAAGAAGGAAATGATATCAACTCAGAATAAAAAATCTGATAAAAATTTTAACTCTAAAGCTGTTATTGAGAATACCTTAATACCTAAGGATGGTCAAGAGGAAACTCGCAATGAAGTTCCTAATTTTTTAGCAAGCAAAGGAAATGAAATTGCTGAAAAGGATTTCCATGAATCTAGGAGTAAACTTGAAGTACCATTTTAGGAAGTGATAAAGAATTCCCCATAAAGGTTCAAGTCTGAGACCTGTACAGTTGTTAATCAAAGCATCAAGGGAGGGATTATGTCCCAGAATGAGAAAGTGGTAGTTGTATTATTAAATCAAAAGTGGATGGTGAAGGGTTACAGAACTATCAGTCAAATTTATGCTAATTGAATTGGAACAATTCATCTCATTGTGAGATAGCTAAAAATGTTAAGAATATAAATGAGGGAAGATCAGTTTAGCAAAAAAGTAAATTAGCTAAGGAATTGAGATTTCTCGGTCCTATTGAGGATATCCCGAGAAAAAAGTTGAATCTTGTGGGAGAAAAATGCAATGACGGGGCTGCTCCCCTTCTGGTAATTAATGTCACCAATCTTATTTTGGAATTATAGGGGAGCCAAAAAGAAGGAGGCTGCCCAATACTTGTAATGTGTTGTGAAGGAAAATGATGTAGTATTTTTTGGTTTGTTGGAAACAAAATTGTTAAATATTTACAATAGTGAGTTAGTTAGGCTGATTGGAGTTGGATGGGATTTCTATCATCATCTAGTGGCAGGTATATCTGGTGGAATTTTGGCAATATGGAAGAAAAATAATTCCTCTTCTACAGTTATTATGAGTTCTCATCAATGTGTTATGGGAAAATTTGTTGATCCTAACTCTAAGGAATGGAATTTAGTAATTGTATACGGAAATAAATATTCCATATAAGGAGGTAGTTATGGGAGATGCTTGAAAGTAATTTTTCTAAAGATGAGCCTTCTGTGGTATGTGGTGATTTTAATTGTATTATGTTCAAAGAGGAGAAAAAAGGTGGGAAAAAATTCAAATGCTCTCTAAGACCTCAGAAGATGAAAAATTTTATGGTGAATAATGACTTTCATGATATTGGGGTAATTGGTCCTTAATATACCTGGTGCAATAACAAAGATGGTGCGGCTAGGATTTGGAAAAAGAGTGATAGAATTTAATTAAATTCTGCCAGTATTAATGCTATTCTACTTGTTGTCAAGTATTTACCAAGAGTAGCTTCAAATCATTGCCCATTTTAATACCTTTACCTTATGAAGGTTTCACAATTAAAAGAGATATCAGATTTGAGAATGTTTGGGCTTTGTATCCTACTTCCGGAGGTCTTATTTATAGAGCTTGGAGTAAGAAGGATTTTGGTCATCCTGATGAAGTTCTGCAAAGAAAGCTTAGAAGGGCATTAAGGAATCTATTGTTTTGGAGTAAATATAAGCTCAAGGTGTTAAATAAGCTAAAAGATGAGTTAAAAATGGATATCTTAAATCTACTGGAAGATGAATGCTTGGAGGAGGGATTGAATTCAGATAAATTATTGATTCTTAGATAGAAAGTATATTACTTTAGCTAGGCTTGCTTCTTGGTGGAAGCAACATGCTAAATTCAAATGGTTGGAGGAGGGTGATTCAAAATCCCATTTTTTTCATCCATTTGCTTCAGCTCAGATGAATGGAAATAGGATTAATCAAGTAAGGAATAATGATGGTAATTTGACTAGTGATCCGAAAGTTATAGAAGAAATTTTTTCTGGTTATTTCAGTAAAAATAGAGATCCAGAAATTAGAAGCTGGACAGTTTGCCTGATTTCTTATCGGAACGTTAAATTAATGAATTCATGAAGAAATTACTGCTTGAAGATTTTACAATGGAAGATATGGAATATGCTTTAAAGAACTCAAAAAAATAATAAGACTCCATAAGTTGATGGTATTACGGATTCCTTTTTTAAAAATTACTGGAGCATTGTGAAAGAGGTGCTATGGAATGCTATTGATCAGTTTTTTAAAACTGAAATTATGCCTGCATCAGGGAAGGATACATTAGTTGTGCTTATTCCTAAATCATCAGTGGCTTTGGATCCTTCGAAATTTAGGCCAATTAGTTTGTGCATATTAGTGGCAAGAATTTTATTAAATCATCTAAAAGTTTGTTTACCAAAATATCATTTTTGAAGAACAGATTGCTTTTGTGCCTAGAAGATCTATGTCTGATCAATGTTTGCTGTCTCAAGAGATTTTCAACAAATTCAGATTTTTGAAATGCAGGCCTAGTTTTTTCTTTAAAAGTTGATATGGAGTAGGCTTATAATAGTGTTTGTTGGGATTCTTTGAAGCATGTAATGAAATTGATGGGCTTTCTGATTAAATTTACTAATCTTATTTTGCATTGTGTGATGTATCCTAGGTTCTCTATTCTTATTAATGGGAAAAGGAGCAGTTGGATTAATGCAGAAAGTGGATTTAGGCAAGATTACCCGTTGTCTCCGTATTTGTTTATAATATGTTCATAACTTTTATATATCTAAATCTTTTCATCAAAGAGGAGCTGAATTGGGTATTGAAGTTGCTACTACTGCTGAGAGAATATCTCATTTATTGTATGCTGATGATATTTAAATTTTCTCTAAAGCATCTCATCAAAATGTTCGGATGATTAAGAGATTGCTAAGGGACTATTGTAGTTGGACAAGTCAGCATATTAACTTTGCTAAATCCATGATTATGTTTGGTAATTCAGTGAATGCAGGAAGAAGAAAGAAGATTGTTGTTCATATTGAAATGAGAATGGTGAAAGAGCTTTCATTCCTTGTTATAAAAATTGCTTTAAGAAGATTGCATACATCTTATTTTCAAACAATTTTGGATAAGGCATTAAGCAGACTAAATGGGTGGGGAAGTCGATTCATATCTTTAGCTGGCATAGTGGTTCTTTTGAAAAGTGTTCTTTCTTTGTTAGCTTCGTTTCATATAGCTCATTCCCTGGTTCCTAAAGGTATTTTGCATGATTTAGATCAACTATGTAGAAATTGTTTTTGGAAAAAGAATCAAGGGAATCAAGGTTTGCATTATGTGGCATGGGAGATTGTTTGTTTGTCGACGTCTTTGGGTGGACTTGGAATACTTAGTTTAGTTGACAGGATGGATCCCTTAAGGGTTAGATTAGCGTGGAATTTTTGTTTGAATCTTGATTCTTTGTTGAACAGAAACATCAAAGCAAAATATGGTAGAGACATATGGAATGGTGAAGTAAAAAGAAATTCTTCTTCAGCTTGGAAAAATTTGTGGGATGGTGCAAATGCTCTTAAGCTGATAATTACATGGAAAATTACAAATGGAATGGATGTTCTTGTTTTGGAGGACATTTGGATTTTAGATAGAAATCTGAACAGATGGCCGTCATTAGGCAGAATTCAGGATCTTTAAGGAATGAAGGTAAATCAGTTATTGAATGAAAATAAGATGTGGAATATTGAAGATTTGAAGGACCTGTTTGGTGAACACATGGGTATAGTAATTGTATTATGAATATTCCTGTTCATTTGAATTTAAAGGAAGATCAACCTGAGTTAATCAATGAAAATTTTGGTAAAACTATAACTGCATTAGCTTTTGAAAGAAAATGGAATTGTTCTTGAATGATGGGATGATGAAATGGTGGTAAGCATTTGAAGTTAAGGCCTTCTATAAATTTTTTTGGTGGAGAGTAGGGAAAAATGCTATTCCAACAAATGTCTGGTTATGTTATAGAAGACTGTATGATAATCCAAATTATCCGAGAGGCTGCAATTCTATTGAAGATATTTAACACATATTTATTCATTGCTTGAAATTACATGAGATTATTGCAAATTTTACTAAATGGGGATTTTATATTCCTGTATTCCAGAATTTTGTAGAATGTATGAAAGAATTGGAAATTGCTTCTACACAAAATCCAACTATGACTAGTATCTATTTATCTACCGTGTATCAACCTTGTCGTGCAAAAAATGACGTAAAGCATGGCAAAAATCTGCCTTCTATAGCTATGATAGCTTCTCAAGTTTTATCTGATCTTATGAAATTACAAGCTTACTCCATATAGCAAAACTGGGATACTAACCAGCTAATTCAGCTGCACAATCAGTTTTGGTGTCCTCCACCTCCTTGATGGATTAAGCTAAATGTAAATTGAGATCTTCTATAGGAGTTCCTCCAAACTGAGAATAATGGAAGGTTTTAATTCAAAATTATTAGCTTGGATTGTAAGTATATTAATGCTCTGATGAATTCCATCTACTAAAGGGTTTGCATAATCCTTAAGAGGTTTAGAATGATTTTGATCTAACATAGGTTCAGTCATTTTCAAAATCTTTTTAGTTTTTCAAATTTTAAAAAGGGTTCTTTCAATTTTAGAATCAAACCACAAAAGTTTCTTTCTATGGCTATAAAGCATGCAACCAAAAATATACAATCAATAATCAAAGAAATTCTAACTATGCAATTAATTCAATAATATAGTTAAAATTTATAAAAAGCAAAATCTTTCCTGGCAACAGTGCTGAAAACTTGATGGGGGCTATGGAGTGCAATTTTAAATTGTTAAAATGCTTAAGGCTCAATCTCCCCTAAATAATGCTTAGATTTTCTTTAATATATAAAAAATAAGAAACCTCACTTAATATATGCAAGTATACGTGCCAAAATCAAGTAATAAAGTAATAGAGTAGAGTGTCGAACCCCTGAAGAAATATACTTTCTAGCAATCAACTACTACCGTTTACTCTAATTACAAAATTATCCTACTGAAATAAAAATATTAGTTTTAGATATTCAATCACTGAATAAAAATAGTAAAAATAATGGATACAATATTTAATTAAAATATTTTTGATTGATGAATGTAAATTACATATATTTCCTAATGAAATTCTTATTTGTAAATATGATTCAGAGCATTTGCATCCCTAGATCTCTGTCAAGCTTGTATAGATGAAAAGGATATCTGTTGACCTCCTATAGTTATATGATCTCCTTAAGAACCTAGAATATTTTACATCTTATATCTTGGAATGCAAATATACTAATTCAATATTCCTAGATGCTCTTGCATTTCTCCATCGAGGCTATACATCACACTAAGTTTTAACTACATATATGGCCAATATGTGTATTAAATAAAGAGTAGAAAAATATTAGAAACATTATTTAACTTTATAGCACAAGAATCCTCATTAGTACTTAATTTATTCTCTACATCATCAATCATAAACTAGAGAATTAGCCAGACATAGAAGAAAAGATAAACAAACTTATTTTCATTGAAATCATGAAAGGACAAAAATACAAGAAAGTGATATCACCAAAAAGGATCAATGTATCTCCTCTACACTCCTTCTTCCTTAATGTAAAGAGTTGCTCAAACAAATACTATCTAAACACTCTAATGATTGCATCTAGCACTTCTAGTCTCCCTTACAATTGACTCTAAGAGAGATATAAGGAATTACTCTAAAAATGTACAAAATTTAGGCAAGTGACTGAACTCACTTACAAATATAACATCACTACTATTTATAGAATAATACAAAAATAGCAGATGGCACTGCGATGCTTAAAAGAGTGGCGACGTGGTGCCCTTGTAATGAATTAATGCTTCGGCACTGCAACTTCTCCACCGCCGTGGTGCTTGCTGATATGGAACGGTTACTTAGTAAACAGTCACATTGCTTCACTGCCAAGTCATGTCCCTTGGAAGTTATAATTGCTACGCCGCAGTGCTAATGACTTTCAAACGCCGTGGCACTTGATGGCAAATTTGGTGCCAATGCATGATAGATTTGTTGCGAATCTAAATTCAAGGACTATGATTTTGATGATAGCAAATCTTTTTGCTTCTGATTTAGTTTCTAACCTTTCAGGTTCACAGGATCAATTGTAATTCAAGCTAGCTCAAGATCGAGTCAGTCTGTTTGTTTTTCAGGTTCAATATACTTTTTTATTTTTCTTGAGTCAAGTGTAATGTAACGGATCTCTAAGCTAAGTAACCTTACACACACACACAGGGGGAGAGCTAAAATTTTCTTACTTGAATTAAATTTTTCTTTACAAAATTGTACTGTACGATTTTAAATCGTACTGTATGATCTGCCATTTAAACCCAGGGTTAACGGCTAATTCAGGATAATTAGATTTATAAACTAATCATACTATACGATCCATATCGTACTGTATGACTTATTTCAACATGAAAAACCCTAGCCGCCAGGACTATTTTGGTAAGTTTTGAACTTCGATTTTTTGAACTAATCGTACTGTACGATTACGATCGTACTGTACGAACATTTTAAATCTTGCCAAAATTATCCCCTATAATCAGGCAATTAAATTAAGGTGGCTTAATTACACTTCATCATACTATGCGATGAATAGAAATGATTTTGTTCGTCCCATGTATTGTACCAGAAGGTGTTAGAACTTGGCATGGACTTATGAAGGAAGTAAACCATTCTACCTTTATCTCAATGACTGAACTCACCAACATCAATCATGCCCTTTTTGATGAATTTTGGATCTTAGCTATGCAAGAGGAATTGAACCAATTTGTAAGGAATAATATTTGGGAGTTAGTAGAATGACCTAAGAATTAAAGTGTAGTGGGAACCAAATGGATGTTTAAGAATAATACGAATGATTCTGGTGTGGTGGTTAGGAATAAGGTAATATTGGTAGCTAAGGGGTACAACCAAATAGAAAGGATTGATTTTGAGGAGACCTTTGCCTCTGTAGCTAGATTGAAAGTCATTAGAGTGCTACTAGTTTTTGCTTGTTATAAGGGATTTAAGCTTTTTCAAATGGATGTCAAAAGTGTCTTTTTAAATGGGGTAATAAATGAAGATGTCTTGTAGAGCAACCCCCAGGTTTTGAGAGTTACAATTATCCTAATCATGTTTACAAATTAAAAAAGACCTTATATGAATTGAAACGTGCACCCAGAGTTTGGTATGAGAGGCTTAGCACATTCCTATTAGAAAGAGAGTTTGTTAAGGGGAGCGTAGACACCACTCTTTTTCTGAGAAAAGTAGAAGATGATTTACTCATTGTCCAGATTTATGTTGATGATATATTTTTTGGATCTTCAGATAAAAACTTGTGTGATGATTTTTTTAAAATAATGAGTAAGGAGTTTGAGATGAGTATGATGGAAGAATTGTCCTATTTTTTGGGATTTAGCATAAGGCAAATGGATAATAGAACTTTTATCAATCAATCAAAGTATATTAAGGATATCTTGAAGAAATATTAAATGGATAAAGTCGAGCCAATAAACACTCTCATGAGTTCTAATGTCCAGTTATACAAGGATTCAAATGGAAAATCTATTGATCAGAAGAAATTTAGAGAAATAATTGGATCATTGCTTTACCTGACTGCTAGCTGACGTGATATCATGTTTAGTGTTTATCTTTGTGCTAGGTTTCAAGCTAATCCTAAGGAATCCCACCTGACTGTAGTTAAGAGAATCCTTAGATATCTCATAGGGACCCCAACCTTAAGAATCTGGTATCCTAAGTACAACACTTCTTTTGAGATTATTGGATATTTTGATTCTGATTTTGTAGGGTGTATGGTGGATAAAAAGAGCACTTCAGAAACATGCTAATTCATAGGACAGTCTTTAGTCTCCTGGTCCAGTAGAAAATAAAATTCTATAGCACTTTTCATTGTTGAAGCTGAGTATATTGCCTTAGGAAGTTTTGTGGCCCAAGTTCTTTGGTTGAAGCAACAAGTTCTGGATCTAAGATTACATGTTGACACAATTTTAATTCTATGTGATAACACTAGTGCCATCTACATCTCTAAGAATCCCATCCAACATTCAAGAACCAAACACATTGACATAAGGCATCACTTCATTAGAGACCATATTATAAAAGGGGATATTGAGCTACACCATATAGCAGCTGAAAATCAACTAGCTGAAATCTTTACTAAACCACTGACCTTTGACTCATTCAGTATTTTAAGGACCAGACTAGGTGTGATTGACATTAATGCTTGAATCCGATAATTGTTGATTTTTGAATTTTTTTGTTTTGCATTTTTCTGTTTAGTTTTTGTTTGATCTGATAGTCTATTTCATTTTAGAATTTCTTTTCCTTTTTTCTTCTACTGATTTCCATTTGTCTGATTTGCTTATCAGATTTAGTTATTTTCTGCTGATTTTTGTTTGCAGATTTTTATTTATTTTTATTTTTTTTCTTCTTGTTATTTATTTACTGGTTATTCTTTTCAGAATCAGATCACTGCTCATTACTGCTGATAAATTAGATTCCTGACTGAGAGTTTTGCCTTATTTTTATTTGGAAGCTTGTAAGCAGAGATTGACTCCTCTGAATCTGTTAAAGGGAAGAAATATTGATGATTGCTTCTTTTCCTCTAACTCCTTTAATTGTATATTATTTCATTTGGATAAAAATCTTCTTCAAAATAAAAAATTGGTTTTTGAAATAGAGATCTATTTTATCTTCCTATAGTAATCTTCCTCATATGAATAATATTTTCAAAGCTTTGAATTATTGTTATGTTTTTCTTAATCAGGTGATTACACTTATCATATGGAGTATAATTTTGTTCTGTGAATTATCCCTCCTTACTGAAGAGAGTGAGTTTCTCTTCGCTTATGTCAGGAAGGTAATTCCACAACTGAGATTATTTAAAGATTATGAAAGGAAGCAAGCTTGAAAAAAAAGGGGGACATCAAAGATGAAAAGATGTGCAATATCGTCAAATTGAAAAGATATATAAAGTGTATCAAAATCAAAAGATATGCAAAGAGCACCAAATAAATTGAAAAAGAGGCACAAAATGAGCCCACAAAGAAATAAGCTTTCTTCCCTTTCAGATCTTTAAATGTCTTAGAAAAATTCATGCGCCGCTTCATACTTTCAAAAGCTTGAGATTGAAAATCATGATTTTTGATTCCTTACTTTGTAATACTATTTTATCAGATATTTTTCTGGAACGAGACTTGAAAGGATCTCTTTTCAAATCTAATTTCTTCTCTTCTGAATTAAACTTTTGTTTGAAAGGAATTTGAACCCGTAAGATGTTTGAGGTAGGAGTTACGAAAGTTGATTTTCCAACTTTTTTTGGATTTTAGTGTTGTCGTTTTTCTTTTTATCGGCTTTTGAATTAAAAATTAAGGAAAATTCTGATTTACTGGAGTAAATCGATTCAAAAAATAAATAAATAAAAAACTTAAATATTTTTTCGTTTCAATTTTTTTCTTTGTATTTGATTTGATTTTGCTTTTTCCTTTCTTTTGTGTTTTGAGATCCCTGATCATTCATCTCCATTCTTCACTATTTTTCCTTCTTCCTTTTTCATTGTTGGTTACATCGTCCTAGGCGATTCCCCTTGTTTTACTAGTCTGTTTGCTTTTGCTGATATTTTGTGTTGTTGTTATACTATTTTTCTTCTTTTGTGTTTAGGTTGTAATTTTTTTTTTTGAGATGTCAAAAGGGGAAGTAGTTTATATTGTGAGTCATTTCAGTGTTTTGAATAATAAATGTTCACCATATTTATTTATTGAATTTGGAATTACTAATAAATGTTTGTCATCATCAAAAAGGGGGAGATTATTGCGAATTTATATTCAAGGATTATGATTTTGATGATAACAAACCTTTTTATTTTTGGTTTAGTGTCTAACCTTTCAGGTTCACAGGATTAATTGTAATTCAAGCCAGCTCAAGATCGAGTTAGTCTGTTTGTGTTTCAGGTTCAATGTACTTTTTTATTTTTCTTGAGTCAAGTGTAATGTAACGTATCTCCAAGCTAAGTAACCTTACACACACACACACACAGGGGGAGAGCTAAAATTTTTTTACTTAAACTAAATTTTTCTTTACAAAATCTTACTGTACGATTTTAAATTGTACTGTACAATCTACCATTAATTTAAACCCAGGGTTAACGGCTAATTCAGGATGATTAGATTTATAAACTAATCGTATTGAACAATTTGTTTCAACATAAAAAATCCTAGCCGCCAGGACTATTTTGGTAAGTTTTGAACTTTGATTTTTTGAATGAATTGTATTGTACGATTACGATCGTACTGTATAAATATTTTAAATCTTGCCAAAATTATCCCCTGTAATTAGGCAATTAAATTATGGCTTCGTACTATACGATGTAAATCGTACTGTACAATGAACAGAGATGATTTTTTTTGTCCCATGGGTGAGAGAGAGAGAGAGGGGATCTTGTGAAGGGGAGTTTGTGAGGTGTTCACAAAGGTTGCTCCAAGCAAGGATCTGAGTCGTCTTCTCCGGTCGTCGTCTCTTGTCTTGTTGGTGTCTCTGTGGTAGGATCATCCGCAAGAAGATCGAGGTTCTCTGCCTGCTTCAGGAGGAAGCGAAAGGAGTCCAGGTTCTTTGCTTGCTTCGGGAGGAAGCGAAAAGAGTCCAGGTTCTCTGCCTCACGGGGTTGGTGGAAAGGAGTTTTGTACAGGCTTCTCTGCCTTACTGTGGGAGTAGAATGAGAGTCACTTAGTGTTAGTGCAATACCCGGAGGGGAGGCTCTGGGGAGTGGACATAGGTCAAGTTGACCGAACCACTATAAAATCTGGTGTGTTCTTTCTGATTATCTTTCATATTTATTTTTCTGTTAATGATCGTGTGATTATGATTATTATTCTGTTATTGTTGAACATCTGCACATCATCGCGAACTGTAATTGTTTTAAAACATTCAAAAAGATTTTTCTAAATCATTTTTGCTCACGTATTTTTAAAATAACTAATTCACCCCCCTCTTGGTTAGCCTCGGGATTAGTTCACAAGGGCTTAACATCCCTAACGAACTTTCATGATTGATAGCATTGTCAAGCTAAACATTTTTGACACCGCGACGCTTGAAGACAATGAACACGACACTGCTATGTCTAAGTGTAACACCTCGACGATCTGGAAGATGGCGCTGTAGCGTTAAATTGTCGGATGCCATGGTGTTGTACTCTACTTTAGATTTTCTGCCATTTTTTAATTTTTCCTGCACACAAATAATTAAAACAATATATTTAAACTGATAAAACACATATAAAAATATATCATAATTAAACTTATTAGTGGTCATCCAAATTATACCAACCAAAAAATACTCCATTAGGTCAACCAATCTAAGAATTTATTGGCATCATATATTCCATCCAAGTTTAGATTTAAATTTTTAACATGGAGCATAGATTATCAGAAACCTAAAAGACTTTGTCTAAGTCTTCTAAACTAATCATCCTTAGGTTCACATGGATTATTAAACCTTATTTCTAGTTTTGCTGTCGATAATGAAAATTTTAAAATATATTTTGAAGCATATAAAATTTTTCTTCAATTACATCTAATTATCTTTCGAAATTTTGATAGAAATGATTCATCTTAGTTTGAAACTCTTCAAATTTATCTAAAGTGATATCTTCAGAATTTATTTTGATACATAGGGTGTAGTATTTCTTTTTAATAATAAATGAATTAAAGATGAGAGGAAAAAAAAAATTAGATGAGATAGAGAGGGAAATAGAATATATTCGAAGTGAAATTGTGGCTAAGGTAACTTCTAAAAGGAGGGGGGTCAATATTACTTACATCCCAATATGTCCTTAGAGAGTTTAGGCCTTCTTTTATAGAGTTCATTTTATCCATAAAAGCATAGAGTTTAACCACTATATTCATTTGCATGCAAAAAAAATCTTTTATGAATTTTACAAAGCAAGCAAATCTTTCTAATAGTACTAAATGCATAAATCGCATAAAGTTTAAATGATGATCACATAAATATAATTTCTAAACTATATTATTTTATTTCTTTTTAAAGGTAATGTTTTCTTTATGGATTGCATCCTTTCTATTTAAAGAATATCTAGAAAATTTTAGTTTATGGTAGGTTCACACAAATGTTAGGTTTTTTTTTAATAAATAACTTGGATAATAGTATATTTGAATAGAGTAGCCAAATAACATGTAATTTTATAATTTTTATTGAGTAAAGTACCAAATAAAAAGATTAAAACTTAAAAATAGCAATACGAATATTTCTTTTTTAAGTAAATCTTAGTTGCAAGATACCTCAAATTTTTTTGGTCTTAAAAAATAATATCATAGCACAATTTTTTTTTTTAACCATAGATAATATGTGCCTTCAAGTTTTCTAATCTTGACTTCTTTGGAGCCCTTGGCCCCGACACCAATATGAAATATGGTCTATAAAATCATTATAATGAATGCAACAACTTAATCGGTGCCCCCTTAAGATGATGGTGGAAAGATTATTTGAGTGGTGGTGAAACTAGTATTTAGGGTTTGGATAGATTTTGTGTTCAAACTTATAAGCATTTTAAAGAAAAAATTTCCTTTGAGAAATAAGAGTAGGAACTCCAAATCAAAGGCTTGTGATGTCAATAAAGAAATAATGGCAAATTTATTTACTTTTGATAAGTGGTATATGAGTTATCATATTTTTAATCCAGTTACTCATAATTAAATATTGTCTTCCTATATTGGGCTTTTGGTTTGATTATCTTAGTATTATTTTAGAGTTGAGTCATTGACATGTTGAGTGATGTGGGGGAATATTTGAGAGAATTTTGATAATGTTGGATATGTTTTGAGGTTAAAGAAAGCTAGCTCCATATTATAATAAAGAGAAAATAATTATGTTGAGATAAAGGAAGAATAAAATTGAGAAAATATAACTAGATATTCACCAAAGCACTAAGAGATCAATCACTAAATTTCACTTGAGATTAGACCAACCACCAAATCTTTCATATAAAATTCACACAAGAAAAAGTTATTTTTTATTCAATGAATCAAAAATACAAAATAAAGTCCAATTTATAACTATTTTCAAAACTAGACAATTTTCAGATGTCTTAGAAGCTAATAAAATATTATTATATTGATTGATGACTTATCCTGATATAAAAGAAAAATAAGAGAAATAAAATAAAATTTAAGATCAAGAACATAAAAATTTTGAATTGACTAAATAAGACAAGTTGCATGACCAATCTACCATTAAAGGTAAATTAAATTCTTTAATTATTCACCCTAAAATTTTAGAGATATTATGTCATTCATAAATTTGAATAAAAAAATTATATATGAATAAGTTAAAATTTGATGAGGAGACTAAATTTATTTTTTTACCGATATTGTATCAATCCACTTTGTATTTAAGAATTTATTTGAGATGGCTATAATTTTTTATAAAGGTGATTGTAAAATTATTGTCGAAATATTTTTTTAATGCTATTATAGAAAATAAATTTTTAGCATAACAATTTATTAAAAATAGCTAAACAAATAATAACTAAATAAAAAATATAATTATAAAAAATAAATAGTAAGAAAATTATCCTAAAAGCCTAAAACATTTCTAAATTATTAAATTTTAGAACTTATATTAATAAAAAAAACTCCATCCACTCCCGCAAAACCTTTTGCGCTGTGAAATCAAAACGCTGCACGTCATTTTATCTATCCTCGCTCGCTCCTCCCTCCCTCCCTCCCTCGGGAGATCCCTCGGACTGTCTCGCGTTGCCGCCCCTGCCCCAGCTCCAGCTATAGCAACTGTAAATGCGGCTGGATCGATAAAAGGGGTTACTGGTTTCCCGTAGTCCGTGAGCTCACAGTTTCTCAGTGCATTACCTAAAGCAGGTGTCCGAAGCCGTCCGGTTACCACCGACATACTCGTCTCCGTCGTCGAATTACACTATGGCGACTCTAACCACGATTTCCCCTACGTCTTGCTCCTCTCTCTTTCCCTTCCGATCCCAACCGTCTCCATTTATCCTCACTGCCGACCCTTCAATCGCTCCCAAATCTGGTCGACCACCCCAAACCCTTGCTTCTCCGCGCTATTCTCACTTCCGGCGATTTTTAGTGGCGGCTCAGCCTGTGTTCCCCACATCTTCGGCTCTCGTATCCTCCGTGGACGACCTCTTTGAGTTCATTTGCACAGGGCCTCTTTTGCAGAGGATGGGATTTACGGCAGAGAGCGTAGCGGAGGGCATCGACAAATGGTTGCTCTGCGGGGGATATCTGTGTCGCCTGTTTGGATTGAACGAGCTCCAATTGACTGCGCCGGAGAAGGCCAGGGTTTACCACTTCTATGTTCCGGTCTTCCTCTGGTGCGAGAAGCAGATAGAGCGGCACGTGTTGGGATTCAGAGATGCGGAAGAAGTCGCCCCTCCTCTAGTGGTATGCAAAAAGTTCCTGACTTGGGATTGTTTTCGTTCACCTTGTTAGCTGCTTATTTTGAATGAAGGTTTGTGGCTTTGATTGTTTGGCCAACTGAAAAATGGGTGTGCATCAATGTATGGAAGGAATGGTTTTGATTTTTGGTCAAAAACTTCCTGAGATACATTTGACCTCAATTTTTATAGCATCTTTAGAAAGACAAAGAGCGGGTAAAATTTTCCAGTATAGCCTGCAGTTTTAGATCACTGGAGTTTGCACGAAGAGAGGCAGCTGGCATGTTTGGCCTAAGGCTGGACCGGATATCGCATTGCTGACACAATTCAATAGAGTGATCTTCCATCAAATATCAAGGCAAAGCAATAGGGTTCGATATGTTTGCACTGAAGTTACTTTAAATTTTAATTTTGTGTAGAAAAATTTAGATAGTGACAATCCTCCTTCGACTTTTTTAATTTGGCTGAGGCAAGATTATGATAGCATCTCTTAGACATGTGTGTAATATTTTTGCTCATTTTGATATTGAAATACAACATGCAAGTTTCAAGTAGTGTTGGATTAAAACTTGTCCATTGGGGATATGTGACCCTACTAACTAGCTAGAGCAAGAAAATCAAATGAGGAAATTAGTCTTCCTAGAGAGTAAGAAAGAGGCTAAGAGATCTCTATGAATAATGAAAATAGTATAAAAAATGGCATGAAGCATCATTAAGTCCAAATTATTCCTCTTAACCCTTGAAGAAAGGCTAAATATAGAAAAAAAAAATTCTGCAAGATGTGTACAAACTGACACAAATATATGGACTAAGTGGATTGGGATAAACATGGCCCTCTACCTCTTACTAGGTCCTTTATTGAGTACCTTTGGTGAGTCTTTTGGGGCAAGCAGCTTGGGCAAGTCTTCGAGAAGTTATGTTTAGTGTATGTTTACGGAGACGAGTTTCTAGGGCCGAGTGGTGAGTTTCTAGGAGTAAATAACGATTACCTAGGCAAATGTGATTGAGACCCAGGGACGAGCATGTCCAACGAAATCACAATCATAGACTCTTGTAAGTGTGTGCTTCCTGTAGCTCTTATTGGGCCATCCACATAAGACAAATTGTCTTAGTTGAGAGCAATTGCTATGGGGGAGCAAGCTTTCTTGGGTCTAGTGCCCCATATGATGAAAGCCTATTTGGGTGAGCCTTCAAGATGAACTTGTTGAGAATGAATGCATTTTTTATCCATCTTTCTTGGTGCTAGCTTGTATGTTGCAATCTTTGCTGGGGCGAGTTCCTATTTGCTAATGAATTGATGCTGGCGATTGACTCTCTAGGTGAGGTCTCTTTCGGGTAAGCGTTGCTATGAGCACATGCCCTCTCTGGTTGAGCCTCTTAATAGGAACTTGTGTAGATACCCGCAATTTATCTACATTGACATATTTGTATATACATTATTTCACATAGGCCTTAGATTTATTGATTTGATTGTGTTAATTTGTGTGGGAGCGTACTTATTTTGGAATTGAATGTTTTGAAAGCCTAGTAAGATGAGATGATTATGAAGATATGATGAAGACAATGACTTTTGAAAAAAGAGAAGAAGGTTGGGGTGAGATCTATCCCTGGTCTTTGGAAAACATGTATAAAGGGCATGTTTCATTTGATTTTATTTATATATTAGTATTAATAAGATGTTATTTTATTTATGAAATTCTATATATTTGATTTGGTATGATTTCATTAAATATGTTTGTTATAAGTTTATTCAAATTTGGTTTGATATTATCTTTGGAGTGTAACAATGTGGACAAATAAATGTGCCACTGATTCACTTTATATTTTTTTAATCAAATTTGTATGGCCAAACATTATAATATCCTAAAAGATAGACTAATGCTTTTGCCTTTATTTGAAAAGAGAAATAATGTTACTTTCATAATCAAACACAGTGTAGGGAATGTTAAATTTATCTCAAAAGATTAAAAAAACACACAATTACCAAGGTATAATGCTATGTCTGCGTCCATAAGATTTTTTCGTTCATTTAGAGAACTAAAATAGGGTTTATTTTTTTTGCTGGGTTATAGACTCCATATAGAGGCAAGCTTCTATAGTTAATTAAATCTCAAGTCAAGTCTTGAGAAAACTCTTAATTAAAGTGGAGATTAGACTTTTTAAAATTACAAAAATTTAACAAAAGTTTGAGTTTTTTATTCTACTAAAAGGAATGCTTAAAACCTAATCGATTTACTGAAGGATTTACTTATTTAAGAAAATATTTAGATTTAAATTTGAGTTTGATTTTAGAATTTATTTAGATTTAGATAACCCTCACAAGAAGGAGAAATTGAGATTGTGTATAATTTAGGCTTATGTCTGCTTGGAATGGACTGTCAGCTAACATCCTAAGTGTCAATCAACACCATATGAATGCAAGATAGGTAGGTTGTTTATTTAACTGCAATCTAGGAGATTTTAATGTAGAATTTAATCAGGATTTATTTGATTTGCAAATGCGCCTGACTAGCCCAGTGCATGATATATGTATGATTTATCAAGCAATGTATAAATAAAATTTTTATTCATTTATAATGGAAAGTAAAGTATACTTAGAGTCTGTTGAAAAGTAAAGGTGGTCAAGCTCCACCATAAAAGGCTTGAATTTCTACTTCTATATGATATAGATAGATTTAAATATAATTACTTACTTTAGTCTTGAAATCTTCTGGCTTCTATATTTTTTATAGAATTCCAAAAGAGGATGTCTTTCAAAAGAAGAGAAAATATTCCATTTTGGAGCTCTACAAGTGTATATAAACAATCATCTTTAAATCTTTCACAACTTTTGACATTTTACAACTCCATCTAAATATATAAGAGATCTAAACTTTACATTTATATTTATAATTTACACTTTACTTTGCTCTTAGATGTATTCTATTTTCTGTAGAAAAGTAAATACTACCACTAACTCAATAAATGCAAATGCATGATACTGAAAAGTAAGGTGCATTGCAAGTAAAATAAATTTGTAGTGCCAATATCTATCAATGTAATGAATATATAAAAGTACAGAAAGTAAACACACAAGCTAAGTAAATACCCTTCAAGCAAGGCATCTCATAGAATTAACCAAAACAAATCATTGGCCTAGCGTAGCCTATAATTAGTTGTCCTAACAAATCATTTAAAGTGTGTAAAAGCTGTATGATTTGGATATGCCCTAAGATTTTTTTTATTTAAATTATTTAAAATTTACTTTCATTTGTTTAAGGTGAAGGGGATTTGATTTAAATTTAAGTTTTAATAATTTAAAACTTTATATTCTATTAAAATGTTTTAAATATTCAAGTTGTTTAACTTTAAGTTTTAAAGAACATAATGCTTAACAACCTCTAAATGCTAGAACAGTAGAACTCATTGTTCAACAAATCTTAGGCTCATAAGTATAATGCATTTATTCCCCTCTAAAGAGATAGCAATTGCATAGAGTCATTTCATTTTATTAACACTTTATTTAATAGTTTATTTTGTTTTAAAGAACCTTGTTAATTAATAATTTCAAATAAACTTTAAGGTTATCAATTAACAAAATCTTAGGCTTTCTAAATCAAATACATTTTCTCTCTCTTAAGAGATAAAGCAAATACATAAAGCCTTGATTTATTATTATTATTTTTTAAGTCATTCATTTTATTTGATTCAATTTATTTGTTTAAGTTGAATTTAATTTGTTATTTGAATTTTATTTTGTTTAAATCAATTTAATTTCATTTATCATTCTCTGGTTTTTATTTATTTTATTTATTATTTAAATTTATTTTATTTTTACATTTATTTTATTCTTTTTATTTATTGAATTTGGATTTTTTAATTGATTTTAATTGATTTATTTTTATTTATTTATTTATTTTATGTTTAATGATTTCATTTTATTTTATTTTGTTTATTATTTATTTATTTATTTTATTTCTTCTTTTATACTTTATTGCTTAAGTTAACCAAAATTTTACTTTTAATTTTTTGTTTCAAATTTCAGAGGTTTAATATTTTTAATAAATTTAATATTTTATTTAGAGTTGAATGCAATTTAGTTTGTATTTTTAGGATTTTTATATATTTAATTGTGATTTTTACAAAATTAGCCAATTTATTAAATTCTTTAATTAAGGTATTTAAGGTAATTTTAATTCTTGAACCAAATCATACCAAATAACTTGAAATTATCACTAGAGCTCATAAATGACCTAAGATTATAATTTAAAGAGTAAAGCCATTTGGTAATTATTTATTATTTTGCACTATTTTATTAATTTATTTATTGAATTTTAGTTAATTTTTAATTAACTTTTAGTTTTTTAAATTTTATGAAAGGGATTTTATTTTACTTTTAAAGTTTAATGAATTTGAAGTTGAATTTAATTTATTTTATTTTTTTTAATTTAATTTAAATTTTTAATGATCTATCAAAATCCTAAACAATTTATATAAAAGAATTTTGAGTTTACCATTTGACAGACTAAATGAGGTCCAAATCACTTGAAATTTAAACCCTAAGTCAATTAAGACCTAATGACTAAACCCAAGAAATTTGGAATCATTAAAGTCCTAGAGTTTCTAATTAATTTCTTAAATATATTTATACTTTAGAAATTAAATTTTAGGCTAACTAGACTTTGGATTGGGTTCAATTTAATGGTAATCTAACCCTTGGACACTAATTTAACACGCCATAGCAAATCAAATCCTAATGCCTTATGGATTTGCATCTAGGTCAATTTAAATGTATAGGTCAATTTCTAACCTATGAATTTGAATTGCCTAATTGAAGCCCTAAAAGATTCCAAACAAAGATGAATAATTTTTTACATGTCATAAACATCCATGTTTAACCCATATAAATTTGGGGTCAAGATGATTTAAGTTTAATTAATAATCTCAAAAATAGACTAAAGAGTATTTTTGAAATTATTTTTAATCCATTAGAAAATTAGTCTTTAAACCTTAGGGCTTTTATTCTACTCCTCAAGACAAATCCATAAAGCCTATTTATGCCTAATTCAGATAAGTGTGTGATGAGTTATGATTTTTCTAAGATCAGATGAATTTCTATGAATTTATTTAGCCATTTACATAATCATCCGGCTGACTGTGCCGAGCTTTCTACACAATGCCAATTTAATTGGCTGAGCAATCATTAGAGGGACCCAAGGATACACGCTTTAGTGTATAATCATCCGATCTGAGATTGGACGGTCTGGTTTAAAGACTCAAAACCATGGGAGCGCTAAACAGAGCATGACCCAACTTAATCAGAGCTGTTGATCGAAACCAACCACTCTGATTTTGTCTCCTACCTCTCGCAAGGTTTCTCAACCATAAATGATTTTTTAACATGATCTAGGAGATCAGCTCCATGGATTTTGTTCAAATTAATTAGAGAGCATCACTTCTCATGAACCTTCAATTCAACAGCTTGATACCCTTGAGCGACACCTAGGGATGAAGAGCTCGGGTTTAGATCCTACCTCAATATAGTGGTCAATTGTGCTGGATCTTGATTGGATTGAATTCGTCTAACCCCAAGGAGCACTTCTTCTTCAGGTTGCGGAGTCCAATACTCAGTGGAATAGGAATTGGGTTTCGATCAAGACGGGATCGTCGAAGCTCGCTTAAACTTGTCAGAGATTATCACTAGATAGGCTTGGGAGCTGCAGAATGAATACTAGGAGGCTAGGGAGTGTTTTGGAAGCAAATGCCAGAACTATGTAATAGGGAAAAATGGGAGTATTTATAGTCTTCTTGTCTAAATCAAACCATGATTCCAGCAAGGTCCGGCCATGTCAAGCTGCAAAAGCAGTTAGGAATAGGCTAATAGGCTCAGGACAACTCACCAAAAAGGTTACAGCCCATGTGGTTGGTTACTGAGGGAACTAAAGCTGAACCAAGCCATGTGCATGGTTGTTTCTTGGTTTTTTGGCCACCACCTCACCTGAGATGATTGGGCTAGGTGTCTGGAACATTCCAAAAGACAATGCATTGGTTAATTTGCCATGGTCTAGTCTGAATTTGTAAATGGCTTAGGGATTTGTATTTTTAAAGGTTTGGGTGAACCCATTTGGCTAACCAAGTTAGCCTAGAGGCTGGGCTGGCTAGGTTTAGTGCATAGGGCCCATGGGCCTAATGCATGAGTTTAATTGGCCTGGTTTGACTTGAGTTGAGAAATTGCTAAATGGACATCTCTCTCAGCCACTTGGGTCAGCCCAATTGGCTAGCCCAAGTGGGCCCAAGGGCTAGGTCACCTAGGGTTGACCCTTGGGGACCCAATGGACACTCACCCAAAGGGTTAGGGTGTCTTGGTTTAGTTTAGATCATTGGAATTCAAATTTAGGAGGTTTAGGGTTAGTTCAGTCAATCTAGTTTCACTTGGTCAACCATGCTTGACCAGGCCTTGGGATTGGCTCCAATCCACTCCAAATGTGATTTAGGATTTGTTGGAATTGATTTTGGGTCATGGCAAGGTTAAGCTATGTTGAAAGTTTCAACAAAGTTCAATTTAGGGTTTTAGGGTTTAATAGTTTTTTGGTCAACCATGGTCAATTATGGTCCACCAAGGGTTCAATTGGGTTTAAGTATGTATGATTTTATGTTTGGAAAGTTTGAATGCTTTGCTGGAGTTTAGGTGAGCTTCTATAGGAGATTTAGGGTTTAGGGTTCAAATAGACCTTTAATGGTCAAAGTTGCCAATGATGGTCAACCTAGGCTATTAAAGGTCTCAAGTGGATCTATGCATGATCATGAATTATTGGCAAATGCCTAAGGACCAAATCTAAGTCTTGAATTGAATGATTCAATATGATTCATGTATATGAGTGGTTTATGTTTGAAAGAATCCATGGGTCAAACTAGGTCAACTATGGTCAAACTTAGCCTACCATGAACTCAAAGGAGCCCAAATCATTGTAATGATAATTATGAATAAGTTTAATGAGTTTACAAATGCTTCCAAAGGAGTTTACACCAAGTTGCTATGTTCAGTGGCACGGGCTGTAAATATTTGGAATGTTTGGCCCCATGGAATATGCTTTGAGTTTCAAGGTTTAGAAGGATATGAATGCCTACATAATAAATAGATAGACTCTAGGGATATGTCTAATTAATATATGAATGATCAAACACACATTCAGAGATTTTATCTAGGATTTTGATCTAATTGAAAATTTCCCTGAAAAAGGAATAAGTCCAAAGGGCTTTAGGGTTTGGATTTGAACTGGATGTTACACACTGAGCTTTACACTGGATTTTGATTGAATGATTGAAAGTGATTGAAGATTTAGGTTTATTGATGAATTTTGAAGGGTTTAAATCTGGATTTTAAGTTTGATTAACAACAAATCACTGAATGATTGAAAGATGATGAACAATTCATTCTTTACTAATTTTGTAATTGACATTTTATGATTGAACTTGACCAATTGAATGAAGTTTAATGATTAAATAGGGATAATTGCAAGGAATTAACCTCATATAAAAATAAGATTAAGAAGCACATGTTAAGATGACCTTCTTAAGAGGGTTGGGGCCTAAATACTATTCCATCTAGGGCTGCAAACGAACCGAGCCGAGCAGAGTATGTGAGTGTTCATGTTTGAGTTCGTTTATCATTAACCTGTTCAAGTTTGGTTCGTGTTTGACTTGAGCTTTATTGTTTGTGTTCATGTTTGGTTCATTTAATTTAAGGGTGTTCATGTTTGGTTCATGTTCGGTTCATGTTTGGTTCGTTTAGTGCTTATCGAGCTTTAAACAAACAAGCTTTAAAGAGCTATGTTCATGAACATATTTAGCAAACAATCTATTGAACAAAGAATAATATGAAGTTAGCCTTCCACCATTCTAAGCAATCAAATGAACTACTGGATTTTCTTCCTTAATGAATTACTAAATGTCATAGTCAGCCTCACGAATCGAGCTTAATGTCGAGCTTGTTCACGAACTTCAAATGATTTTGTTCGTGAACATAAATGAACCGAACACATTAGTGTTCAAGCTTGTTTATTTAAGGATCGAGTATTTAAAATATTGTTCAAGTTTGTTTGTTTAGTTAGTTAAACGATCACAAACGAGCTTTAATCGAACCGAGCATCGAGTAGCTCGTCGAACGTTTGATTCACTTGCAGCCCTAATTCCATCTACTTGATGTTGAGCATTTTCTATGAAAACTTTAATCGATCTTATATGGGATTAAATCCTATATTTTTACATATCTTAATTAGTCTCTTCTTTACATGGGAACTCTCTAGATCAACCATCTCTCTCACTTAAACAATAGTTTTTTAACACTAATAACCATAAAAAGCACCAAGAGGCTATTTAACTTGTATGAAAATCATCCGCTTATGAACCTGATTTGACTATAATAGAAGCCTGTCAAGACCCATGGGAGAGTTGCTCAATCCCAACTAAACTTTTGGTTTTCGTATCGCTTGTTAGACAGTGTAGATCAGTATGGTATCAAATTGGGCTTGATATGCTAATGACTAGATTCATTTCCAACATAAAAACTTAATCCAGTGGGTGTAGGCCAACCACTTTTTTTTTTTTTTACTAATATATTTTTCACCCATCTAATATGGGACTAAATCAATACTCTTATGCTCCGTAATAAGTTTAATATTGACTCATCCGATTATAATAAAAAATGGTGAACAAATCAATTATATTTGATTTTATTGCCATGCAATCAAATTTTGGCTTTTATATTTGCTTGGTGTAGTTAAAGTAAAAGCTATTATGGAAATACCAACAAGATAGAATCGTTAAAACACTTCCGTACAGGAGAAAGAAATAAAAATTCAAGGGAAGTTAAAGAGTGATGCTAGACCCTCAAATATGTTTAGATTTAAATTGTTTTCATGTCAGTTACTTGCATGGCAGTTGTTGTGGCACCTGTTTTAAATTTGCAAATTTATATAATAATACTTGATTCCTTGTATTCGATGAATGACTCACTTCTGCATGCTAAGATGTTGTGAGATACTTCAGATAGAAAGAAGACATTTTAATAATAAGGTAACTGTTGAAGTACCTTTCATTTGCTGAACAATTATTTTTGGGCGTATAGATGACCTAAAGTAGGATGTGAAATATGGGAATCAGGCATTAGTTTTATGATTTAAAATGATAAGTGCTGCACAAGTAATTGATTTGACACTTAAATATGGATCTATTTAGGGAATATAATTTTTTTTCAAAGATTAATACTTCGACTTGTTTAGATAGAATATGTGATAGCAGCCAATTCGGTGTGATAGCAGCCAATTCGGTGTCTATGGCTACGGTGAGCAACTTTATTAATCTTTCCCCGGACAACTGGGATGTCAACCAGCACAAGCTGTCCATTTCTTGGCATCCTCCTCCACCTGGGTGGTTAAAGATCAATGTCGATGCTTCACTTAATAGTAATAACATGGCAGGGCTTGGAGGTGTGGTAAGGGATGACAAAGGAAGATTTTTGTTAGCATTTGGAGCTCAATACTTGCATTGGGACATAGCTCAAGTGGAGTTGGAGGCTGTGTATTTTTTAAAGAATATTATGCAAGATTGGATGTGTGAAGCTCAAGGTGTGATTATAGAAGGTGACAACTTTAATACTATAAAAGTTCTTCAATTAGCTTTGAAGAATTGGAAGATCAAGGGAAGAATTGATGAGAAATTGGGTTTTCTACAGGATTTCAACCAAGTCCTGTTTTCTTTCTGTACTAGAGTTTGTAACAAATTAGTGGATGTTTGTGCTAATTTGGCTGTGGATAGATCTTTTATTTGGTTTGATCTTAGTGATGTAGATATTCCTCCTTTCTTGTTTTGCTTGAAGGAGGAATGTGATTCTTTAGGTTTTATTTGATTAAGTTGTATTAGGTTTTTGTTTGCTTTTTAATGCATTTTCGCATTTCTCTTCAAAAAAAAAGACTTGTTTAGATAGGATGACCCAATGCTCATCGAGAGGCTAATGAAAAAGAATCAAGTTTGACTAAGAATAGCATGTAGCACTTCTTCTTTGTCGGTAAAGGATATTGGTGATTAGATCAAAGATGGCAGATAATAGTGATGGACAAGAGTGTTGGATGAAATGGTGAATATGCTGAAACACTAATACTACAACAAAGTCTTTATCCCACTATATGGGGCCGACTACATAAATCGGTAAATCCTTTTTCTCCATTGTCCTGCTAAGAGTCAAATTCTCATCTAAATATAATAAAGAAAGATCATTTCTAATATTTTCTAACCAACTTTTTTTTAGCAACCTGTACATTTCTTAACATAAGTCAAATCTAATACATCTACTTTCCTAACCAGATCATCGGGAGGCCGCCGTTTTATGTGAGTAAACTATCTAAGGCGACTCTCTCTAATCTTATCTTCCACTGGAGCTACTCCAACCTTTTCACGTATATGCTCATTTCGTATCCTGTCTCTAAGAGTAAAGCCACTCATCCACCTGAGCATCCTATCTCTGCAACACTCAACTTAATATTATGCTTCTCTTTTAATGGCCAACATTCTGCACCATAAAGCATTGCATGTCTCACTACCATCTTCTAGAATATTCCCTTAAGTTTGAGAGGGACTTTTCTATCACACAACAAGCTCGATGCATTCCTCCACTTCGACCATCCAACTTGAATTCTACTAATAATATCCTCATCTATTTCATCATCACGCTGAACAATAGACTCAAGATATCTAAAACATGTATTCTTATTATTGACTTCATCACCCAAAGTCACAATCCTCCCATTAGATCTATTATTACCAAAATTACACTCAATATATTCAGTTTTAGATCTACTCCAACGAAAGCCTTTAGACGCTAAGTTTGACCTCCATAATTCAAGTTTACCTTCAATTCCCTCTCTAGCCTTATCAACAAGAAGAATATCATTAGCAAAAAGCATGCACCAGGGTACAACCTCTTGCAAATGTCTAGTGAGAGCATCCACTACCGGAAAAACGTCATTTTCTGGCGGCCATTTCCGTCGGAAAATGGCCAAAATCCGTCGGAAATTAGTTTTTCCAGCAGATTTCCGACGAATTTTTTTCACTAGTAAAACATGCTTCAGAAAAGTCGTTCTGACGAAAAATAATCCGACGAAAATATTTTCGACGAAAATAATCCACCGGTAAAATTTATGGCGGAATTTTCTGCTTGAAAAATTAAGAGAAAAAAATTTAAACAAACTGCTGCCCAACCCGATCGCCCAACCCGCGGCCCCGGCCCAACCTGCGCTCCCCACAGCCCCAACCCGCCCACGCAAGCCGGCTGCGCCCAACCAGTGCTCACCGGGCATGCAACCCGCCCACTACGCCCCAGCCCTCGCCTACGGCGGGATTCGAACCCCGCCCATCCCGCGCTCAAGCCCCCAACCATCACGTCACAAAGGTAAAATTGATACGTAAGCCTTTTTTTAATTTAAATTATAACTTATAAAATATAAAAAGTAATTATTAATTTTATTTTATTTAAATTAAATTAATTTAACATTGAATTATTAAATTAGTTAATTTAATTTAAAAATATTTAATTTAAATAAATTAATTTGATAATAAGTTATTAAATTATTTAACTTAATTTAACAAATTAATTAATTATAAATATTTATTATAGTCATTTTTTAGAAAAATTTATTTTTCATCAGAAATTCTGTCGGAAAGCCAATCAAAAAATCCGTCAGAAAATCCTCTGGAAAATTTTCGTCAGTAATCCGCCGGAATTTGTGACAAATTTATTTCCGCCGGAAATTCTGTCGAAAATGAGTTGTTTTCCTGTAGTGATCCATGACTAAAGCAAAAAGATATGAGCTTAAGGCTAATCCTTGATGTAATCCAACTAAAATGGGAAAATACATGATCAAACCACCTTGTGTTTGAACACAAGTAATAGCTCCTGCATACATATCTTTAATGGATTGAATATAAGCATCATTAACCATTTTCTTATGTAGAACTCTCCATAGCACTTCTCTTGGAACTTTATCATATGCTTTCTCTAAATCAATAAAAATCATATGTAGATCCTCCTTATTCTCTCTATACTTCTCCATCAAACCTCTCAATAAATGTATAGCTTCCACAGTAGACCTACCTGGCATGAATCCAAATTGATTTTGAGAAACATTAGTGTCACGCCACAATCTATGCTCCATAACTCTCTTCCATAGTTTTAAAGTATGACACATTAACTTAATTCCTCTATAATTTGCACAATCTTGTGCATCACCTTTATTCTTAAAAATAGGAATCAACACACTCATTCTCCACTCATCTAATATCTTTTTAGTTTTCAAATTAATATTGAAACACGGATGTAAGATGCAAATGGGGGGTCATAACATAAGCAACTAGCATGGAGATGTGGACCAAATCTGTTGGCGTCGAGATGTTGTGACATCATGATGCTGCCTGATTTAGGTGGCTTCAAGATGTCATTGAATTGTGACATAAAGTTAGTCTGTAAATATGTTATTTAGAGATATCTGTAAATCAATTTGATAAAAAAATTGGAGGACTAAAAGGTAATATTGTGTGCTCTGATGGGATTCTTGTGATTCTTAAGTTAGTATTGTGACAATAAAAGTGTAGAATATCCCAGGAGAATTTGGATTAAGGCAGGAGAAGATTGACAAGAATGACGTCTTATGCCTATAATTATCTTCTACTTTCATTGATGGTTATCATGAAGTGGTTTTTACATGAGATGGTGATAAGTGCTTTGAGAGGCCATGGAGCTTCTCTGCAAACAGTCTATTGTAAATCCCTTAGCTCAGTATAATCACCTCGATTGTGGAGACAACCTCTTGGTGTTTGCATGTTATTCGAGAATGATGATGCTATCGGCCCAAGTTGTTTTGGTTTTGCGGCTGCAATTTTTTCTTCTTATACTCTACTAATGCATTAACATGTGCTATCGTTGCCGCTGTTGGGAAACTATCAATCTTTTATGTGATCATTCAATTTTATTTTTTGGACATTATGTAATCATTCACCTCCAAAAGCACTGAAGTGACTTGAACTTTTGAAAATAGATATGCCTTCTCCAATGTTGCAGATTGGCATCAGTGCTCCTCAGGGTAGTGGCAAAACAACACTTGTTTTTGCTCTAGAGTACCTTTTCCGTCGGACTGGCAGGTAGGATGCTGCAATCAGTTGCTAAACTGTAAGTACATTGCCAAACTAATGTGGCATTTTCTCAGGAATGCTGCAACATTGTCAATTGATGATTTCTATTTGACAGCAGATGAGCAGGTGTAAATATTGAAGCAAGCTTCATTAGCTTTCCATTTTCCACTTTATTATATATTTTCCTCTCTTTTTTTATATTTTCTTTTTTATATTTATGTAATTTTCCTTACAGGCCAACTTAAGGAGCCAAAACCCTGGAAACGCTCTCTTGGAGGTCTAGAAATTTATTTTTATCTTGAACATTATGCAAATGAGCAATTGATTAGGCAATGATTTGTGCATTGCACGTATTTTGGATGGTTCTTCCCTGTCAGAATTTTTATTTATTAGAAACTCTGAAAATAGACATTTGGCCTCCAAATAATTTCAGTTTCGTGGGAATGCTGGAAGCCATGACCTGCAATTCTCTCTGGATACGCTCACAGCTCTAAAAGAACTGACAAAAGCAGGTATCATACCTCTCCCAAAATTCTGAGCCTACATGCATTGGAACCCATCGAAAACTCACTTACAAATTGATAACTGGTGAACTATAATGCTTTTCAGGCATGAAGATGAAGCTTCCACGGTATGATAAGGTAAGCATGAAAAGCGACTGGCTTCCGCTTGACAAGATGTTTTTGTTGATATTTTTGGCTTCTGTTGCATTACTTATAGTCTTCACATGGAGGGCGTGGTGATAGAGCTGATCCTTCAGAATGGCCAGAGGTTGAAGGTCCATTAACGGTAAATCTATGCAAAACAAACATATATATACTTGTGATGAAATGCTCGAGTAACAGCAACTTGGCAGGTTTTTGTGCTTTCTATAGGTGGTTCTATTTGAAGGCTGGATGCTTGGCTTTCAACCTCTCATAAGTGATGTTGTCAAAGCAGTAGACCCACAGGCAAGTTGCTTGAAAAAAACCGATTACTATCAATTGGTTCCTATTTACCTCTCTCTCCGAGTTTTTGGAGTTACATATGCTGTTTAATTTATTTTTTTCAGCTTGAAATTGTAAATAGAAATCTTGAAGCCTACTATGATGCATGGGACAGATTTGTAAATTCATGGATAATTATCAAGATCAAGGATCCTAGTTATGTCTATCAGTGGAGATTACAGGTCTTCATTTTTTTATTTATTTTTCTGGTGGTGAGGGTTTGAACTTTTCTATGTTTTCACACTTCATTAAATTGATCTTCATTTTTCAGGCTGAAGTGGCCATGAGAAATGATGGGAAACCTGGTTTGTCCGATGAGGAGGTGTACTTTTCTTCTATTTTCTTTATCTTTTCCCCACCCATTTATATTAGTGCCATTTTATTCTGCTTCCAAATTATGTTCAATACAGCTGAGGCTTGGCAACATTACACTTTGTTTCACTAAACCTGATCACTAATGGGCCTATATCATATTTGATCATGATGAATTTCGTAATTGTTTAATTTATTTTTAGAAGAGTATAATATATGAAGAATTAATCAGCACTCATCACAAAGTAAATTCACCGACATTGATATTAACATAACTAAAACTTTAATTTTGATATCCTTAGCCAATTTTTCTTACCATTGCACATGGCCAAAGTTTGGAATAGGCCTCAAAATAAGTCACTCATCACTCATGGAGAGATTATTACGTGCGGAGTTTGGACCTAGGGAATCATTCAATTTTATGACTGTGAATAGTAAAAGCGCAGCAGTGAACAGTAAAAGCGCAGCGGTGAACAGTAACTGCGCTTTTGCTGTTTACAATCACAAAATCAAACGGTTCTCTGGATCCGAACTCTGCACGTAATAATCTCTCTCACTCATGATTGTAGAGCATCTGTTAACAGTTTCTGTTGGGAAGAATATGCTAAAATCTTGCAAAATATTTCTCTTGACCTTTGATTATACCTGGTTGCTTATTCGTTTGATTTAAATTATTTTACAGGTCTTGGATTTTGTGTCTCGGTATTTACCTGCCTATAAAGCGTATCTTCCAACATTGTATTCTGAAGGGCCGAGGGATTTCGTTAAGGAACGGCTGCTAATAATTGATATCGACGAGGAGAGAAATCCCATATCAGAGAATTGAAATTACCTTGAATCATTCTATGTAATTTAACATTTAGGCATATTGCTTGTGTGACATTCAGGCTTGCCTCAAGAGAAAATCATCCAAAGTTTTCTTAATCAAATTTATTTAATCTCTTAAATAATTGTTATAGACAACATTCAGGATTATCTTGTAACTTCAAGTTGTGGACATTTGTTATAAACAAATTTTAGCAATGGCCCAACAATATTAATAAATAATGACAAATATTTGTATTTGAATATCTTGATGAAAAAATGATCAAAATTTTTAGATCTATTTTAGAGTTTTGTAAAATATTATGTAAAATATTAATTATTTATATATTATATTTATCTTTAAAGTATATTTAAAAGGCGTTAAGAACCATCTTGAGTGGATGGGATATCTTGATGTAATTTTTGTCATTATTTTTTACAAATGAAAAAAAAAAATATTGGGTCATTATTGAAATTCTAATGTCAATGTTATGTCTCACTCCGTGTTCTCTCCTCTTAAGAAAGAAAATTAAAATTTCATCAGCAAGCTAAGAAATCATTCTAAGAGGTTATTCGGTAGGCTAAAAAAAGGAAAACAGTGTAAAAAAAATTAATATAAAAGAAATACTTTAGAGTTATTTCGATTTCGATGAGTGTAAAATAAATTCATTTAAATGACTTTTTTGATAGGTTTGAAGTAAATTGAATTTTGTGTAAAGTTTTAAGATGGTAGTGACCTATAGGTGGCGGCGGTGATGGCAGTGGTGGTTAGCAGCTGGTTGTTGTGGCGACCGAAGGTGGGTGGTGGCGGTCAAGCGAGCTTGCTTGCATGCAAACTATTCTCGCTCAAAATTGGGCAAGTTTGGTTTACCTCAAAACTTAACTAGAATAGTTCACAATACATTTACTTTACTTCGCATTCCTTTTTCATTCAACCAAAGATCAAAATTTTAAAACTCCTGCATTTGGAATACTTTTCACTCTTATATAATCCATGCAAACACCTTCTAAACTAAAAGTGAGTGAAAATTAAATTTGATTTATTGTATTACCACTTTCATTTATTTTTAATTTCCTCCCTACAATTCTTTCAAAACCAAGCAGAGACATTGCAACTTGACATTGTTACTTGAATTTTATTAACCAATCACTTCAACCATTGTAAGAAGGCCATGTAGCAGTTGCAAGACTTTGGGTCCAAATTGGAGAAGAGAGATTTTGTTTAGGTTAAATTTATCTTGTGTAATATTATATACGAAGAGTTTTATTATTGAATCCATATTTGTTCAATGGATAATACCTGACTTTATTAGCATTTTTGTCTTGTGAGCTAAAGAACCAATTGGTAAGAGTCGAGAGTATAGAACAAAGAATAGGGGAGAATACGCAAGCAAAATCTTCACAATCTCAGTCAAGAATATAGGAATAAGATTAGAGACTAAAAGTTTAATAGATCCCAAAAGTCCCCCAAATTGTTCCTCATTACTTCTTATTTATAGGATTTTGATAGCTACAATAATGGCTACACAAAAAAATAAAAATATGGGTTACACAAAAATATTCGTACAAAACTACATGCTAATCTAGGATACATGGTGCCTCATAATTGGTTGCATGAGGATCAAGTCAATGATCTAGTGAGTTGTCTGTCATTAGGCGAGCTCAAGAGGGTCGACTAGTTGTAGGGAGAGTCCTAGGAGGAGGTGGACCTATAGTTAGCATGTGACATAGGAGGTTTGGTGTCGCCCTGTTGAGGAAGGAAAGCTAAGGTGTTACTAGGAATGATGGGTTTATGAGTCCAATAGGAGTTCTAGTCGAATTAGTAAAGGGTCATTAAGATAGACGTTTTTCTCTAAATAAGTTTAGCGATCTCAAAGAGTCAAAGCTTGACTGAGACGAGTGGCTAGACAAAATTAATTACGCCAACTGATTCGATTAATATTTTTATAATCAAATATGCATAGCTAACAGCATACTATCTCGAAAGATAAACGGATGCTTGACTATCAATTTAAAAATAGAAATATAATTTATTTTCATAATCAAACTCAGCATAAAGATTATAAGATTCATCTCGAAAGATAAAAATATTATTCATCTATCATTTTGGAGATAAATTTAAAAATGGATAGGCTTTAATTTATGCCTAAGATTTTTCCCTTGCTCTAGAGAACTAAAATAGGGTTTATTTTTTTACTGGGTTCTAGGTCACCTGTAGAGACACCCCTCTATAGTTAATTATATTCCAAGATAGATCTTGAGCAAAACTCTTAATTGAAGTGATAACTAAACTGTTTTAGAATTTCAAAGATTGAAATAAAAAATTTAGGTTAGACTTACCTATCAATCAAGAAAAGTTCAATGACTGGAGACTTATTTATGGGTTAAAGGTGAAAAGGTAGAGATTGTTTAAGACTCTGAAAATCCAGAAACACTCTATCCTATTTAGGGTTTGGATTTACAGTTTAGATTAGGATTTTATTTAGGTTTAAGTTTACAATTTATTAAAAATTTGGATAACCCTCCCCGGGGGGGAGAATTTAGAAAGTGTATGCGAATCTGGTCTTATATCTGCTTTGAGTGGACTGCTAGTTAACACAATTTTAAAACTATATTTTTCAGGCCTTATGCATATATGGTAGATAGCTATTTTACTTTAACTATAAATCAATTATTTATGTTTAGAATTTAAAACAGGGATTTACAAGATATATAGGGTTCATATGCACCTAATTAATGTAATTTGATGTAACTTTACAATAGACTAACTTTATTTTAATTTCTAAAAATTTTCTAAGCCCAACTTTTCTAGAAAAATCCGACAACATAATGGTCTTATACCACTAGAGAATACTACAGCCCGTTGTTTAGGTCCTTCATTCCTTATCGTTGGCGTGTGTGTTGGGCTAGTGTATATTTTAAGAAAGTAAAATGTGTGCATATATGCATAGACTAGGTAAAGCTATTCAGGTATGTAGTACCAAACTGCATCATCATCGATCTAACATATGAATCCTTACAATGGTAAGGGTACCTAAATCTATTGACCTCATTTATGTATAAGGTCATAAGGATCCTTCCAGACTCCTTCCTGTTAATCTGATGGTTGACAATCATCCAATTGTCAATCATCTAGAACTCAATCACACTTCAATCTAGTCTTCAATCACACCTCAATCCAATTTTTAATCAAACTTCAATCTAGTCCTTAATCAAACTTCAATCCAGTCTTCAATCAAACATCAATCAAACTTCAATCATTTTTAATCATTCAGTTGATACCAATCTAAGATCACTTGAAGTTGCAGCTCTACACTGTAGACAGGCGACTCGGTACACTGCCCTGCTCAGTGCACTAGCACCTAGTGATCAGCCCTTAACTCCCTTTATCCAATAATTAAGAATCACTCAATTGATTTTTATTGATGTGGATGATTCAAATTTAATCAATCAAATTCAAAACTACATTCAAATCCAGAATTCAAGATCAAAATTCAAGGTTAAAGGCCCATGTCATATAACCCTTTTTGGGCAATTTTTCAATCACCTCCAAACCCAATCAAATGACCACTGATTCATGATCTATCAATTACATATTGATTAGGCATTTACCTAGGGTCAACCCTCCAAATTTAAAGCCAATATGAGAACTCTAACCCTAGAAACTTGATTGAATTACAAAGGCTGCAAAACCTTTAAATATTTATAGCCTATACCACTAGACCTTCCACATTGTGGGATTTGACCTTAGGACCTTCCCCAAAACCCTTGACCATATCTATAACCCTTGTTATGACATGCTGAACATAAAACTGCACTTTGGTGGACCCAGGTTGACCCACAGTTGACTAGTGTCCAAATGACAAAAATGCCCCTTAAGGGCAAAACTGAAGTTTCCTCTAAACTTTAATATGGCCCAATCAAACCTAGCAAGGCAACCTCTTTCAATGCATCCTAAACATTATTAGGAGTGCATTGAACCCAAATTCAAGTTTTGGTTTGATTAGGTTGACCAAGTCAACTATGATTGACTAAAATGCCCCTTAAGGAGAAAAATTAAAATTTTCTCCAAACTTCAACATGATAATCCACATAAAGCCATGAAACCTTCCCTAATGCATCCTAAATGTCATTTAGGAATGCATTGGACTCAAATTCAAGCCTTGGTCATGCATGATTGACCAAGTCAACTCATGTTGACCAAATTGCCCCTTAAGGGTCCAAATGGTTATTTTAACTCAAATGGTCATTTCATTGCATGAGACCACCTCCATTGGTCTCAAATCACTCATTTGAACTTATTGGACTCAAACCCAACCCATGGGTTGCCATGGTTGAGCAAATCAACCCTTAACCTACACCAATATCAAAATCAATGCTCCAAGCCATTACAAACCATATTAACCCTTCATAATCCTTCAATTAGACATCCCACACATATCCAATTTTTTTCTAAATCAAATATCCCTTGATTTGACTTGGTAACCCCATTTGGAGAGGTCAAAACCCTCTCCATTTCCATGAACTTGGCCAAACCTTCATGACTATGGCTCCAAAGACTTGGCTAATCACCCAAGCAGCAAATACACCTCCTTGATTGCCACATCAGCTCCCTTGATTAGTTTGACCAGTCAAATTGTCAAACTAGCCTTCAAATGGGCTTAGGTGGCCATGCCATCTTGGTAATCCTAACCCTTCACCAAATCCTGCTCTAACCTGCTATAAAGCATCCCACTCCACTTCGAAAGAGACCTTGGTGTAGCCCCTAATCCATGCTTAAGCCATGGTTTAGCCAAATGTGGAAAATAGTTAAGTGTTCACTTCTCCACATGAGCCAAGGGGTCACACTCATGCACCAGCCTTCCCCCTAACTTCTAATAACCTTCGAGGACACTTGGCATGCATCTAAGCCTCCCTCAATCAAATCTAAGCCATTCAATCCAAAAGGTGAGGGTTAAGTGGGGGAAACTTGACCAAATAGATAATTCACCCTCATTCACTCATTTTTCAAATCTCCAGCAGCCTCTAGCTCTCGAAGTCCTTCCCCCGGCCTCCCCAGCTATTTTCCTAGCTTTCCCAAGCTTTTCTCCACCAAACCCAAGCCTCAAAACACCAATTTGGCAAAGAGAGAGGGTTCTAGTGAGAGAAAGTGAATTTTGCTAAACATTTTTCAATCTAGCCGTCATCTGCTCATGGAATCTTCTACAAAGTTAGAGAGGATCTCACCAGGAGGAAAAGGAGCCTAAGAACTCAAAAATCCATTCACTGGTTCGTGAGAAAACTCAACTTTTAGTTGAAACTTAGATTTAAAACTGCTCACAATCTATAATGCATGGAGCCTCCAAACTCCAGCATTGAAAGATTAGATTACCATGAGTCTATATTTTAAATTTTATCAAATTTGGATGAGTATTTTGAAAGTTATGGTTGTTTGAAATTTTTAATTCATTTTGAACTAAAAATCTCTGGTTTAATCAGAGTCATTTGATCGTGCCTTCTGCGCGATCGAACGGCCCACAAGTGGCCACGTGGCCCAGACAAAACCATGGGCATCGTTTCATCGATTACGGGCTATGTGGTGCAATCTGAGCCATCTACGTCATCCAAATCGATCTGACGGTGCTAAACTGTACTAACTAAGATTAAATCGCGATGACATTTTCTTCATTCCTCTTTTCTTATTTACATGCTAAATCTTGAGAGGATAAACATTTATCTTCATTCCAAGTAATCTATATATTTGTAAGATAAAGTCATTGGTTCAAAAGCTTCAAGGCATTCAACTGAGCAACTCAGAAAGTTCATGAGTTTGTTTTTCATTCTCCAAAGTTTATTTTATAGTTATTTTAGAATTCACCTTATATTTTTCTTGAAAATATTTATTATTTGGTGAAACACTAGTTGATAATCTTATATTAGATTTTCTATATTTAAATCTCTTTCATCTATAAAGCTAGCAAGCAAATCTTTTTATTTTTAACATAGATCTATCATCCAATTTTAATTAACTTTTAAAAATATTATGCACATTTTTTCTTACTTTATATATCTATTTATATGATTTAAGGAGTTTATATTTGAAATCAATAAGAAAATATTTTTATTTAAAATATTTTTCATCAAGATATAAATCTATCTTATAGTGAGCAAATTTTATATTACATTTGTAAGTAGTAAGGTGATTGAAATTAAATTGTAAGATCACCTCAAATATTTTAATCATTTTATTACAAGATAATTTGAGCTTGTATTATTACATCAAATTGTATTTTTCTTTTTTTTAATCTAAGCCACTTGGCTTAGTGAAGTTTACATTATAATTAGATTGTCTTTTACTCACCCATGTTGGAGAGTACTTAGGTTGCAAATAATTTCTTTGATTTGAAGAAGTGAGATTTTTAAGGTAAACCTAGGATAGTCAATTCTAGTCCGAGAGTTGGCTAACGTGGATATAGACCGGATTGTAATCCAAGCCAAACAACATAAAAATATTGTGCTTGTTATTTTCTTTACTTGAATCTATTTTTCTTTATCATTTACTTAAAAATTATGTGGTTATTTATTTTCTCACCAAATAATATCAAAATTATTTTAATTATTTTCTTTAATATAAAATTCTTAAAACCCAATTCACTCTGAAAGTTTGATGTAGGATGTTAAGCCTAAGTGAACTATCACTAGGCACACCAAGAGGGGGGGGGGGGGTGAATTGCTAGTTTAAAAAATTATTGCTTACTTTAAGACAAAACTTATATTTTTGAATTTTCAGTAATTAAAAATCAAGCAAACACTATCACTTGATGCAGAAGAAAATAGACTTATCAAAGGTTATAAAGATGATGATGATAGTCTAATCAACACAATAAAATAACTATCACAAATTTTAACCATGCAATTATCACAAAAATAAAATGTAAAAAATAAAAAATTAGAATAAGCACGCCAGAATTTTATAGTGGTTCAATCAAATAATGGCCTACGTCCACTCCCCGAAGTCCTCCTCTCCAAGTAATGCATTAATCCTTTAGTGTCTCTCCTTTAGCCCCCATAACTAGACAGAGAAGCCCTTACAATCTTTTCACCAACTTGGTGCGGCAGATAACCTTGACCTCATTTTTTACCCTCATGGTGATGGTAGAGGACCATGACCTCCTTTTTCACCCTCTTGATGATGGCAGAGAACCACAACCTCCTTTCTTACCCTCCTAATGATGACCAAGAACCACAACCTCCTTTTTTACCTTTCTGGTGATGGCAAAGAACCACAACCTCTTTTATCACCCTCCTAATGATGGCAGAGAACCACGACCTCCTTTTTACCCTCTTGGTGATGGCAGAGAACCTTGACCGTCTTTGAGCTAAAGAACTTCTTCCTAGAGACATCCAAGAACCCTAGACAGACACTTGGAGGAAACAAGGCAAGAAACTTGCTTGGAGCAACCATGTGAACCCTCACATTACTTCTCCCTCACACACAAGCTCTCCCTTTCTTCTTTCCAAAGCTCTTTTAGATCCCATCTCCAAGCTCTCTCTAGAATACTTAGCAGCCAAAGACTTATACAAGTCTAATTAGGGAGATTAAATACAAGGCTCTACAAAAAAGCCCTAAAATTTAATTATGCTGACATTGATTGTACAATACAATCCAAAATCATACGGTATGATTCATTCAAATAGCTTGTTAGTACTATACAAAGAATAAGCCATTATACGATCTCAATAAATTATGATGATCATCCAATACTGGATTATCGCCCTTCATAACTAGCGATGATAAAATATCATCCCATGCAAAGATTGGGTCTTATAGTACGATTGGGTCCAATCATCCTATACAATCTAACAGGATTAATTAATTTAAAATTGTTCCTTAATTACAAGATTAATTTAGGTAAGATTTAATTATATCATACAGTATAATACCTACCATACAATATGATTAGTATAAATTTTGAATTTTAAAATATTACCTAAATTATGATTGGCGTTGGGATCTTGATTTCAACTGATCTTCCTATACGATCGAGATCGTCCAATATGATTAATTCAAATAGCTTTAATTACACAATTAGCAGTTTTAGTGATTCTCTAAATAACTGATTATATAGTATGATTAATTCAAAAAATTGAACCTCTAATTTTATCACTATCTCACTCCCTTGAGAATGTGTGTACAAGATCACCAAGTTTAGTATCCACCAAATATATAATTTGACTCAAAAAATATAGAAATAAGAAAATGTAAAATTATAGACTCTTCTAGACACTTAACCCTATTCTACCTAGTCTTAAGCTAATCAATTTTGCATAGTGTACGGTGGAGCTAAGATATTAGTGTACAAGAGAAAAAAAAAATAGATATACAATAATAATAATTAACAGGAGATAGCATAGAAAAGAATTCAATAATATTTGTTATCATCAAAATTACAGGACTTAGATCTAGATTTACAATAATCCCCCCCTTTTTATAATGGCAAATATTGTTGGTAAAGAACTTCAATTTATTTTTGCTATGCCCTAAGCTCCCCCTTACTTGTTAAAATTTTGAAAATAAGGAGGGTTTTCTTTTTAAATTTAAAAAAGAAATAAAGGAACACAAAAAAATGAGCAAGAAATAAAAAGCATAAAGAAACATGAGCAAGAAAATAAATGCAAAACTAGTGGACTAATCATAACCGAATAGTAAGAACTGGCAACCAACAACATGCTACTCCCACTTTTGACACCACAAAAAAGGATGAAACAACTAAACAAAAATACCAGAACACAACAGACAGTACAAAATAGAAACATAAAAATAATACATACACAAGGACGAAAATAAAAAACAAACTAAAAATACAAAGGTCCTTGATCAAGTGGAGGTGGTGGTGGTGATTTGAAGTATCGATGAATAGAGGTGAATTGCTCTCCAAACCAAGCCATATCATTTTTGTGCTGCTGGTGCTGCTATGCTACGTAATTATTGAATCGAGTCTCCCACTAATCAAATCTTTGAATCAGTGTATCATATTGAGAGGGCTATTGAACAGGAGTTGGTGCTGGAGCTGGTCCTGGTGCTCCCTTTGCTGCCTCTTACTCAGTGTCAACATAGTGAACATTGCGATGTCGAGTGCTATGGAGGACGTGGAAGGAGCTATTCGAATAGAAAATTGGGAGACGATCATTTCTATGACTATAAAGCATGAAATAAAAAAATATACAAATAGTAATCAAAGGAATTAAAAATAAAAGATATAAATAGATCTATGTAATTAATTCAACAATATAGTTAAAATTTATAAAAAATAAAATACTTCCCTGGCAATAGTGCCAAAAACTTGATGGGGACTATGGAGTACACTTTTGAATTATAAAAATATTTATGACTCTATGTCTCCTAAACAATGCTTAAATTTTATTTAATATATAAAATAATAAATCCCACTTAATATATACAAGTATATATATATCAAATCAAGTTATCAAGTTATAAAGTATAGTGTCGTACCCACGAGAAAGTATGATTTCTAACAATCAACTAATGTTTACTCTAATTGCAAAATTATCCGACCAAAATAAAAATATTGATTGTGGAGATTCAATCACTGACTAAAAATAATAAAAATAATGGATATAATATTTAAATAAAATATTTTAAATTGATGAATATAAATTATATATCTTTCCTAATAGAACTCTTCTTTGTAATATGATTTAGAGCATATACATCCCTAGATCTTTGTCGAGCTTGTAGGGGTGAAAAGGATATCTACTGATCTCCGACAGTTATATCATCTCCTTAAGAACCTATCATATTTTATATTCTATGTCTAAGTATGCAAATATACTATTTCTATATTCCTAATTATTCTTACATTCCTTCTCCAAGGTTATACATCACACTAGATTTTAACTATATATATAGTCATTATGTGCATTAAATAAAGAGCGAGAAAATATTGAAAACATCATTTAACTTTAAAGCATAAGAATCTTCATTAGTACTTATATATTTTCTATATCATCAATCCAAAACTAGAAAATTAGATAAATATGGAAGAAAAGATAAGCAAACTCATTTTGACTAAAATCATGGAAGAATAAAAATACAAGAGAGTGATATCACCAAGTAGGATCAATATTTCTTCTCTACACTCCTTCTTCCTTATCGTACAGAGTTGCTCAAATAAACATTGACTAAATACTCTAATGATCATATCTAACACTTCTCTAGTCTCCCATAGAATTGACTCTAAGAGAGATATAAGAAAGTACTCCAAAAAGTACTAAAATTAGACAACCGACTGAACTCTCTTACAAACATAACATCACTACTATTTATAGAAAAATACAAAAATAGCAAGTGGCATTGCGACGCTTAAAAGAGTTACACAGTGATGCCAGTAAAATGAATTAGTGCTTCAGCAATGTAACTTTTGCACCACTGCGGTGCTTGTTGATGTAGACTGGTTACTTAGTGAACAGTCACGTCGCTTTGCTAACAGATCATGTCCTTTGGAAGTTACAACTACTACGACGACTGAGTTGAAGATTTGGTGCCAAGGCGTGATAGATTGTAATGTCACGGTGCTGCTAAGTTGACCATTTTGACATCACAGTGCTCGAAGATAGTGAATAAGGCACTGTCTTATCCAAGTGTGGTACTCCAGCGGTATCCTTGAAGGCGCTGCGACGTTGATTCGTCAAATGCTATGGCGCTGGATGATACTTATAATGTTATGCCCTTTTTATATTTTTCCTGCATAACACAACTAAAATAATATATTTTTAGTAAAAATGTAACACATAAAATAAAATATTATTTGCACTTATCAATGCTACATTCACATATATACAATTTAAATAATCTACATAAAAAAGTAAAGCAGCAAATCCAATTAAATAATATTAAATAAGTAAGTGCAAAAAATCCTTAATTATTCTACTAATTAATATAACAAAGGTGATCATGTCTTAATTCAAACTTGCCCATAATGTTACCTCATCAAATATACATGCAGGAACTTGTGTCCATTCAAATTTCTTAAGAAACTTATATTAAATGCTTATATCTTTGAATTATTTTCCAATATATACATAAGTCATAATTTTATTATTGAGTATATACTACCTTATCAGGGAATTATTAAGCTCAAAATTTAAAAGATAAACTTATTATAGGAGGCAAAAGTCCAACTTTACGTGATCCTCATACCCTATAATTCGTAGATATTGATGGCATAATTTCAAAAGAACTCTCTCTGATAACTTGCTTACTGCCTAAATTCTTAGTCAAATGGAAAAACCAACCTCCTTCTAGTCATACTTGGATGACTAAAGAAGACAGAAGTTTATGTCAAGTCTTGTTTATGAGTATATGGACTTTAACTCTATGGATTAGAGCTCTTTATTGCCCAATGGAGTTGATGCAGCATCAAGATAAATGTCAAGGACAATATCATAAATTAAGATCCTATATAAAAATTTGGGCCATTCGTCATGCATATCCCTTCACGCAAGCCCATAAATATCCCATAATACTCTTAAAGATATGGGTAAGTAATTTTAAATCCTAATTTAAGATCCATTGATGGTTAGGCGGGCCATACCAGTTAAGAATGCAAAGATCTATATAAATTGATTGATTTTAAGACCACTTTAGTTGCCTTATTTGGCCAATACAAATTTTCATGTATTTGGAAAATTTTAATTTAATTTTATTTCTTTTATTTTATTTTCCAATGTATTAGGCTATGCCATCAATCCATGCAATAGTATTTATAAACTCCTAAGGCTGTTCAAAATTATCTAGTCTTAGAAAAGGCCTATAAATAGGGCCTTATTTTGTACTTTTTAATTCATTAAATAAAATTTATTTTACTTGTCCTAATTTCATATGAAAAGGCTTGGTTTCTACTTTACTCATTGGTGAAACTTGTGTTTGATTGAAAAATATATTTTTAAAAATGTTAATTATCTTTGGGAATAATTTAAAATTGACATTTAAATTTGAATCCTGAAATTGAACATCTATTAGTGATAATATACTACCTCGAAAGGCAGAGATAAAATCTCCTAATGAGTTCAAAATTAGAATTGCAAATCTGGTCCTGAATGTCATAGCTAGATTCAAAAGGGAACCACATATGATCCCAAAGAATCAAAATGAAGTTCAATCAAATATCTGGCTATGATAATCTGGATAAATTATCGTTAATTTCATATTCAAAGTTATATCAATAAGTGATATATCATCTCAAAGGAAGAAAATATCACTTATGGTTAATTATTTGAACATGGCAATAACGATCGCCATTTTTTTGTTTGATTTCCCAAAGTTAATTAATTAAGAGTTTTAAAATTTTGATTTTTGAAAATCTGGTCTGGGTTTCTAAATCTCCTACGAGCGCAAGCCCTCGTAGTTAATTACATCGTAGGAAACCAGAAAATTTCCTACGAATACTCTCGATTAAAATAGCGATACGAATTTTATTTAAGAATTCAAAGATTGATATCAAAGAAGGTTAAGGACTTGAATTTTCAAATGGGATTGGATCAAATTTGAACAGTTCTTTCTGGAGGTCAAAGGATGAGAAGTAGGAGGTATTTTGAGATTCTGAATTGCTTCAGAAACACCTCAAACTGTCCTAAGTGTTGGGCTTGAATTTGATTGAAAGAAATTTAATGTTTAAATGATCAATTTTATTAGAAAATGGGAATTAGATTCCCAAAAGATTGAGGTCTTAAGATTGAACATTGCCTCAGAACCTAAGTCTAAAATGGGTACTGAGAATCAGTGACCCAGAACCTAGCTAATGCAATGCAATCTGGACTTACCCCGGCCTGGATTGGGGAGCCAGCTAAACCACCTAAACGCTTTTAAAACCATGAGTCAAAGTCTTTAAATGTAGAGTGGTTAAGGACATTGATTAAGATTGGTTTAAAGAATTGGGGTCGACATCTAGAGCAGATCCTAATTGACCCCTTAACATATGTTGGGTTAAATGCCTAAATAAATTGCAATTAAAATTTAGACTCAATTTTTAATTTGTATCTAATGCAATGCATGCTAGTTGACTCGATGAAATGCTTAAATCAATATGAAGCAGTTTTAAAATAGGCTTAAAAAATAGGTTTTATCCTAAAGATTGCACAACATCCCCTTGGACAGAACTGCACCCTAATAGGTCAGGTGGTCTGCCAGAACCCGCAGGCAGGGAGGTGCCTAACAAGGATGAGAAAAGTCAAGATGTATGCATGAAAAACTCCCGGCGAGTCCGGGCTTACTTCTTAAGAGCGTTAGAGTTTCTATCTGAGCTTAAATATTTTAATTTTGTTTAAGTAGAAAAGGTTAATGACCGTACCCTCACGAGCCTCCGATCGGGTTCCAGGCTAAATCAAATACGACATGCAATAAGCGCCAAAAAAAAAAATTACTAAAAGCATGCAAGTCCTTAATCGCAATCAACATCAAGTAATCAAATCAATCAAATAATTAAATTAATTAAATAAATGCTCAAACTGAAAGTCCATAGGCAAGTGCCCTTAATTATACAACCCGGGGTCTGCAGGAAAGTAAAATGGCCGGGTACCACTGACTACAACCCGGATTCTACTCCTAAGAGTTAAGTGACTTTGAGATTTGAGATTCTTCTCGTTCTTCACTTCTTCGTCTCCTTAGAACTCCTTGGATCGTCGGGTCTGGATATCCAAATGAAAAGAAACTCCCCCTGAATAGGGGTGTTATCTTTTCTCTTTGGATACTTGAACTTCATCCTAATTTGGATCTCCAAATGGATAGGAACTCTCCCCTAAGGGATGTTCCTTCCTCTTTGGATTCCAAATTGGATTTTAAATGTCTCAATCTCAAAGTACTTTAAATAATACAACTCGAAATCAAATCAAATTACATCAAATTGAAATTAAAAATCTAGACTCAACAACCTGCAGGGTTATCCTAATAATCAGCAGTTTATATTTGACATCCCAAGCAGTTAATATATTGAAATTTAAATGCTCAAACCAGCCACACTTGGCCATGCTCTTTTTGATTTAAAGGGGGACTTAAGCATGCTTAGCACCTGTGCAATTTAATAATCATGATTTTTGCCCCCTTTAATTTATGCCCTGTATGAGCATGGCCACCTGCATAAGATTGAATTAGTACAAATCGTTCCTAGCCTAGGGGTAGATCTAATCGTACAATCAATCACATCACAGAATGCATTAAATAAATAAACAATCACATCAATTCTAATACTAGCAAACAGCATGCAGTAAAAGCTTGAAAATCCGGCATACAGCAGAAAAGTAAACACCGGCCTAGCCTAAGACTAGAGTTGGTTGTCCTAGCAAACCATCTAAGGTGTGTGAGGTAGGCTGTGTGGCTTTGATGTGTCCTAAATAGGATGATTTGATTGAAGTTGTTTAAAGTTCTGGTTAGTTGAAGGCTTAAGGGAGATTTAATTTGAATTTAAGTATTAATGACTTGAGATTGATTTTAAACTTAATTTTAATTGTTTGTTGGATATCACCTTTGTTGCACACCGAGGCCGTGAAGTTTATTTCACCTTCCTTGGGGCTAATTTAATAGCCTCGTAGGCCTGGGTTACCCAGTGGTACCCGATATAATTAAATGATTTGAGTTTGATTAAGGTTTAAAGGTTGGTTAATTTTAATTAAGATTGGTTGGTTGCTGGTTTTAAGTTCAAATTAATGTTTTCTGGAATTTTGGATGATTTATTGAATTTTGGAATTTTCTGGATTATTTTAATGATTTAATTCAAGGGTCAAAAGTTGACTTTTTGATTTAAAGTGTTTTCTAGAAAGTTAATATTTTATTAAAATATTAGACCTTAATACGATCAGTTAGACAGTAAGTACATTGAAATTGGATTTTTCTACATTTTATTATGAAGGTTTGAAGTTTTGACTTCATTTTGAACTAAGTTTGACCAAAAGTTGACTTTTTCAAATTTGTTTGATTTCTGGAAACTTAACATTTTTAATAAATATTAGAGCTTAAGATGAGTTGTATGCCTTTGAGTTTGCTCAATTTGGAGTTCATTTGAATTAGTTATGAATTTTTGAATTTTTGAGTATTTAATGAATTATTTAAATTGTTTAATTAAAGCCCTTTTTGTGGTTTGAATCCAAATGATCTCCAAACTCCTTGAAATCAACTCCAAAGGTCAGGAATGACCTAAGGAGTGATTTCCAAGTGTTTGAGAAATTTTTGGAATTTTTAATTATTTTTAATTAATTAAATTAATTAAATATTGAATTTCAATTGAAATTAAATTAAACTTAGTTTTGAAGTCCAGTCAAGGGGCTTTTATTTTTCATTGATTAAGGGTTCAATTCTGGTCAGTTTGAGGTATTACGTGTAATTTTTGGATTTAAACTTAATTTATTACATTTTCTGGAAGGTTTAAGGGCTTAATTAAGGTTTAAGTTTGATTAGGTTAATTAATAGACTTAATGAATTCAAAATTCAGTGAGAATTTTTCTTGAGGCTGTATGTGTCACTAAGTTTGAATGTTCAAAGTTTCAAGTCAATTGGAAATGTATCTTAATTATTGGAATTTTCTAAGTTTTCTAATTAAGATCCTTAATTATTGTCCTTAATGACACTAGGTTAATTAGGTTCAAATCAAAGTCTCTAACCCTCAACATAACATATGCATGATAAGTACACATATAAACACAATCAATCCTATATCTAAGAGAGCCTTAAACTAAGTGGTGTGTGTATGTCCTTAAACATGCAAGAGTTTATACTTAATTAAATGTGAACAATAACTAGATTAGTGAATGATTAAAGCATAACCATTCACTAACACTCCCACAAGATTTCTATTCACACATTCAATCTATGTCTAAAATTTCATAGTAGATCTCTCAATCTAAAAGATTTAAGTATCTATATATTATCTTGAAAATAGTTTTTTAAATATTTAATATATTTGTAAACCTATATATATAAATATGAGTTTTTAAAATTAAAATACTTAAAGATATAATGAAAATAAATTCAATAACTAAATGGGAGATCTACTGGTTAACAAAGATTATTTGAGAATAAGTTTTTAATTTTTAAAATAATTGGTTTAATATTTAATTGGATATTAATCAAATATTAAAATAATCAAATAATTAACAATAACTTAAAATTAATCAAAGTTTGATCTCTGAAATTAGTCTCAAGTTAAAGTACTCAATTTTCTGGAAATTTTGATATATTATACTAATTTTTCTGATTTAAAATGAATTTCTTATGAATTTTTGAAGTTTAAACCAATTAGAAGGGATTTTTAAATAATTTTAAATTAATTAATGATTAAAATAATTTTAAAATTAATTAATTTAAATTTTAAGAATTTTCTGGAATTTTAAAATTATTTAAATATGTATACATACATGTATATACTAATTTTTTCAAAAATATTCAAATTGTTAATTATTAATTAATATTAATTAATAATTAACAATTTAATTAATGGAAATATAAGATATAGCTTAAATTAAATTAATTTCAAAATTAAAATAATTTAAAAGAAAATAATTAATTAATTAATTAATATTAATTAATTAAATCATTGGAAATTAATTGATTATTTATTAAAATATTTAAAAGCATTTAAATAATATTAAATAAATTAATATTAATTGGGATTTTAAAAATCATTTAATATTTAACTAAAGTTGTAAAATATTTAATATTAAATAATTTAATTATTAATTAAGATTGTAAATCGTTTAATATTAATAATAAAAAAAAACATAAAGTATTTAATATAAATTAAAACATTAAATAACTTAATATTAATTAAAATTTTAAAATCCATTAATGTTAATTAATATTATAAAGCATTTAATATTAATTAAAAAAAAAAATTAAATAAATCAATTATTAATTAAAGTTGTGAGTTACTTAAAATAATTAATGTTTAATAATTAATATTTAATAATTAATAATTAAATGGAATATTTAGTATTTTAAAAGTTAATTATTAATTTCTAATAAATAATATTTGAAATTAATATAACTTTAAGTTATAATTATAAAATTAGATTAATAATAATTTTTAATTAGGAAAAATTAATTTTCAAAATATATTAAAATATAATATATATCTTATTATTTAAAATAAATATTTAATATTTATTTTGAAATAATAAATTAAAGTAAAAAAAAAATGATTTTAAAAAATATATATATATATATATTTTTTTACAGCGGGAGTGCCACGTGGCAACGTCTGGTTGGTGGATCCAAAACCGTGGCGGCGGCGCTGAGTCGGTCCACGTGGCGGGATCTAGCTCGTCCGATTCAAACCGCGGCTACGGGAGGGGCACGTGGCGGCATCAGGGCGGTTCGCTTAACCGCGGCTAATGATTGCCACAGAGGCAATCATTAGCATTAAATGCTAATGATTGTCGGCGACGGGCCGCAATCACTTAACCACGTCAGCACTATCCTACGCCGTTTGATCGCCCGCTGTAATGATTTAACGGCTACGATTTGTCCGGACAGAGATATCAGCCGCCGGATCAAGTCGGCAGTTAATTAGAACCGCGGAATGGCTCAATCAAGACCGTTGATCAGAAAATCAACGGTCTAAAAAACGTGCGCCTGAACTAAACCAGGAAAACGCCCTAGAAAGCGTTTTTTGGCTCGTTCAAGCGATCGGATCGATCAAATGTAACGAAATTTTAAAATTAGATAGATGAAATGAACAGAAATCGTGTGGAGGGATTGATATAGCTTAAAATGATCTGTATAAAAATCTATTTAACCTAGTGTACCCTAACCTAGGGTTAAGGTTTTTACCTAATCCAACCGATGGATTTTCGCGTTCTTGGACTCTCTGAGCTTGTAGATTGTCCACGCAAGTTTTTGTAGAAGACTCCTCAGCTGGAGGACGTCTGGATCGAGGGCTTCAAGCCTAGGACGGATTTGGGCTTGATCTCGCCGGAAACCTGATCTCCGGCGACTTTGAACGGAAGGATTTGAACGGGAAGGTAGAGAAGAGTCTCTGGGATGTTTGATAGAGTGGAAGATGGAGCTTGAGAGGCTGAGGGTGGAGAGAGAATGGTTAGGATAGAATGAGGGCTCATTTCCTCATTTTGCCCTATTCAATCCATTCCAGATTGAATGGACGGCTGGGATTAGTTAGGGCAGCTCCTGGATGCATGCCAAGTGTCTATAGGGTAGTTGGGAGCAGAGGCATCAAGGACAAAGGTACATCCTAGGTGTAAAGGGAGTTTTTGTCCTTTTGCAAGTATATAGAGATGATCCAGGCCATTAGATCTTGATCTGAAGGCTGAGGGTAGTCCTAGGAAGGTTCTAGAGTAGTTTAGAGCTGTTGGAGTGGATTAGGGAGGAGTGGGTTAGGTTTAAGATGGGTTTTGACCATCTTTGACCACTCTAAGTGCATGTGTTGACTGTTTGACTGGTCAAACAGTCAACCTAAGCCTAGGTGGACAAAAGATGGAGTTTGAGGGTTGGTGGAATAAGTCTCAATGCTTTAGTAGGACATACTTAAAATTTGAAGGAGAAATTTGAAGCTATTTGACCAAGTCTCATAGTTGACTTGGTCAATTTTGTTTGAGTTTGATTGGCCATAAATTAGGGAATGGTGGGGCCATGATTTGGAGTTGATTTGAAGTTTGAAAGAGGTTTGAAATATCAAATGGGTTAGAATAACCCATTAAAGACATTAAGGGGTACTTAGATCAAACTTGGTTGATTTGGTCAACTGAGTTAATCCAAGACCTAAGTTTAGGTTCAAATAGATTTAATTTGATGTTTGAAGTCTTGTAGATGCATTTCAGGAGTTTAAATAGATTACTTGGATCAGATGACCCATTTAGGCCTTTAATGGGCCTAATGGGTCAACTAGGTTGACTTGGTCAACCAGGTTGACCCAGAGTTAGGGGTTAAGCTTAATATATTTAAAATGATGAATGGGGTTTAATGGAGGTGGTTTCAGGGTTTAAATGGGTCATCTAAGTCAAATGACCTGTTTAGGCCCTTAATGGGCCTAATGGGTCAACCGGGTTGACTTGGTCAACCAAGTTGACTTAGGACCAGGGATTGGGTCCAACCAGTTCAGAATGACATCCTGAGTCTACTGGTGGTGGTCTCAAGGTCTGGAGAGGTCATTTGGCCAAAATGACCTATTTGGGCCTTTAATGGGCCTTTAGGTCAAACCTGGTTGACCTGGTCAACCAGGTGGATCCAAGGTCTGGAAATGGGTTCAATGAGTTTGGTTTGATATTTGAAACTTGCTGGAAGTGACTACATTTGATTTGGAGGTCATTTGATCAAAGTGACTATTCACACCCCATAGGGGCATTTTAGTCATTTTTACCCTTGGTCAACTAGGGGTCAAATTGAGTCCAACAAAATGCAGTTTATTGCTCAATGAATCATAATCAAGGGTTTGGAGGTAATTGGAGGCTTTGGAGAAAGCTCCAGGGTCAAAACCCACTGGTTGGTAGGTCCAGTGGCATAGACTGTAAATATTTGAAGGTTTTACAGCCTTTGGATTTCAATTCAGTTTCTGGGGTTAGAGATCTCAGAATGAGCTCAAATTTGGAGGGTTACCTCTAGAGACATATCACATCAGTGTGGAACTGACAGATCTTGAATCAGAGGTCATTTGATAGGGTTTTGAAATGTTCAAAGATTAACTGGAAAAGGCTTTTAGGACTTAGACCTTTAGCCTTGGATTTGAATCTGGAAATCTGGTTTTGAATTGGATTTTGAGCTTGAATGATAAGATTTGAATTAAGTTTAGGTTGAATTGAAGTTTGAACTGATCTAGAGGAATCCTAGGGTTTAGGATAGGTCCTAGGGTCCAAATCAGCTTAAGGGAATCCTAAGGTCTAGAATAGATCCTAGGAACTGGAGTCTGGAAAGGTCCTGGAATCTAGAAGTCTTAGGAAAATCCTAGGATTTGGGGTCTGAAAGAATCCTATAATCTAGAAGAATCCTAAGATCTAAGAATCCTAAGATTCAAGATCTAGGAGGATCTTAGGATCTAGAGTAGATCCTAAAGTTTGATTTCTAGGAAAATCTTAGGGTTTTGAAGTCCTGGGGCCTGGGATCTAGAATAGTCTTAGGATCTAGAAGAATCCTAAGCTCTAAATAGATCTAGGAGAATCCTAAGGTCTAAGAGGATCATATGATCTAGAATCAGGTAGAATCCTAGGGTCTAGAATAGATCCTAGGGTCTGAAGTCTAGGAGAATCCTAGAATCTAGATTTGTCTTAGATTATATTGATCTGGGGTCAGGATTGATTTGAATTTGGATTGATCTTAAAGTCTGGATTGATCTAAGATCAGATTGATCCTAGGGTTAAGATTGATCCTAAGGATTGGAAAGATCCTAAGGTGTGGATTGGTCCTACTGAGCTCATACAAAAGTGAGGTCAACAAATGGACCCCCAATATGTGTAATAGAATGTAGTTCTATTACACATATTGGTGTTGACCGAATAGAATGGTCAAGTCTTGGGTTTTGATCCTAAAGGCAAGAGAAATCTATCCCTAGGGAATCAGAGTTTGAATAGATACTAGGGTAGTGCTAGAAAAAGCATATTCTACCACTAGTGGGTCTGGTCCTGAGGGTAGGAGAATCCTAACCTTAAGGGTAGAGGAACCTGGGTGATCTTATAGGAAGGAAGAACTCCTAATTATAAAGGATTGAATCTAGATTTGATTCTAAGGGAAAGAAAATCCTAACCTTAGAAGATTGAATTTGAAATGAATCTAAGGGAAGGAGATCCTAAACTTAGAAGTTTGAATTTGAAATGATGCTAGGGTAGTGCTGAGGCAGCGTACTCTACCACTAGTGGGTCTGGTCCTAAGGGAAAGGAAGAATCTATCCCTAAAGGAGAAGGAAGTCTGGATGATCGTATAGAAAGGAAGAATTCCTAACTACAGAGGATCAAGTTTGAATTTTGATACTAGGGCAGTGCCACGAATGGCGTACTCTGCCACTAGTAGATCTAATCCTAAGGGAAGGAAGAATCTAGCCCTAAAGAAAAGAAAGCTTGGTTGAGATTGATTCCAGGACGGTGCCATAGAGGACTTACTCCATCACTAGGAAGTCTAATCCCAAGGGAAGGAAGAAGAACCTACCCTAAGGAAGAGAGAGCTGGATTTTGAGATTGAACCCAGGACGGTGCCATAGAGGACTTATTCCATCACTGGGGAGTCTAATCCTAAAGGAAGGAGAAAAGCCTAACCTTGAGGAGAAGAGAGTTTGATTTTGGAGTTGAAATTGAATCCAGGACGGGGCCACAAGGGACTTATTCCATCACTGGGGAATCAAATCCTAAGAGAAGGAGAATACTTACTCTAAGGAAATGAAAACTGGATGATCTCATAGGAAAATAGTATTGCTCCCTATAGGAGATCAGGCTTAAAGTTTTAAATTTTGAAACTAGAATGGTGCCGCAGAGGGCGTTATCCATCACTGGAAGATCTAATCCTAAGGAAAGAAAGCACGATGACTCACATCTATCCTTAAGGAAGAGAAGGCTAGAGGACCCTGAGGAAAGAAAGTATTGCTTCCCGTAGAAGGTCGAATCTGGATTTTGAACCTAGGATGGTGCCACAGAGGGCGTGCTCCACCACTAGAAGATCTAATCCTAAGGAAAGAAAGCACGATGACTCACATCTAACCTTAAGGCAAAGAAAACTGGAAGAAGCTAGGATGGTGCCATGAAGGGCGTACTCCATCACTAGCGGATCTAATCCTAAAGATAGAAAGCACGATGACTCACATCTAACCTTAAGGAAAAGAAAACTGGATGATCCTATGAGAAGGAAGCATTGCTTCGCACAAAATCAAGTCTGGATTGATCATATGTGAAGGAAACTTTCTTCACATAGAGCATCGAGTTTGAATGATCGTGTATAGAGGAAACTTGCTCTATACAGAGGATCAGGTCTGGAATGACCATATGTGAAGGAAACTTGCTTCACATAGAGGATCGGATCTGGAATGACCATATGTGAAGGAAACTTGCTTCACATAGAGGATCGGGTCTGGAAGATCATGTGTAGAGGAAACTTGCTCTACATAGAGGATCGAGTCTGGAATGATCATATACAGAGGAAACTTGCTCTGTACAGAGGATCGGGTCTGGATGATCGTATATAGAGGAAACTTGCTCTATATAAAGGATCAGGTCTGGAATGATCATATGTGAAGGAAACTTGCTTCACATAGAGGATCGAGTCTGGAATGATCATATACAGAGGAAACTTGCTCTGTATAGAGGATCGGATTTGAATTCTGGAATTTGATATTTGAATTCTTGAATTTAAAATTTGAATGATGTTTGAACTTGAATTTAAAAATATTTGAATTTGAAACTTGATTTGATGAATTTGAATTTGAAGGGTTTTAAAACTGTGATGTGTTTTGAATTTGATTCGAATTAGTTTTAAGTTTGAAAATTTTGAATTTGAGATTTGATTTTAATTGATGTTGAATTTGATTTCGAATTTTGATTTTGGATTTTGAAAAATTTGGACAAAATTGAGCTGAATAGATTCAAAATTTGAAAATTTTATTGATTCGAAATTCGAGCTACATCAAGCATAGTATTTTTTCAGGAATCGCCCGTTTACAGGAAGCATTGGGTGATTTCCTTTACAATCCACTAGCTGATACGAGCCTCCTTCGTAAACTGTTTCCACTACGAAGGGTCCTTCCCAGGTTGGTTCAAACTTTCCACCGAGCTTTCGGTGGGCTAAGATAGGCCTCCGAAGAACCAAGACCAAGTCGCCTACTCGGAAGGTTCTAGGTCGCACTAGCTTATCATGAGCTTGAACCATTCTGGCTTTATAGAGTTCTAGATTCTGCTGGGCTTGGAGACGGCGTTCTTCAAGACCCTCAAGTTCTTCAAGTCGAAGTTGTGCATTCTGTTCTGTTGTGATTTGATTCTGGACTGCAGTTCTGAGTGAAGGGATTTGAATTTCCAGAGGGAGTACGGCCTCGGACCCATACACTAGTGCGAACGGTGTGGATTGGGTCGGGGTTCTATATGTGGTCCTGTAGGCCCACAAAGCTTCCACCAACCTCTCATCCCACTGACGTTTATTGTCATCCAGGGTCTTTTTGATGATTTGTACCAGGGTTTTGTTGAAGGCCTCAGCCAGTCCATTAGCCCGTGGGTAATAGATTGTTGAGTATCTCCAATCAATACCGTGGCGACTTGCAAAGTTATTGATTTTTGTAGACTTGAAAGCGGACCCATTATCGGATATGATTCTGCGAGGCACGCCGAATCGATATACGATATGGTCACGAAAGAATTTCATTACATGATGTGATGTTACATTTCTTAGTGGTACTGCTTCTGCCCACTTTGAAAAGTAATCAGTCGCTGCTAAAATGAAGCGATGACCCCTTGAAGAAGGAGGGTCAATTGGCCCGACGATATCCGTGCCCCAACTTTCGAAGGGCCACGAGGCTATCGTAGGATGCAACACATTAGGCGGCTGATGTAAAACCACACCATGAACTTGGCATTGATGACAACATTTTGCAATTTTCATGCAATCGTCAATCATCGTAGGCCAATAATAACCAAGTCTTTTGATTTTCATTTTCATCTTAGGACCCGATTGATGAGCACCGCACAGTCCAGCATGGACTTCGTTAACGATCTTCAGGGCCTCTCGTTTGTCTAAACAACGGAGCCACATCTGATCGAACGATCGTCGGTACAACGTATCGTTGACTAGTGCATATGATAGGGCACGTTTCTTAATTTGGTTGGCAAGAGACCTGTCGTGAGGAAGCTTGCCTTCTTGCAAATATTTGATTATTGGTTGTCTCCAATCTTGTTCTTCATCGACTGTTGAAGACGTAGAGAGGACCTGGGAAGATTGATTGTTGAGGTATTTCATGTCTACAGGGGACAGGACCTGACGACCTTGAACTTCTATAGGGATGAAGTCTTCTTCTGGGCAAGCAAATTCCTTTGCAAGCTTTGCTAGGGCATCCGCCGAGGAATTGCTTCCACGAGGAACCCTATACATAGTTACAATGGGAATTTTCTCGAGTAGGTGCATTGTGTATTGGTGATATTTCAGGAGTTTAGGATTCAAAACCTTATAGGTCCCTGCAACTTGGTTGATCACCAGCTGAGAGTCACCATAGATCTTAATCTCTTTAATCTCCATTAGGATTGCGAGTTCCAAACCAGTTATCAAAGCTTCGTACTCAGCTTCGTTGTTCGTACAAGGTTCTGATAAATGGTAGGAAAAGTGCATCATTCCCTTATCCGGTGTTATGAAAACCAGACCGACTCCGGCTTTCCCAGGAATAGTAGATTGAGGTGTTTTGCCCCTTTGAGAGGACGCTGCACCATCAAAATACATTTCCCAAGTTTGAACATTGGATTCCTCGAAACTCATGATTTGCTCGTCAGGTAAATCATCATTTAGAGGAGATTCCGCCGGTAGCGGGTGTGCCGCAAGGAAGTCGGCGACGGCCTGCCCTTTCACAGCACGCAAGGGAATGAACGTGATTTCAAATTGTAACAATATCATAGACCAACGAGCCAGACGTCCTGACAACGTGGGCCGGGTCATAAGATATTGCAGGGGATTGACACTGGAAATCAGACTGACCTGATGAGAAAGCATGTAATGTCTTAGTTTTTGTGCTGCAAAGACTAAGGCAAGGCAATGTTTCTCAATTGCAGGGTATCGAATTTCCGTTGGAAGTAATCTCCGACTCAGGTAGTAGAGGGCATTCTCTTTCCCATCGTCATTGATTTGAGCTAGAAGAGCCCCAAGAGATTCGTCAAGGGCTGCAGTGTAAAGGATTAAGGGTCTTCCCGGAATGGGGGCTGCCAAAACTGGCGGATTTGTCAGGTATTGTTTGATATTTTCGAAAGCATTTTGACATTTCTCGTCCCAAATGAATTTGGCGTCCTTTTTAGCTAGGACAGAGAATGGTTGACATCTTCCAGAAAGATTAGAAATAAATCTTCTTATATACGCCAGCCTGCCCTGAAGGGATCTCAATTGAGTGAGACTCTTAGGAGGCGGCATATTTAAGATAGCTTCAATTTTGGCAGGATCAATTTCGATTCCACGGTGCCTGACTACGAAACCTAAGAACTTCCCTGACGTGACGCCGAAAGCGCACTTCAAAGGATTCATTTTAAGGTCGTAGCGGCGCAACCGCTCGAAAACAGTTCTTAAATCATAAAGATGAGCCTCTTTCACTCTACTCTTGACGACTAAATCGTCGATGTAACATTCGACTTGATTATGTATTAAGTCATCAAAGATATGAGTCATGGCCCGCTGGTATGTTGCACCAGCATTTTTGAGGCCAAAGGGCATCACTTTATAACAAAAGATCCCTATAGGACTTCTGAATGCAGTGTTTCTCTCATCTTCTGGGGCCATCTTGATTTGATTATAACCAGACGAGCCATCCATAAAGGAGAAAACAACGTGCGAGGAGGCAATGTCCACCATGAGTTCTGGGATTGGCAAAGGAAATTCATCCTTAGGACATGCCTTGTTCAAGTCCCTATAGTCAACACAGACCCGGATTTGACCATTTTTCTTTCGAACTGGCACGACGCTGGCTACCCAAGAAGGATATTGTTCTTCTCGAATAAATCCAGCCTCTGCCAACTTCTTGACTTCAGAAACGACTTGTTGTTCAATCTCCAGAAGCATACGTCGTGGAGCTTGCTTGACAGGAATGGCATCATGCCGGATTCCAAGTTTATGGACTGCTACGTCAGCGGACAACCCCGGCATTTCGTCGTATGTCCAGGCGAAGCAATCTTTAAACTCGGATAGAAGTTGAATTAGATCTTTAGACTCATCCTCACTCAACAAAGAACTTATGAAAGTGGGGCGAGGGTCATCCTCTGTTCCAAGATTGATTTCTTTAAGTTCATCGACTGTTGATTTAATTTCTTCTTCGAATTCAGGGGGTGCATCCCGAACCTGAAGTTCGTCAGAATCATCAAAAGTCTCCAAACAAAGTCCATCGAACGAGTCAATGACTTTAGTAGGGACATTTTTAAATTCAGGACGACTAGTTATCATTAGACAAAATTCGTCATCGTCAAATGATCTAACGGTACTAAAACCGATACCACTGGTCCAATGTTTATTAAATTTTGAATTCCAAAGACTTTCGTGGTATCTAGCTTGACCCTTAGTCCATTGACTCGGAGCAAAACCTTTAGAAATAAGAGATTTAACACCAGCAGGAAAGTAGCCAAAAGGTAATTCCATTAATTCATTGAAATTTGCCTCTTCAAGGATTACATCATCTTCATTCCTTGAAGAGGAAGAGCCAGGGAAGAACTTCTTGGCTTTCCTTACTTCTCCATCTAAGTTCGGAGCATCCTTAATTACTAACCCTGAGACCCTGTCAGCAGACAGTGGGGTTAAGGTTAAGGATTCAACCGTTCTATTAAGCTTTTCATACAAGCTCAATTCAGGCTCGTCACTTTGAATATTTAATTTTGTATCCTCCTGGTCGCTATCCGATTCTAAAGTGAGATCAAACTTCGGAGGAGGATTGATTTTTGTATAGTCAAAAGCAAATCTGGCACCCCTTTTTCTTGAATCCTCATCAGAACTTGTTTCAAGTTCGACATAGATCAGGGAATTTCTTTTTTCAATTGAAGGGCGACCTCGACCGCGTGCTCTTTGGGCCATCCTCCCACCTCTTTGAGGTACAATATTTGGAGGCCTAAAGATCACACGCTCGACGTCGTCTTCACTGCTTGAGTTTTGTCTCTTTTGATTTTTGACTTTTTCTTTTCTCAATCTTTGAATTGCTTTTGAACTTTGATTTTCTGCTTTTTCCTCCTTGACGTTGATCTCTACCTTAGAACGAGTAGTGGACCCTTTAGGTACGTAGTACGCCGCATCCTCGTAGATCCCGATCTCGTGAATAGAGAATGGTTGCAGATCACCCTTAATTTCAAACTCAATGCCATCTCGTTGGTACTTGATGCATTGATGTAGGGTAGAAGGAACCATCCTATATTCATGGATCCAGGGCCTTCCTAGGAGCGCGTTAAAGGACGTTGCCGAATCAATTATATGAAATTTCGCTTCAGTTTTCAATTCTCCTATCTCTAGAAGAAGGGTAACTGAACCTAAAGCCTTCTCGCCCTTCTCATTGAACCCACGAAGCACTAACTTGTCAGTTGAGAGCTTGCTAGTATCAATTCTAAGGTATGCGAGAGTCTTTATGTTCATCACGTTGACCGATGCACCCGGGTCAACTAGAACTCTTGATAACTTAAACTTGCCCACATTTACTGTGATGTAAAGTGGACGATTGTGGTCGGCAGTTCCAAGGAGTAAATCTTCGTCCGAGAAGGTAACCCCAGGGATTTCCTTAAAGTACAAAGCTTCTTCCTCGGAAGTTGAGGCTAATTGAGCTAAGCAAATCTCTGGGTCGAGAAGCGCTTTAATTAGAGTCTCCCTCATCTCTTTTGAAAGGACAAGGGCATCATAAATACTCAATTTGGCGGGCAACTTCCTAAGGTGAGCTAAGACATTGTAATCAACACTTGGAACATTAACATTGGGACCCGGTGAATTTGAAAGAATTGGAGTTGATTGTTGAGCGGGGATTTGAATTGGATCATCAGAAACAACTTGTTTTCCTTTATCCTGAGGAGGTAGCCTAGGGGGTAAGACCTTCCCACCACGTAGTTGTACTTGCACGACTTCATCGGAAGAACAAACTACAGGGGAGTCTATGCTCTCCTTAGGCGATTGATTGTCGTTATCTGAGCGAGAGTCCGAATCTGAAAAGTCTATCACGACAGGACTCCCTTGGAAATTAATTTCAGGGGTTTCACTATCTGATAAGACATCAGATTCGTTTCTCTCTTGAAGAGTCAAATCTGGAGAGTTGAGTGTTTGAATTTCTTGATTGATCTCAACTTGTTCTTGATTATTTTCAACAGAAGAGTCATTAACATTTTGATTCTCAACATTAATCATCAAAATATGGGCAGAAGGATCAGACTTTTTATTTAATTTTCGACCCTTTGCCTTTGATGGGGCAAAGTAAAAGTCAGATAATTTCAGTGGTGACAGAGGTTTTGAGCCACCATCAACCACTTGTACAGATCTCTCATCAACAAATTTCCTCTCTACAGAAAGTTCACTCTTTTCATTTTTATTCAGTACAGTAGTTCCTAAAACTACTGGAGAGGAAACTGTCCCAACGTCCTCCTGCGAAGCCTCGAGGTCAACCTCCCAGATCGGGTCCCGGGCTCTCGTCGGTAACTGTTGAGAAAGACGAAAAGATTTATTAATCGACTTTTTAAATGCCCGTGATAGTGCTATATCCCAACCATCTTCAATGGACAGAGAAGAGTTAGAATTCATACCTGAGATAGATTTGACAGACCCCTGATCCGGATCGACCAGGTACTCCTTTGGAATTATAATATTACCTTGACGGAAGTTCTTTTCTAGCCAATCTTTGAAGACGATGCAGTCTTCGATTGTGTGGCCTAACATGCGATGGTAGGGGCAAAAAGTTGGATCATCCTTCTTATTTGCCTCTTCCGGCTTCTTGGCCTCCGGCAATCGAAAATCTGGCTTCTTCTGAAGACTTTTAAAGATCTTTCTCACCGACTCTCTCTTAAATGGATATGTGCGAGCCAATCTCTCTTTAAAAGAAATCGGGTGAGAATCTCTTGTGGATTGAGAAGTTACCTGAAAAGGTGGAGATTTCTGAGTTTGTTGTATTGGAGAATTACTGGACTGAACATTCATTGGTTTCTTCCCCTTATCAACAGCTGAAACCATTGCTGTTCTCTTTTCAAAAGATTTCAATGGTTTGCTAGCTTTCTTTTCCTCAGTAGAATCCTTCAGGAATGGCATTTTGGAAGCCTCTTCCTGTAGATTACTAGCCTTATTCAAAAGTTTTTCAAAGGTTTTGATAGTGAAACCCTTCAGGAGAAAAGCAATAGGCCCGTGGATGTTCTTTAAAAGAATCTCCACTGCATGTTGCTCTTGCAACTGGGGTTCACACTTCATCGAGAGATTTCGCCATCTCAAGATGTACTCAACCAAAGACTCTCCCGGTTTTTGTTTTTCGATGACGAGATCACCAACGGTTACACGCTGCTGAGCTCCTGAGAATCTCTTTAAGAATAGACTCTCGAGCTCTGTGAATGTTTTCACTGAACCATTAGGTAGATCTGCGTACCACTCAAAAGCAATACCGGATAGACTACTTACAAACTGGCGAAAGAGTAGAGCATCTGACCCTCCTGCGTTGCAACAACTCGCTCGGAAGTGGGCCAGGTGCTGTCTTGGGTTTTCTAACCCACTAAAAACTTTGAATGAAGGTGGCACAAAGCCTTTAGGATAAGAGACTGAATCATATTCTTCAGGGTAGGGTCTACCCTTTGGAATAGATACAGTCCCTTGAGAATGGGCTAAGGCCTCCCTTACCTGGGTTTCAATCATCTGGCGGATATCTTTGTCGGCTGGAGAGGTTGGGGAAGCAACCTCTGGAGTTCTAGGACTTGATTCTGTTTTCCTACTGTGCTCACCCACTGTGTGTGTTGTAGGTTGCAACTGCTCGGATTGAGATTGCTGTGCCTTGATCATCTGATTTTGCATCTGTTCCATTCTGAGCATCATCTGTTCAATTTTGCTCTCCAGACTCTTAATGTATTCATCTTTCTCATTCAATTTAATTGATCCATCAGAGTCTGAATCTACTGCTGCAGAGGCTTCTTCTTTACCAGATCGGTGTCTTGAAGGCTCAACATCTTTATTTGATGCTCTGGTCTCAACCATACAAATGTTCCCAGCTGAATCTTCTTCCATCAGATCATCTGCTTCTGGATCAAAGGCTTCAATTGCCTTGTTTTTGAGTATATCCCTTATTTCTTGTACCACCTCATCGACCGGTCTACCCTCGATTGACTCGAGATCGATTGGTAGGTACCCTTTATAGTTAATCATCTCTTCAAATTCCTCATCTCCGAACTGGGTGAGGACCTCTTGAATTTTCAAGTCATCAGCAGTAGGTTCTGCCACTAACTGATCCAACATTTCTTGATCATCCTCAAGTTCTGTCCCCTCCCCTCCGACTGTCCCGGGGTCGGTAGTCATGAGGGTGACATCCTCAATAGGGTGAGGGATATCTAACCTAACAGGTGACGAAGGAGTTTGACTTGTAGGAACTCCAACATCAATCTGAGGAGAATCCTCACATCCCTGAATAAAGAGTCGGGGGACCTTAACAGGTGACTGGACTGGTAACTGAGCTGATAACTGAACTGGTGTCTCTCTAATCTGAATCCCAACAGTTCTGCTTATCTTCATTGGCACATAAGGTTCATCCAAAAGTATGGGCCTCTTGCCCTTAACATCAACTGGTTGTAAGTCTTTGACGATCTCTTTTGATTTGGCTATCACAGGGGCCAACTTTGAGAGTCTTGAAGGGGGAACTGGAGGTCTACCACTGAGAGGGTGACTCCTACCAGACCCAGTTAAAACTATCTCCTCAGTTTTGGCAGTTGGGAGACGAGGCACCCAATGATATCCATCTACTAACACTGAGGCAACTGGTTGTTTAACGAACTTTTTGTTTCTTCTCACTGGCTGAGGAGTCAGGTTTCTTGCTTCAGATTTTTCTTCTTTCAGAACTTCTTTTTCAAGTTTATGTGAGATCACCCCCTTCAGGTGTCTTACATATTGTTCTTTGGTCTGACCTGTCTCAGCAGCACAGGTATGAATGATGTTCCTTAACATCCTAGTTCTCAAAGTGTTCTTCTCCTTGGTGGTTCTCTTAACAGTGTAGTCGACCGGGCTAGGTGGAGAGCTAGCAATCCGCGTGACTCTCTCCTCCCCTGCAGCAGCTGCGAGGGGGTGAAAACGACTCCCTTTCAGGAGTGGAGAAAAGGCAGGGATAGGCAGCTCCTCAGCAGCCTCAGGCTCAACTAAACTCAAGGCTTTCTGTTCAGCTATCTTCCTTGACTTTGTAATTTTCTTCCTTATCCTTCTCAGGTAGTTCTTCCTAGCACTCTTAGTGCCAAACAGTGCTGCAGAACTAGAAGATCCTTTTTCAACAGTAGACTTTACTTCAATTTTCTTGTCCTCACTCTGGACTGAGGGTGCAGAAGGTGTAAGGGTAGCACCTGCTGCCAGTTCCAACACTGGGGGAAGGTCACTCGTAGCTCCCACAGTTAGTTCCACTACTGGACCATTCTCGCCCTCAGCAGCGAGATTGATGATTGTTCCACCATTAACAGACAGTTTCAGAGTCTTGAAACCCATCCCAAACTGAATCGCACTGTTATGAATTAACTCTTCGACTTGGAGGTCTCGGTCAACAGAGAACAGAAGTTTCCCAGTCATTGCAGGAGATTTGATTGTCTGAAATTTGAAAGAGAAGACTTGAATCAAATTTTTGAATTTGAATTTTGACAAGAAATTTTCTATATTTTATCGCATAAATCGAATTATAGGAATTATAATCCGATATGTAGTGATAAAGTATAGATATCAATTTTGACTTGAAGAAAATTTGAATTTTTATTGTATATGTTCAACTACAAGAGAATGTTGTAGAGAACGTATAACAACAATGGTCTGGATTTGATTTGAAAGAATTTGACGGGGATTTGAAATTCTGAAAATTGAAAGATTTTCTTTGACTATTTGAAACCATTAAGTCGGATTTGATTTCAACTTGATAGTTAACAAAATATCAAAGAAAGTCAAGGAGTTTTGACTCGACTCTCATATCCCACTGATCAGGCTAGGGATAAGATGTCAGAGGTTTGACTTGATGAAAAGACTAGATGATTAAATTTGAATCTGGAGATAGTACATGTTATACTACAAGAGAATGTTGTAGTAGTACATGCGACAGTGAAAATTGATTTTGAATTGAAAGGGAATTTGAACGACTCAAAAATCCGGCAGCATCTCCCCTTATTTTTTTTGAAACTTGAGGTGTTGAATTTACATTCAACAAGACAGTTTACAAACATTAGGGAAGATTTTACAGGAAGGAACTCGACTCTTTATATCTTATCAAGGATAAAATGTCAGAGTTCAAAAATTTGAAAGATATTGAAACTAAATGTTGAATTTGAATTATCGATGTTCATCTACAAGAAGTATTGTAGAAGAACATTCGACACGTGATGATTAAAACTTGAAGAGAATTGAACGGATATTTTCTGAAAATTTGAATTTCCGACAGCACCCCCCCCCCCTTATTTTGAAACTCGAAGTGTTGAACGTATATTCAACATAACGGTTTGCAAAAATAGGGGGAATGTTATAAGCTAACCTGACTCTTTCATTCCGACTAATGATTCGGGATTGAAATGTCAAAGGTTAGATTAACCAGAAAATTTCAAACTTTGGGTTAAAATTTGGAAGAGGAATCTATATCCTATCACACATATTGAATTATAGGAATTACAGTCCTATATGTAATGATAAGATATAGGAATTGATTGAGATTTGAAAACAATGGAATTTTGCTAGACATTTGAAATTATGACTTTGAAGTTAGAGAAATCTTCTGTAAATCGTGAAACTTAGCACGCTATGATTTATTTGCATGCAAGTTTACAACATGTACAGAAAGACTTTGAAAAGCTCAGCTTGACTCTTTCGCTCTACCAATGAACTCGGAGGCAAAATGTCAAAGCCAGACTTTGAGAGAGATTTCCTACACTCACCTCTCTTTTCATATGTCTTAATTGAGTTGGCCACACTCCCCCAAGGAAGAAATGGGTAGAGGGACCAACGGAAGAAAGGTAGTCAAAACTACCGATGCAATAAAATTCGTACCGCTATTAAAGATAGAGAGAAAGATTTTCCCCAGCGGAGTCGCCATTTTTTTGTTTGATTGAAAAATATATTTTTAAAAATGTTAATTATCTTTGGGAATAATTTAAAATTGACATTTAAATTTGAATCCTGAAATTGAACATCTATTAGTGATAATATACTACCTCGAAAGGCAGAGATAAAATCTCCTAATGAGTTCAAAATTAGAATTGCAAATCTGGTCCTGAATGTCATAGCTAGATTCAAAAGGGAACCACATATGATCCCAAAGAATCAAAATGAAGTTCAATCAAATATCTGGCTATGATAATCTGGATAAATTATCGTTAATTTCATATTCAAAGTTATATCAATAAGTGATATATCATCTCAAAGGAAGAAAATATCACTTATGGTTAATTATTTGAACATGGCAATAACGATCGCCATTTTTTTGTTTGATTTCCCAAAGTTAATTAATTAAGAGTTTTAAAATTTTGATTTTTGAAAATCTGGTCTGGGTTTCTAAATCTCCTACGAGCGCAAGCCCTCGTAGTTAATTACATCGTAGGAAACCAGAAAATTTCCTACGAATACTCTCGATTAAAATAGCGATACGAATTTTATTTAAGAATTCAAAGATTGATATCAAAGAAGGTTAAGGACTTGAATTTTCAAATGGGATTGGATCAAATTTGAACAGTTCTTTCTGGAGGTCAAAGGATGAGAAGTAGGAGGTATTTTGAGATTCTGAATTGCTTCAGAAACACCTCAAACTGTCCTAAGTGTTGGGCTTGAATTTGATTGAAAGAAATTTAATGTTTAAATGATCAATTTTATTAGAAAATGGGAATTAGATTCCCAAAAGATTGAGGTCTTAAGATTGAACATTGCCTCAGAACCTAAGTCTAAAATGGGTACTGAGAATCAGTGACCCAGAACCTAGCTAATGCAATGCAATCTGGACTTACCCCGGCCTGGATTGGGGAGCCAGCTAAACCACCTAAACGCTTTTAAAACCATGAGTCAAAGTCTTTAAATGTAGAGTGGTTAAGGACATTGATTAAGATTGGTTTAAAGAATTGGGGTCGACATCTAGAGCAGATCCTAATTGACCCCTTAACATATGTTGGGTTAAATGCCTAAATAAATTGCAATTAAAATTTAGACTCAATTTTTAATTTGTATCTAATGCAATGCATGCTAGTTGACTCGATGAAATGCTTAAATCAATATGAAGCAGTTTTAAAATAGGCTTAAAAAATAGGTTTTATCCTAAAGATTGCACAACATCCCCTTGGACAGAACTGCACCCTAATAGGTCAGGTGGTCTGCCAGAACCCGCAGGCAGGGAGGTGCCTAACAAGGATGAGAAAAGTCAAGATGTATGCATGAAAAACTCCCGGCGAGTCCGGGCTTACTTCTTAAGAGCGTTAGAGTTTCTATCTGAGCTTAAATATTTTAATTTTGTTTAAGTAGAAAAGGTTAATGACCGTACCCTCACGAGCCTCCGATCGGGTTCCAGGCTAAATCAAATACGACATGCAATAAGCGCCAAAAAAAAAAATTACTAAAAGCATGCAAGTCCTTAATCGCAATCAACATCAAGTAATCAAATCAATCAAATAATTAAATTAATTAAATAAATGCTCAAACTGAAAGTCCATAGGCAAGTGCCCTTAATTATACAACCCGGGGTCTGCAGGAAAGTAAAATGGCCGGGTACCACTGACTACAACCCGGATTCTACTCCTAAGAGTTAAGTGACTTTGAGATTTGAGATTCTTCTCGTTCTTCACTTCTTCGTCTCCTTAGAACTCCTTGGATCGTCGGGTCTGGATATCCAAATGAAAAGAAACTCCCCCTGAATAGGGGTGTTATCTTTTCTCTTTGGATACTTGAACTTCATCCTAATTTGGATCTCCAAATGGATAGGAACTCTCCCCTAAGGGATGTTCCTTCCTCTTTGGATTCCAAATTGGATTTTAAATGTCTCAATCTCAAAGTACTTTAAATAATACAACTCGAAATCAAATCAAATTACATCAAATTGAAATTAAAAATCTAGACTCAACAACCTGCAGGGTTATCCTAATAATCAGCAGTTTATATTTGACATCCCAAGCAGTTAATATATTGAAATTTAAATGCTCAAACCAGCCACACTTGGCCATGCTCTTTTTGATTTAAAGGGGGACTTAAGCATGCTTAGCACCTGTGCAATTTAATAATCATGATTTTTGCCCCCTTTAATTTATGCCCTGTATGAGCATGGCCACCTGCATAAGATTGAATTAGTACAAATCGTTCCTAGCCTAGGGGTAGATCTAATCGTACAATCAATCACATCACAGAATGCATTAAATAAATAAACAATCACATCAATTCTAATACTAGCAAACAGCATGCAGTAAAAGCTTGAAAATCCGGCATACAGCAGAAAAGTAAACACCGGCCTAGCCTAAGACTAGAGTTGGTTGTCCTAGCAAACCATCTAAGGTGTGTGAGGTAGGCTGTGTGGCTTTGATGTGTCCTAAATAGGATGATTTGATTGAAGTTGTTTAAAGTTCTGGTTAGTTGAAGGCTTAAGGGAGATTTAATTTGAATTTAAGTATTAATGACTTGAGATTGATTTTAAACTTAATTTTAATTGTTTGTTGGATATCACCTTTGTTGCACACCGAGGCCGTGAAGTTTATTTCACCTTCCTTGGGGCTAATTTAATAGCCTCGTAGGCCTGGGTTACCCAGTGGTACCCGATATAATTAAATGATTTGAGTTTGATTAAGGTTTAAAGGTTGGTTAATTTTAATTAAGATTGGTTGGTTGCTGGTTTTAAGTTCAAATTAATGTTTTCTGGAATTTTGGATGATTTATTGAATTTTGGAATTTTCTGGATTATTTTAATGATTTAATTCAAGGGTCAAAAGTTAACTTTTTGATTTAAAGTGTTTTCTAGAAAGTTAATATTTTATTAAAATATTAGACCTTAATACGATCAGTTAGACAGTAAGTACATTGAAATTGGATTTTTCTACATTTTATTATGAAGGTTTGAAGTTTTGACTTGATTTTGAACTAAGTTTGACCAAAAGTTGACTTTTTCAAATTTGTTTGATTTCTGGAAACTTAACATTTTTAATAAATATTAGAGCTTAAGATGAGTTGTATGCCTTTGAGTTTGCTCAATTTGGAGTTCATTTGAATTAGTTATGAATTTTTGAATTTTTGAGTATTTAATGAATTATTTAAATTGTTTAATTAAAGCCCTTTTTGTGGTTTGAATCCAAATGATCTCCAAACTCCTTGAAATCAACTCCAAAGGTCAGGAATGACCTAAGGAGTGATTTCCAAGTGTTTGAGAAATTTTTGGAATTTTTAATTATTTTTAATTAATTAAATTAATTAAATATTGAATTTCAATTGAAATTAAATTAAACTTAGTTTTGAAGTCCAGTCAAGGGGCTTTTATTTTTCATTGATTAAGGGTTCAATTCTGGTAAGTTTGAGGTATTACGTGTAATTTTTGGATTTAAACTTAATTTATTACATTTTCTGGAAGGTTTAAGGGCTTAATTAAGGTTTAAGTTTGATTAGGTTAATTAATAGACTTAATGAATTCAAAATTCAGTGAGAATTTTTCTTGAGGCTGTATGTGTCACTAAGTTTGAATGTTCAAAGTTTCAAGTCAATTGGAAATGTATCTTAATTATTGGAATTTTCTAAGTTTTCTAATTAAGATCCTTAATTATTGTCCTTAATGACACTAGGTTAATTAGGTTCAAATCAAAGTCTCTAACCCTCAACATAACATATGCATGATAAGTACACATATAAACACAATCAATCCTATATCTAAGAGAGCCTTAAACTAAGTGGTGTGTGTATGTCCTTAAACATGCAAGAGTTTATACTTAATTAAATGTGAACAATAACTAGATTAGTGAATGATTAAAGCATAACCATTCACTAACACTCCCACAAGATTTCTATTCACACATTCAATCTATGTCTAAAATTTCATAGTAGATCTCTCAATCTAAAAGATTTAAGTATCTATATATTATCTTGAAAATAGTTTTTTAAATATTTAATATATTTGTAAACCTATATATATAAATATGAGTTTTTAAAATTAAAATACTTAAAGATATAATGAAAATAAATTCAATAACTAAATGGGAGATCTACTGGTTAACAAAGATTATTTGAGAATAAGTTTTTAATTTTTAAAATAATTGGTTTAATATTTAATTGGATATTAATCAAATATTAAAATAATCAAATAATTAACAATAACTTAAAATTAATCAAAGTTTGATCTCTGAAATTAGTCTCAAGTTAAAGTACTCAATTTTCTGGAAATTTTGATATATTATACTAATTTTTCTGATTTAAAATGAATTTCTTATGAATTTTTGAAGTTTAAACCAATTAGAAGGGATTTTTAAATAATTTTAAATTAATTAATGATTAAAATAATTTTAAAATTAATTAATTTAAATTTTAAGAATTTTCTGGAATTTTAAAATTATTTAAATATGTATACATACATGTATATACTAATTTTTTCAAAAATATTCAAATTGTTAATTATTAATTAATATTAATTAATAATTAACAATTTAATTAATGGAAATATAAGATATAGCTTAAATTAAATTAATTTCAAAATTAAAATAATTTAAAAGAAAATAATTAATTAATTAATTAATATTAATTAATTAAATCATTGGAAATTAATTGATTATTTATTAAAATATTTAAAAGCATTTAAATAATATTAAATAAATTAATATTAATTGGGATTTTAAAAATCATTTAATATTTAACTAAAGTTGTAAAATATTTAATATTAAATAATTTAATTATTAATTAAGATTGTAAATCGTTTAATATTAATAATAAAAAAAAACATAAAGTATTTAATATAAATTAAAACATTAAATAACTTAATATTAATTAAAATTTTAAAATCCATTAATGTTAATTAATATTATAAAGCATTTAATATTAATTAAAAAAAAAAAATTAAATAAATCAATTATTAATTAAAGTTGTGAGTTACTTAAAATAATTAATGTTTAATAATTAATATTTAATAATTAATAATTAAATGGAATATTTAGTATTTTAAAAGTTAATTATTAATTTCTAATAAATAATATTTGAAATTAATATAACTTTAAGTTATAATTATAAAATTAGATTAATAATAATTTTTAATTAGGAAAAATTAATTTTCAAAATATATTAAAATATAATATATATCTTATTATTTAAAATAAATATTTAATATTTATTTTGAAATAATAAATTAAAGTAAAAAAAAATGATTTTAAAAAATATATATATATATTTTTTTTTACAGCGGGAGTGCCACGTGGCAACGTCTGGTTGGTGGATCCAAAACCGTGGCGGCGGCGCTGAGTCGGTCCACGTGGCGGGATCTAGCTCGTCCGATTCAAACCGCGGCTACGGGAGGGGCACGTGGCGGCATCAGGGCGGTTCGCTTAACCGCGGCTAATGATTGCCACAGAGGCAATCATTAGCATTAAATGCTAATGATTGTCGGCGACGGGCCGCAATCACTTAACCACGTCAGCACTATCCTACGCCGTTTGATCGCCCGCTGTAATGATTTAACGGCTACGATTTGTCCGGACAGAGATATCAGCCGCCGGATCAAGTCGGCAGTTAATTAGAACCGCGGAATGGCTCAATCAAGACCGTTGATCAGAAAATCAACGGTCTAAAAAACGTGCGCCTGAACTAAACCAGGAAAACGCCCTAGAAAGCGTTTTTTGGCTCGTTCAAGCGATCGGATCGATCAAATGTAACGAAATTTTAAAATTAGATAGATGAAATGAACAGAAATCGTGTGGAGGGATTGATATAGCTTAAAATGATCTGTATAAAAATCTATTTAACCTAGTGTACCCTAACCTAGGGTTAAGGTTTTTACCTAATCCAACCGATAGATTTTCGCGTTCTTGGACTCTCTGAGCTTGTAGATTGTCCACGCAAGTTTTTGTAGAAGACTCCTCAGCTGGAGGACGTCTGGATCGAGGGCTTCAAGCCTAGGACGGATTTGGGCTTGATCTCGCCGGAAACCTGATCTCCGGCGACTTTGAACGGAAGGATTTGAACGGGAAGGTAGAGAAGAGTCTCTGGGATGTTTGATAGAGTGGAAGATGGAGCTTGAGAGGCTGAGGGTGGAGAGAGAATGGTTAGGATAGAATGAGGGCTCATTTCCTCATTTTGCCCTATTCAATCCATTCCAGATTGAATGGACGGCTGGGATTAGTTAGGGCAGCTCCTGGATGCATGCCAAGTGTCTATAGGGTAGTTGGGAGCAGAGGCATCAAGGACAAAGGTACATCCTAGGTGTAAAGGGAGTTTTTGTCCTTTTGCAAGTATATAGAGATGATCCAGGCCATTAGATCTTGATCTGAAGGCTGAGGGTAGTCCTAGGAAGGTTCTAGAGTAGTTTAGAGCTGCTGGAGTGGATTAGGGAGGAGTGGGTTAGGTTTAAGATGGGTTTTGACCATCTTTGACCACTCTAAGTGCATGTGTTGACTGTTTGACTGGTCAAACAGTCAACCTAAGCCTAGGTGGACAAAAGATGGAGTTTGAGGGTTGGTGGAATAAGTCTCAATGCTTTAGTAGGACATACTTAAAATTTGAAGGAGAAATTTGAAGCTATTTGACCAAGTCTCATAGTTGACTTGGTCAATTTTGTTTGAGTTTGATTGGCCATAAATTAGGGAATGGTGGGGCCATGATTTGGAGTTGATTTGAAGTTTGAAAGAGGTTTGAAATATCAAATGGGTTAGAATAACCCATTAAAGACATTAAGGGGTACTTAGATCAAACTTGGTTGATTTGGTCAACTGAGTTAATCCAAGACCTAAGTTTAGGTTCAAATAGATTTAATTTGATGTTTGAAGTCTTGTAGATGCATTTCAGGAGTTTAAATAGATTACTTGGATCAGATGACCCATTTAGGCCTTTAATGGGCCTAATGGGTCAACTAGGTTGACTTGGTCAACCAGGTTGACCCAGAGTTAGGGGTTAAGCTTAATATATTTAAAATGATGAATGGGGTTTAATGGAGGTGGTTTCAGGGTTTAAATGGGTCATCTAAGTCAAATGACCTGTTTAGGCCCTTAATGGGCCTAATGGGTCAACCGGGTTGACTTGGTCAACCAAGTTGACTTAGGACCAGGGATTGGGTCCAACCAGTTCAGAATGACATCCTGAGTCTACTGGTGGTGGTCTCAAGGTCTGGAGAGGTCATTTGGCCAAAATGACCTATTTGGGCCTTTAATGGGCCTTTAGGTCAAACCTGGTTGACCTGGTCAACCAGGTGGGTCCAAGGTCTGGAAATGGGTTCAATGAGTTTGGTTTGATATTTGAAACTTGCTGGAAGTGACTGCATTTGATTTGGAGGTCATTTGATCAAAGTGACTATTCACACCCCATAGGGGCATTTTAGTCATTTTTACCCTTGGTCAACTAGGGGTCAAATTGAGTCCAACAAAATGCAGTTTATTGCTCAATGAATCATAATCAAGGGTTTGGAGGTAATTGGAGGCTTTGGAGAAAGCTCCAGGGTCAAAACCCACTGGTTGGTAGGTCCAGTGGCATAGACTGTAAATATTTGAAGGTTTTACAGCCTTTGGATTTCAATTCAGTTTCTGGGGTTAGAGATCTCAGAATGAGCTCAAATTTGGAGGGTTACCTCTAGAGACATATCACATCAGTGTGGAACTGACAGATCTTGAATCAGAGGTCATTTGGTAGGGTTTTGAAATGTTCAAAGATTAACTGGAAAAGGCTTTTAGGACTTAGACCTTTAGCCTTGGATTTGAATCTGGAAATCTGGTTTTGAATTGGATTTTGAGCTTGAATGATAAGATTTGAATTAAGTTTAGGTTGAATTGAAGTTTGAACTGATCTAGAGGAATCCTAGGGTTTAGGATAGGTCCTAGGGTCCAAATCAGCTTAAGGGAATCCTAAGGTCTAGAATAGATCCTAGGAACTGGAGTCTGGAAAGGTCCTGGAATCTAGAAGTCTTAGGAAAATCCTAGGATTTGGGGTCTGAAAGAATCCTATAATCTAGAAGAATCCTAAGATCTAAGAATCCTAAGATTCAAGATCTAGGAGGATCTTAGGATCTAGAGTAGATCCTAAAGTTTGATTTCTAGGAAAATCTTAGGGTTTTGAAGTCCTGGGGCCTGGGATCTAGAATAGTCTTAGGATCTAGAAGAATCCTAAGCTCTAAATAGATCTAGGAGAATCCTAAGGTCTAAGAGGATCATATGATCTAGAATCAGGTAGAATCCTAGGGTCTAGAATAGATCCTAGGGTCTGAAGTCTAGGAGAATCCTAGAATCTAGATTTGTCTTAGATTATATTGATCTGGGGTCAGGATTGATTTGAATTTGGATTGATCTTAAAGTCTGGATTGATCTAAGATCAGATTGATCCTAGGGTTAAGATTGATCCTAAGGATTGGAAAGATCCTAAGGTGTGGATTGGTCCTACTGAGCTCATACAAAAGTGAGGTCAACAACTTGGTGGCTGATTCCTAAGAGCTTTATTAAGTCCTTAGTTATCTCTTCTTACCTTTATTTCCCCTCTTTCTTAACATAATTTTCATTGCCTCCACTTAACCTGGTGCCTAGCTTCCATTAATCATAAAACACATCCAACATCTCTAAAACTTGTCTAAATATCCTTACATATCTCTCGCAACCTTCTAAGGCTTCAACTCTTCAATAATTCCAAGAAATCATAGCTAAAATCTTAATACAGAGAGATAAGTTTTTGTTATTAATAACCGACTTAAAAACATCATAACTCCTTAATCACTAAACAAAAACCCATAAAAACACCATTAGTTCCATAATGTCCCAAACATTTGAGACAAAGTTCCTCCCTATTTTTTCCTAAGATAAACTTATCATTTGAAAGCCTAAAAGTTTCAACTTTAAATCTATCCAAAACTTGAATTCTCGTTTTATCACTTTTGAACCCCATGAACTTGATCTACATTAGGATTTTAATGATTACAAATATTACTGATTATACTAATCACTAATTGAGTTATGTGTACAAGAAAATTGGTTTTTAAACAATATTGCATGAAGCACACAGGTGACAAATTCAAGATGAAGACTTGATGAAGCAAAAAAAGAAATAAACATGAAGAAAATCCTTTAGCATCAAGAAGACTAAGAATCAGAAAAGTGTGTCAATTTGTAATTTTATTTTATTTTTTAAACTTTTGGAGTCTTCATGTACCTTAGGCATGAAGTGGGTCGAACAATCACACACACATAAGGGATGGCATAAAATTAAATAGAGTTAATTAAAACTTTGAAATTTCTGACTTAAGCATACTATGAAATTTACTTTGTATTATATAACATGAATAAAGATTTTGAAAATTTTGAAAATAAAGTGGGATTAATTAACAAAAATTAAAAATGAAAATTTACATAACTAATCGTATAGTATGATATATATCATACTAGATGATCAACCATTTAAATTCAAATCATTAGAATTCTAAAATTTCTAAAAATAGATAAATTCATAATTTGAACTATTCATACATGAAGAACTTCTTCGTACAGTGAAAAACTTAAATCCGTGTAATATGAGTTACATATTTTAGAACCTCAAATAAAGTGGATGAAAAAGAGTTAATTTTGTATTGTACAATATGAATCACCTATACGAATAAATTGAGAGCATGTATGGCCATTTCTAATCAGATAGGTCAATCCAATTCTCTGAGTAACCATCCTTATGAAGATCATACTGTTTGATTCTTATCTTACAATCTAAATAAACAGAGAGCTTGTTCGGACGAACCTCATTTAGATAGGATGATATGGTTCTATAAGTTGGCAACTTTGTTCAGATCGTACTGTATGATCTTCTCATAAAATTAACCATATCAAGATTTTAAGGGTTTGATTATGTAATTAATATAAATATTATTTTTAGAGTATTTTGATAGAAGCCTTTAAACATATCAAGCTTTCCTGGGGGGAGATCTGAGAGAGTTGAGAGATAGAAAGAGTTCTTGGAGAGACTCATTTTATTGTGTGAGAGAGAGGGTGAGAGAGATTGAAGATATTACGAGGGATCTCTTGGAAGGGTGACCAAGAGATCAGGGTGCACAAAGATTGTTCTTCCAATTATATATTCTTCTTTTCTCAGTTTTGATAGAGTGAGTGCTCTTAGGTGTAAGAGCTCTAATGAGTCTTGGGGGAAGAATCTTGGAATAGCTCAGAGGCTAGTGATGAGGTATCTTCACCATACTAGATATAGAAGGAGGGGGACTTCTCGAGGAAAGAGAAGTGTTGTACAAAGATGTTCTTCAATCTCAATGAAGAGAACGTCTTCTCCACCTTGCTAGGAGTAGAAGTAGTGGATAGTGGAATTCCTGGGGAGAGGACTCCAAGGAGTTGACATTGGTCAGATTGACGAAATCACTATAAAATTTTAGTTTGTATTCTTTGTCTTTGTAGCTTTACTTTATTACTTGCATTTTTAATTTGCTACTTCGATTTACTATTGCTGCAAGTGAATTTGATTTTTTTTAAATAAAATAAAATAGTTTTGTGGGCTAAATTCTAATTTATATATTAAAGATTTTTGTTCAATCTTATTGTTCTCAAAATTATTTTTGAAAATAAAATTTTTAAATTAAAATTTTGAGTTTATAATTAGTTCATTTATGCTGTAATTTGTTATTACTACTCTGAAAAAAAATTCTTTAAAAACCCAATTCCCACCCTCCCCTCCCCCCCCCCCATTATTTGTGCTAGTAACTTTCAATCACCACCGAAATAACCCTTCCATCACCACCCTAAGGTAAAACATATTAAGTTTTTGCCTTCAACATAAAGATCTTATAAACCATACATCACTACCACTATTCACAACCTTATTTGGGAGAGGCCAATGAGGAGTTTATATAGTTTACTTATCTTTTTCATCAACTCTATGCATAATTAAGGGCTAAAACCCCTTATAAAAAATAATTTAATACAATCATAAAAGTTAATTCGCATTAATAATTATCCTTAATTAATGTTCAAAATATAATTATTTATATATAACTTATATCTTTATTCAGTAATAATTGTTAAATATCTTTACTTATGAGCATTTTATTATTCTTTTAGCTCAACATCCTAAGTGCTCTCTTTTTAAGGCACTCTACATTTTTCTTTTATAACATTGAGATAGCTTCATAAGGCTAGTATTATAATTATATGGCATATCCAACGAAAGTGTATCAAGCTGGTTCTTTTTTATTTTTCAAGGCATTTTCCCAAATGTTCACTATATCCTTATTTATCTCTTTCAATGTCTTCTCTCATTTTAGCCTTCCCTACAGGCATTCAAATAATGCTTTTTCATCCTCAACCAAAGGAAGAATCTAAAAAAAAGTATTATACTTCTCATAGTTGAGTAGAACACCATCAATAAGAAAATATAGCCCTAATTTTCATGTATCTTCTGAGTACACTTTAAAAATGTATCCTCTAATTCAACATTCTTAATGTTATTAGGAGTATCTAGGTAGTTAGCAATCAATATATTCATCTCCTCTAATGTCTTATAAAAAGGAAATTCATCAAACCCCAACATATTAATTAAAATAAATTTAGTAATTTCAATTTTAGTTTCTTAACTTTAATATTAAATACAATAAAGTATATATCATTCTCTTCATCAATTATCCTCAAGAGAATTTAATGAGATAAGGTAGAAACAGGACCATGAAAAAGTTGCTTGAAGGGGAAATTCTTGGCCCTCTAGATAAAATTAAAATATTCAAATTGTCAAATAATTTTCTAAATCACCCCACCTCTATATATGACACGAGCAAAACAATTTCTTTCCAAATGAATGAGAAAAATAATTTCTTTCCAATCACTAAAGAGTGTCTCTCACATCTTTAGCTTCCCCTCATTATAAATGAAAGCCTTGGATCACCTCTTCTTAATCCAAATAAAAATTATTCATTTATTCTTAATGTTATTATTATTATATATATATATATATTCAAGGCTTTCATTTATTATAGGGGGAGGCTAAGGATGTGAGGGACACTCTTTGGTGATTGGAATTATTTTTTTAGAAGTTAGGTCCCAGCTAACCCTATGACTCCTCTTAGAAACTTAGATCTAGGGTTTTGTATAGAGGATTCAAGTCGTGGGACCACTTGAAAATATTAGATTAAAATCTTTAGATAGGTTCTAGAGTGTTTGGAGAAGTTGCAAGGAATTTAGACACCAAACGATGGGGGGGGGGGGGGGGGGTTGGGGGGTGAATAAAGACTAGGTCAAGGAGGGGGTGAATAAAGACTAGGTCAAGGAGACATAGTTTAAACAAATTTGACTAATCTTAGAATATTAAGTTAGTGAAGGTTGAATAAGAGTGTATTAAGAGAGTCAAAAAGTTATGAAACATTAGGGTAATTTGTGGAGGTTAGGGCTAGATTAAATAATAGAGATCCAAGGCATTTTAGGGATGATGACGGAGCAAGGACCAAAACTAGATCAAGAGGATCACTACCAATAGTTTCAAGATTGAGTTTGAAATTTCTTTTAGGACCATAAGGTTTGAGGAAATGATGTAGGATGTAGGATTATGCTTGGAAAATGAGAGAATATTACTATGAGAGATTGTAAGAGAGAGAGAGAGAGAGAAGGACATCCAGGTCTTATATCAAGAAGAATCTAATGAGGAGGGTCAACAAGCACTTAAACCTAAAGATTTCACTCTCCTATTTTTCTTGAAATATTAGAACTATTTTTTTGATTCATTCTAGCAATATTTAAGCTATTATCTCATGTTTTATAATTTTAAAAATTTTAAGAAAATGAAGAATAAGTCAAAAATTAAATTTATGGAAGCAAATAAGAAAGTGAAGTGAAATCAAATAAGGTGGCTGGCCAAAATACCACATAATCAATCTTAATTCTATTTAAAATTAGGGGAAAATAATTCTAAAGTATTCCATAATAAAATTATAAATTCAAAATTCAAACATTTTAGAATAGCATTTTGAGTTTCAAGCTTTAATTTTGATTATAATTTCTTTTGAGTTCTATGTCAAAGCCTTCATTAATGATTCTTGATGGAGACATCTCAACACTTGATCCCATGTTAAGAACTAGACCTTAATTTTTTAGCTAGGCCTTTAGAACTTGCATGATGCTCAAAATCTAAATTTCTTACAGGATGATGAGAAGGAATTAGGTTAGAACCTCATTGAATAGAGTTCGAACAAGATTCAAATAGATTTGAACTTGCACTAAGAGATTTGAACCTTTTGTGCACCATATTTAAGCTTTATTTGAAGCTCAAATCTCATATTATAAGTTTAAAATTTATTTTAGTGCTATTTTAACATTTGGTTCAAGAGTAATTCAAACCTTGTTTAGCATCTAATGGTCAAATTTTAGGTATGAAGTTGATGTTTGAACAACATTCGAACAAGGTTTAAACTTTCTATTACAACTCTAAACCTTATTTGGACATATGTTTCAAGAGTAGCTCAAACCTAGAGGTTGAACCTTAGATTTGAAATAGATTTTTGAACAAGGTTCAAACCAAGATAGAGTACTAAGTATGGGGTTCAAACATTATTCATTTTCAAAGCTAGAGTTCTTCTTTCACCTCTTTTCTACTGTACATATAACTATCTACACTGGAAGAAGTAATGAATTCATTTAAACATAAATAAACACATCTTTTCAACATTTACCTTCAACATAATATCGTTGGATGGTTGAAATAGTTGTGGTGAAGTTTTATAACAGAACATTTACCCAAGCTTTAAGGTAGCTGGACATGGACATGGTAGCTAGAAGAGTGAAGTTCAAGCTACTTTCATGTTTGAACTTTGAACATTTGTGTGACTACATAGGACTAAGGGATTATAACTCATGTTTAAAGCATAAGGGCATCTCGTTTGAAATTGGGAATTTTTCTCCAAATAAACATACAATGAATATATTTGATCAATTGTATATTATGAGTCATAGAAAACCAAGTCCCTCTCTTGCAATTATTTTGTCACTCATTTATGTAAGGTTTTTGTCCTTGTGTGAGAGGGTAATTTTTTTTCCTAAGCAATAATTGCAATTTTAGGGGCTATTTTGGCTAGTTTTAATATTTTTGATGCATTAGTCTATCCTGTTTTGTGAGACTAATGATGATTAACTAATTTTGCATTATCAACAAGGCATCTTATGATAATTCTTTGTGATGTTGTGTCCACCCTCTGGTGTCATCATTGTATTCGATTATATTGATTTCTGTAATGGATGGTGAGGCCAACACAAACTAATAAATTTTTAAAGAGTGTGAATCTAATTTGAAGTCCTAATAAAAAATATGATAAATACTTATAAATCATATGCTTATATAACAAGAAATTTTGTATAGAAGTTCATGTAATACATGAGAAAGTAAGAAAAATTTTTATGTATGAATATTCTGATAAAAATGATTAAGATGGACTTAAAAATTCTAAATATATTTTAAGAAGAATAAGATATGTAAATATATTATATTATAAAATGAAAGTTAAAAAATTAAGCTAATTATAAAGAATTTGGTCAGGATAATTTTTTTTTTCTTTTGGAGAAAGGACAATTTCTTGATGACGAAAAATAACAGAAAAACGGTACTACAAAAATTTTTTATTTAAAAAAAACACTGACCCTATGTAAAGACGATGCTATAACCTCGACAATATGTATAGCATGTGCAGGGTGTCGTCCTTCGCTAACACGTGGTCAGCGTCTGTCACTAGAGCCGCTTCTTCCCTCAGACGGCTTTTTCTGCGATCGCTAACTCGTGGTCAACGACTGTCACTAGAGCCACTTCTTCCCATAGTCGGGCTTTTTCTGCGAAATAGAGATCGCGTGCAAGATAGAAGGAGAGCAATCAAGATGGAGTATCTCTTAATCCGATCAGCTGTAGCCCTGCTGCTCTCATCGGTGATCTCCGCGGGGGCGCTCAGGCGGAAGTCGCTCGATTTGTCAGGGGCTTTATCAGGGTTCTTAGTGATGGCGATCCACATCACTTACAGTTACAGGTTGGGACCACCCCTCTTCTGCTGGCTTCCTTTTCCGCGAATCGACTTGTGCTGGCGCTTCTGATTCTCTTTGGTCGTGTCTATCTGAAGGTTTGGGGCTCTCCTCCTAGTTTTCTTCTTCACTTCATCCAAGCTCACAAAGCTCGGAGAGAAGAAGAAGAGGAGCGTCGATGAGGAGTTCAAGGAAGGAGGGCAGCGGAACTGGTGAGTGTGTGATATTATTATTATTATTATCATTTTAAACCTAACTAGATGGGCTGATTTTTTTTTTCTTTGTTCGTAAATTTCACGTTCAGAATTTCACATAGTCCCATCCTTTTTTGAAATTATGATTTTTGTAAACTTTTGCGCTGAAAGAAATGGTCACGAGAGATATTTGGGAGGTGCATAGGAGTGCTTCAGATATGTAGTTGTGTGACAGTTTGGGATTTTTATTGCTAGTGTTATTTTTATTGTTTTCTCCTCTATTTATCTCACTTAGTTCCGGATTTCTTTTCAATCCAAATTCCAAACAAAATTAATGCCAACTATGTTGGATCCAAATTTACTCGTGGGCAACAATTGACCCTACTAGCTGGTTTAGCATGCTAGAGCGAGAGGATGGAGTGAGAGAATCAACGAGTATGGAGAGTAAATGTGGGAATGACTAAATGACCTATGTGAACAATAAAGATGGCATGAAGCCCAAAACATGTCTTATAAACCCTTATTTATAGGGTTAAGTAAGCTATTAGAAAAAGTTATATATGAGGACCAATAGCGTTAACTCGCTCTTAGATGGAGTTGATAGGTAGCCATGATGCCATGGTGGAGGAAGTTGGGTAGTCGTGGATCAGTAGATGTAAGAATAATTCCTTTTTTAATTTTTTTGAGAAAGATATGTTTGGGGGTCACATGTCGCTGATCTAGAGTGAGCCTAAGATCCACCTGATCTCGAGCAAGTTTCTTGATCACCCTCCGAATGAGTTGGAGGCGCTTGGCTCAACTCAGTAGGCACTTGACTTATATATGAGGACTTAGGCTCTCTATGATTGGCTTTTTAAGGTTTCGTTTAGCTTATTGTATAATAAATTGTCTCTCCTTGATCATTCATTTCGATAAGGACAACTCTTGTGAAATAGGACATTACGGACCAACATATGGCGATTTCTATTGGAGTCCCCTCTGTGGTGAAGACTATCAAGTTCATGGAGTCTGAGCCTACAAGAAAGAAAATGCGGCACTATCAAGCCTAAAATTACCCCATCCCTTCACCTTTGCTGACAATAGTAGTCCACGAGCCTCTTCTTCTGCCTAGATGTCAAGATTTCCACACCAGTGTCATCTTTCGTAGAGGCTCTTTTCTAGGGAAAGTCTAGGCATTAGAGGAAGAGCTCACGTGCATTAGAGCTGAGTTTAAGGGAAGACGAAGATAGAGGCTTTGGAAAATGCAGGCTTTACGAGGGATGAGGCTGTCGTGCAATGTAAGGAAGTGTTGGACTTGAGGACAAGAATGTTGGCAGTTTACAAGCTTTTGGTGTTGTTGTAGTCAAGCTAGTTTCTTGTGGAAGGTCACAATTTGGTAGAGAAAGGAATGATGTCTTCTGACCATTTATATAAATTATTCTTGCAAAGCAAGTGATATAAACCCTCCCGTATATAATAAGACTTATAAAAATGTTGAAGTAAAATAAGAAAAAAAATTCTATTTCTTATACTTTTCATTTATGTTTACAGCTTATTCTTTTTGCTTTCTTTGCTTGACTTTCTGTTTAGTTCATCTGTGATGACTCTTTGTTGTTTACTTGTGACGACTCTTTACCTCATTACCCAAGAGCCACTTTTCTCTTTCTATTAGAGAGTGACTCTTCTATTGACTCTTCGTTGAGCGAGTGAATTGAAAATTAGTGAATCTTTCTGTAATGATGCAAGGAGAGATTTGGTTCGTTAATGCTAGATGTGACTCCAGCTCAGAGTCCAAGCCTCTGATTTTTTCTATAAACATTGCTTTACCCAAAGGGCGGGGAACCTTGTCTTTGTTTTATCATCGACATTGCTCTCTCTTAATTCTCTCTTTTGTTGGCACAAGCATTCCCCTTTGAGATGACGATTTTGAGGAGATGTCACAAGGCTTTTGCTGAGTTAGAGTACAAATAAGTCTTCTTGGCGATCAATTATGTCAATGGAGTAAAATAGCGTGTGCCATGGCGTGCAGCACAGCGGGTGCATCAAAATAGCACGTGCTATTTTGCGCATGCATGGGCAATGGCGCATGGTGCAGGGTGCAAATTGCAGTGCTATTTTTTTAACATGTTATAAATTTCAAATTATGAATTAAAATTAATTTTTAATGTTAATTTATTAATATAATAATTATTAATTTATTAATTAAACATTAAATTAATAAAATATTAAAAAATTAAGGATTTAACTTTTTTGTAGGATTTAAAGCTGTCATTTTGCTATTTGGCAGGATTTAGGCTAAATTATGCTTAAATCCTGCTCAAATCTATTGATGTAAGTTTATGTAGTATTTAAAATTATCATTTTTACTGTTTGATAGGATATTTATGCCTAAAGTTTTCTCTAATCAAGTTATTATTTATTATTTAATTATATTTAATATTACTAAATATATATATTTTAATTATTTTATATTATGCACCATGTTTAAAATGGTGTGTGCCGCGCCGTGCGCTATGCGCTATAACTACACGGGGATTTGAGTCGTAGTATGCCATTTGCAATTGACAAGTATATTAACGACTTAGATGTTTGTTGACATGATATTATTTGAGTATCAATACGAGGACTTTAATATAATAGTTCAAGTTTCTACAGAGGATAAACACCTTAACACCCTCTACATGAATGGGTTGTTAATTCCTTGTGATACTTCAGTTGGGCTTTTGACTTCGACTTCATTTAGAACTCACTGCAAATCATGTCAATCTCAATAGCAAGTGTGGTGAGCTTCGTCTCTCATTGTAGTGAGAGATGATTATGTGGAGTCTCACCTTGTTCCACCAAATCTTCATCATCAAGGCCTTCAACGATGACAATATTCAATTTTTCTCCCATCATATGAGGCTGAAGGGTGGGCGGATAATGTGAAAGATTGAAAGTCAGAGTCTGTATTTGCTAAGTCGTGATTTGGATGAGCTATGCTGACTCACCTCATTCCCTTCACCAAAGAATAGACTGTTGTCCCTGAGCTTAATGACAAAAATTCATGGCCTTTAATCACCTAAAGGGGAGGGCTCTTCTTCACAATCATGTGAACTCATGGGCAGTGTATGACACATTCTATGATGCTAACCATTTTTACTTATGAAATTTTTTAATTATTCTCATTTTTATGTTGAAAATGAGCTCATATCCATGTGAGATAAGCCTATACACTTATTATGAAGACCTTATTATGTTAGAGTTCCTTAGCATGGGTCCTCCTTATCAAGAGGGATGAAAGAAGAGGAAGGCTAAGGTGGTGAAGTATTCGGCGAGTTCACCTGAATGGTGCCCTAATGCTAAGTCGTTGGCTTCTACATGCCCTCTCATGCCTATAATTACCCTCCATAGTTTGCACTGCTTCTCCCTAGCCTGTCGCTTAAGCTCCCGCCAAATCTTAAGAGGAGCTGAGTAAGCCTATGTCTGGCAATAAGAGGAAAGTCGATCCATCCACGCCTATCATTGTAGACCTGCCAATAGTGCCAAGTTGAGGGCACATCATTAATGAGGACTTAGGATTAGGGTTGAGGAGGCGCTGACACCCAAGCTAAAGCCCACAAAGGGCAATGGGAAAGGCATCATCTCTCTCTCTCTCTAAGGGGTAGTTGGAGTTGGAGGAGGTAGTTTGAAGGAGAAGAAGATGAAAAAGACTATAAAGACTAGGGAGGGCTCAAAGGTCAAGCATGTGGGAAGCCCCATCTTCCCAATTAGGAAGGAATATGGCTTGGGGTTGAAAATCTTCTCGACTAGTGTGGACAAGGAGTTGAAGGCGGCCCTTAAGGATGAGGTCTTCATCGTCGTCATTAGCACTAACGCCATAAACTAGCCGAGCACTTTGAAGTTGGTGCTTAGTTATCTACAGGTTGTCAGGAAACTCACTAGTTTGCACGAGGATACCCAGAAGGTGAAGGACATTCTTCGAGAGGCATTCATGCTTTGATAAGAAGCGAAGAAGGAGGTTGAGTCCTTAAAGGCTGAGCTAAATATGAGGGAGGTCACTTAGTAGGAGTTTTTAAAGAAGGATGATGCCTTAAAGGAAGCAGAGGAGTTAGTGAGAAGCACTAGAAAACTCACTCGACAAATTAGAGAGTTTAAACTAAATGAGGAGAGTTGGGTTGTGGCCTTCTCTGTAGTTTACAGTATTAGGAGGGCTCAGCAAGAAGTATGATGAGGGCATCAAATACTATATGTAGAAGACTAGAAGTTAGTCATCTCTAACTCTAAGGAACTCGACAATAAATTTGAGCAGAAGAACTTCTAGGATCTACTGTCGCATACCTCTGAGGAGAGTGAAGGAGCGAGTGCAACCTGACAGGCACTTTACCTATAGTACTTTTCTTTTTAAGTATGATTTGTTTAATTCTACAGTGTAACTCCTGTTTTACACAAGTATAAGTATTTTGTCAAGCAATAAAGTGATGAGAAAAGTATCGTTCCCACGAGTATTAAAATTTCCTAAAATTACTTTAATATTGCTTAATAAAACTACTCTATTTATCTAGTCAATCGATAAACAAAAGTTTAGGCTATTCAAAGTAAAAAGCTAAAATTATAAAAGATAAATTTACTAATTTTAAAATCTTTGAACCTATGTTATTCCAAAACACATGCTTGCATAAGAGTGATTTCTTCCTAATGTTGCTATAAATCAAAGCATAAGTACATATCATCTCTGTTGATCTCATTGTAGTATTAGCTTGGATTCCACCCAACTATAGTTTTACTATCTTCTTAAGATCTTATAACCTTAAGCATCATATGTCTATACATAGCAAGGTTGTTTTAAAACCTTTAATTGTTCTTCTCTTCTTTATTGAGACTCTAGATCAAACTAGGTTTTAAGTTTATGTATGACCTATACATAAACTAAATGAAGCTTGGAGGAATTAAAACCAACGTTAAATAATTTATAAAATAACATACCTACTCTATGCAATATATGGTTCTTAAATGATCATAAATTTTGATAAAAGAATTTAGCCACACATATAGATACAATTAAATAGAGCAAACATTTTCATTTCACTAAACAAAATAAAAGTGCAACTAGAGATTAAGGATAGAAATAATCTAGATAAGCAATACAGACTCCTTTGCACTCTTCTTCTCTTTTAAATATCAGTCTCTTACCTCCACTTGTTATACTATCTAAAGTTTATTAATGGTTTCATAATTTTCTAATTACTTATTAGATGATTTAGAATTAGATTAAATTGTTTATTCACATTAACCCTAAATCAAGTAATTCTTTATAAATAGTCAAGTGCTTAAGTGATTTAGGAATTTAATTTATTAGGAATTACTAATTTGAATGAAAAGATTAGTTGTTGCTTATAACTATTTTATTAGAGAAATTTTACAAATTGTGTACTATTAAATACTTAAAGATTTTAATTTGAATTTTTTTAATTTCATAATTCAAGCAAAAAATGCAATATAGTTAGACAAATAAATTTAGTTAAAGTAGGGAAATTGATTTCATTAGTTTTTTCCAAATTAAAACTATCTACAATAAAACTAAAAATATAAGAAAATAAAATAACATAGAAGAAATAACAACAATTAAAAAAAAAAACACAACAATAGTAACAATAGGGCTCTCTCTACTACTTATCATCTTCTTTTTTTTTTCCTCTCTTGCTGCCTCTACTGCTTGTTCTGACAATGATCCTGATCCTTAGTATATCTCAAAGGGGGATGGGCCTGGAAATATATTCCGTTGATCACGGGAGTCCATTTCCCAACACTTGAATATGCCAACCATAGCTATGTTGTAGTCAGCCTTAGTGTTAACGCTGTCATTAGTGCTAGAGCATCATATGGTCATAATGGGAATACATCCTCTAATCTAATCTTGTCAGTTGCTGCCCAAAGTGATCTACTGAAATCTTGATCTAATGTACTCTTTCCCGGAGGTATGCCACCTAATCTCTTAGCATCCTAGGATCTTTACAATACTGGTTGGCAAGGTTAAGTTGGCTGGTTATATCCCTCTCTTTGTTTTATGAAGGAGATTTTGAAGAACTGAATCTTAGATCTAATTAGGGCAGAAACAGGCAAAATTTGCTCCTCCCTTGGGTTTCCTACTACCCCGATAGATTCACAAAATTCATATATAAGATTAAGATGCCCTAAACCCACATATGTTGACCTGTTAAGCATGTACTTGATAGACTAGAAGAAGACAACAACAATAGCAACATCAAGCCTTTATCCCACTACGTGGGTCGGCCATGAATCCTTTTCTCCATTGTGTCCTGTTAGAGTCAAAATCTCATTTAAATCTAAAAAAGGAAAATCATTTCTAATATTTTCTAATCAAGTCTTTTTAGGTCTATCTCTATCTTTATTAACATAAGCCAAATCTAATACATCTACTTTCCTAACCTAGTCATCGGAAGGCCACCGTTTTATGTGACCTAACCATCTAAGGTGACTCTCTCTAATCTTATCTTCCATTGGAGCTACTCTAACCTTTTCATGTTTATGCTCATTTCATGTCCCATCTCTAAGAGTAAAGCCACTCATCTACCTGAGCATCCTCATCTCTGCAACACTTAACTTAATATTATGCTTCTCTTTTAGTGGCCAACATTTTGCACCATAAAGCACTGCAGGTCTCACCACCATCTTATAGAATTTCTCCTTATGTTTGAGGGGGACTTTTCAATCACACAACAAGCCTAATGCATTTCTCCATTTCAACCATCCAACTTGAATTCTACTAATAATATCCCCATCTATTTCACCATCACTCTAAACAATAGACCAAAGATATTTAAAACGCGTACTCTTATTAATGACTTGATCGCCCAAAGTCACAAACCCTCCACTAGATCTATTACTACTAAAATTATACTTCATATATTCAGTTTTAGATCTACTCAAATGAAAATCTTTAGACTCTAAGGTTGACCTTCATAATTCAATTTTACCTTCAACTCCCTCTCTAGTCTTATCAATAAGAAGAATATCATCAGCTAAAAGCATACACTAGGGTACAACCTGTTGCAAATGTCAAGTGAGAACATGCATGGCTAAAGCAAAAAGATATTGGCTTAAGGTTGGTCCTTGATGTAATGCAACATAAATAAGAAAATACTTGGTCAAACCACCTTATGTTTGAAATCTTTTTAATACAATAATTTAAAACTGGTATGTTCTTTGTCACCTTAATTATATTTCTGTTCAGCATAAGTTTCGTAGAAATGAATGTGTCAGACTTTAGACTTTTGGGTGAGGGCTAACACATGAAAAATAATAATTTTATCTTCTCTTCCACTGGGCATTTAAATCTCTCTTGATAAGAACTTAATGATTTCCTCATAATCTATGGTATTATGCAGAAATTAAGATACTCGTCGCCGTCAAATTGAAATTTGGGGGTTTGAAAGATTTGGTTTATTGCTACGGTAGTGAAAGGGACTCACTTATCATGAACAAAGATGCACTCATTTCGGGGCTCTTTTCTGTTCGTGAAGAATTCCCGAACTATGCAGGTATTAGCAGGACGAGATTGGACTACAAGAAAATCTCAGTTTTTCTCTATAATTTAGACTTGAATAATCCCCCAGGATTATCAAACTCATGCTAAAAAATTATGGTTTTAGTCACCAGACTGTTATATCTCTATTTAGCGACTGCACTAATGAATTTCCTAGCTTTGTAGGAAGTTGATACAGACCTCTTCCTGCCAACTATAATCTTAGAGGCCATTTCTAGAGAGTTAGAATGACTAGATATCTATAAATACAATCACAAAGAAAATAGATTGCACAAGTGACATGAGAAACAATAAACCACCCTTACTTATAATGGGACTAGCGCCACAGCACTGGCTTGTGTAACGCTGTGACGCTTGGTCAAATAGGTCAAAACGGGCACATGCGATATAGCGCTGGGGACATGTAGAGCTGTGGCGCTCGCATAAGGAATTAAAATCTCTAGCTTTTTAACATTGAGACTGTTGCGGTGCTGGATTCATGGCGACATTGCAGCGCTTGAAGCAACCACCGCCCTGGCGCTTCATCTACCCTTTTATTGATTTGACTGAACACTGCGGTGCTCAATGTGACCAAAATGATTAGAGAACTCATTGCTGCAGTGCTGCATGGATGGTGCAACGGCGCTCCGGAAGGTGATTTGGTGTTGCGATGCTGGATTCCTTTGGCGCTGTGGTGCAATTATTCTTAATTAATTTTTTAATTATTGACATGACATTGCGGCGTTGTAGGGTATAACACCGTGGCGCTAGGCTGAATTTTTCAAATAAATTCTTAATACTAAATCAAGATTACACGCACAACATGATAAGATTGATCAATTCTAACAAAAAGGTTTTCTAACCACAAATAGAATACTATTTACACACGAACTTCTAGCAGCAAATAAGAATGATAAATTGGGTTGTCTCCCAAGTAACGCTAAATTTATAGTCTTCAACCAGACTATGTCAAAATTCCATCAAAGATGAGGCAGATCTATAGAACTCCTAAGGTAATTAATACCTCATTCTAAATAAAGTTTCAATCTATATTCATTAACTTTAAAAATCTGGATAATTTTATTATCCTTAATATCAACAGCACCACAAGGATTTACTTTTACTACAAAGAATGGTCCTGGCCATTTAAACTTAAGCTTCCTAGAAAACAATTTTAATATAAAATTATGAAATAATACTTTAATTGGGTTTTACAAATAGTCCTATAGCTCATAATGCATTATTTAATCTAAGTGACCAATATTTCATATTTGGACTTATAGTTTTCTCTAAAACTATCTTAATTTCCTGATTGCTTATCTCAGCTTGACCACTTATTTAGGATGATAAGCAGTTGCTATTCTATGCTTAATTTCAAATTTTAAAATTAGATTCTTTACCCTCTCATTACAAAAAATGGCTACCCCCATCACTTATAATGACTTTAGGCACTCCAAATTTGAAAAACATTTCTTTTTAAAAAACTTAATTACTACCTGAGCATTGATTTTAGGAGTTACTATTCCTTCTATCCACTTGAAAACATAATCAACTATTATCAAAATATATTGACTCTCAAATGATTGAATAAACGGGCCGATGCAATCTAATCTTCAAACAGAAAAAATTTCAACTTGAAACATATATATAAGGGGCAATTCATCTATTTTATAGGTATTTCCTTCCAGCTGACATCTATTACATCGTTTAACATAGTCATTTATATCATTAAATAGCATAGGCCAATAAAATTCAGATTGAAGGATCTTAGAAATAATTCTAAACCTTCCAAAATGCTTTCCATAATAAGAATCATGACACTGACTAATAATAGGTTCTATCTCAACTTCAGGTACACTCCGCTTAATGATTTGATCTTTACATTTCCTAAACAGATAAGACTCTTCCCAGAAATAGAATTTAGTATCGTGCATGAATTTGTGCTTTTGGGTTTAAGACCTGTCAATTGGAATTATATTACTAACAATAAAATTAATAATGTCAGCATGCCAAGGTACATTTAAAGATCATATTGCAAATAGATTTTTATCAAGGAAAAATTCAGTAATATTATTGTCATTATGATTTATGATAAGAATCTTCCTTGTCTAATCAAGATTGATGATTGACAACTTGATTTCCAGATCTATTCCTATAAAAAAATCTCTATATTAAATTTTCGTAGCAATAAAATACATTTGATTAATTTGGGTTTGGCGTCTTTCTTGGTTAATAGCTAATTGATGACATAGTGATCAGTAAAGATAATTACTTTGGTGCCGATTAAGATTTAAACTTATCGAAGGAAAAGATTATTGCTAGCAATTTTTTTTTCCAAAAGTTGTATAGTTAATTTGGGCGTCATTTAGAGTTCTACTAGCATGGTAAATAACATGAATTTCTTTTCAAGCATTTGCCCGAAAAGCACTCCAAGAGCATATTTGCTGGCATCATACATCAATTCAAAATTAAGAGACCATTAAGGTGAAATGATGATAGGTGCAGTAATTAAGTACTTATTGAGTTTCTCAAATACAACTAAGCAATCAGAGTTAAAATCAAAATGTATATTTTTTTTAGCAAATGGCGTAGCGGTTTAGTTGTTTTTAAAAAATCTTTTATGAAACATTTATAAAATTTGACATGACCTAAAAAACTCTGGACTCCCTTAACAGAAGTAAGATGTGACAAATTTTCAAAACACTTGATTTTTGCCTTGTTGACCCCATACCCTTCTTAGAGATTTTATTTTCGAGGATAATGCCTTCATTTACTATGAACTGACATTTATCCTAATTTAGCATAAGGTTGCTTTCTTCATATTTTTTTTAAAACTAGTTCGAAATTATCATAATAGATATGAAATATTGTTTCAAAGACTGAAAAATCTTCCATAAAAATCTCAATGCCCTGCTTTATTAAATATGAAAAAAATCAACATCATACATTTTTGAAAGGTTGCAGGGGCATTGCACAAACCAAAGGATATACATCTAAATACAAAGGTTCCGTAAGGACTTGTGAATATTATTTTATCATGATTTTTGGTGGCTATGAATACATGGTGGTAACCAGAGTGATCATCTATAAAATAGTAGAAAGGATACCCAATTAATCTATCTAGCATTTGATCAATAAAGGGCAATGGAAAATGATCCTTCATAGTGGCTTTGTTAAGCTTCCGATAATCAATAAAAATCCTCCACCTAGTCATAGTTCTAATAGGAATAAGTTCATTTTTTTCGTTTGCAATGATAGTTAACCCTCCTTTTTTAGGGACATAGTGAATTGGGCTATAACCCAATCACTATAAAAAATAGGATAAATAATATATACATCCAATCATTTTAAAATTTCTTTCTTAACCACTCCTTTCATAGTCGGATTCAACCTCCTCTGCATGTCAGCTTTAGGTTAACATGCTTCTTCCAACAGAATCTCATACATACAAATAGACGGACTAATCCTTTGAATGTTAGTAATAGACCATCCAAAAGATTTCTTATTTGAACTAAGAACTTTAATCAACTTATCTTCTTGATCTTTTTCAAGCTAAGCAAAGATAATGACAGGTAAAGTTGACTCTTTTCCTAAAAAGACATATTTTAAGTGAGCAGGTAATGCTTTCAATTCTAACTTAGGAGCTCAACTACGGAGGTTTCAAAGGTTTCCCTAAGGATGATGTATCTAGGAATTCAAATCTTTCTATATACATCATAGGGACTTCACTAATGAATCAAGCAGAATCTCCCTCTATCTCACACAAATCATCCTCATTCAAATACATAACGATTATCACCCAACCATTTCTCCATAACTTCCTCTATACAAGAATCAGTAAAATCCATTCTATAACAATCCTCACCTTGATCCTTTGGAAACTTTATTAATTTTAGGACATTAAAGGCGACTTTCTTATCTTTAACTCTCAAAATTAGCTCTCCCTTCTGATCATTAATCATATCCCTACTAGTAGCTAAGAAAGGTTTGCCTAAGATGTTAGGTATTTCCCTATCTTCCTTCATATCTAAAATAATAAAATCTATGAGGAAAATAAACTTATCAATCTTCACCAAAACATCTTCTATTATCCCGTTAGGATAGGTGAATGGATGGTCAGTTAACTGTTGGGTAACATTGGTAGGTTGGACTTCTCCTAGGCCTAATCTTTTAAAGGTAGAAAATGGCATAAGATTAATTCTTGCACTTAAATCACAAAGCACTCTCTCATAAAACGTATCTCCTATAACTATCAGGATAGTGAAACTACCAGGGTCTTTTAGCTTTTGCAGGATTTTCTTTTGAATAATGGCCCTACACTCTTCAGTAAGAGCTGCAATTTCAAAATCTCCTAGCTTTCTTTTTTTATTTAAAATGTCTTTTATAAATTTTGCATAGGTAAAAATTTGTTCTAGGGCTTCAGCAGATGGTATGTTAATTGTGAAAATTTTTAAATGTTTTTAAAAATCTAAAAAATTGCCTATTCAAATTTTGCTTTAATAATCTCTAAGGAAAAAGTGATGGTAGTCTCTCAATTACCTTCCTTATAGTTTTTCCTATTTTATTAATGGGTTGAGATGGTTCCTCAAACTTAGTGATTTCTAGTAGGCTTCCTGAATAATTTCTTCTATTTACTTCTCTTTCTTCCGAACCACTTCCTCTAATTCTCTTACACGCTTTAATTGAATAGCATTACATTGCTCCTTACCTTTTTCTTTTGAATTTATTTTAGTATTACTTGGTAAGGTTCTTTGTGGTCTACTGTTTAATGATCCAGTTAATTGCTCTAATTGATTTTCAATATTTTTAATCGCAGCAACTTGATTTTGTAATTGCGTACCCATCTGCAAAACTAATACTTCCAATGAAGATTTTTTATCCTTAGATTGATTGTTAGTTCTATTATTGGTGGAGTTAAGAGACTCTATTCCTTATGTATTTGGATCATTAGAGGATCCAAAAATATTCTCTTCTACAGGCAAAAGTGAATTTTAGGGTGAAATAACTCCAAAATTATCAACTTCCTAGATATAACAGCTACTTGTGCAGTTAAAATAGATAAAGCATCCGTTTCATGCACACTAGTTATCTTCTTAAGGTTGGCTCTTTCAGTCGATCATTGAAAATTATTGGCGATCATTTATTCGATCAAAATGTAAGCTTCATTGAATAGTTTGGACATCAATGATCCACCAGTAGCCACATCTGTAATCGATCTAAGAGAATCTATCAAACTATTATAGAATGTTTGAATAATGAGCCAATCAGGTAATGCATGATGATGACACTTCCTAAATAATTTCTTAAATCTTTCTCAAGCCTTGTAAATAGACTCACCATTTGAGTAAATGAGGTGATATTATTTATATGCTTGGCAATCTTTGATGGGGGATAGTACTTAACTAAAAATTTGTATGCTAAGTCATTCCAAATACTGATTGAGCATGGGGGTAATAAATTTAACCACATCATGGTTTTTTCTCTCAATGAAAAAGAAGATAGCTAAGCGTAATGGTTTCAATTCGAAATTGTTAGCATGAATGCTGGGTCTATTAATGCTTTGATGAATACCTTCGACTATAGGGTTAGCATATTCCTTAAGCGGTCTATGTTGGTCATTTTCTAAAATTTATTAAGTCATTTTTAAATCTTTTTGAAATTTTTACCTTTCTAATTTTTCAAGTGTCTTTTCAATTTCAATGTTAAACAAGATTTCTATTGGTTGTTTATTACTTCACATGCAATAGTAAGGAACATAATAGGAAATTTATAAAATAATGAACATTTAACAAAAATCAAAATAATAATAAGCAATGGCAACACAAAGTAGGTAAAATAAAAATAAAGACTAGATTAAATTAGCAATTTGTTCAACAATATAAAATGCAAAATAAAATAATTAATTTCATATCCTCAACAATACACTTTACCCACACTACTGTTTTTTTTAATTATGATTTGCTTAATTCTACCGTGTAACTCTTGTTTTATGCAAATATACATATCGTATCAAGTATTAAAGTGATGAAAAGAGTATTGTTCCCATGAGGACTAAAATATCCTAAAATCACTTAGTACTACTTAATAAAACTTCTCTATTTATTTAGTGAGTCGATTCACAAATATTTAGGCAATTCAAAGTAAGAAGCTACAATTGCAAACGATAAATTTACTAATTTTAAATTCTCTGTACCTATATTATTTAAAAATACATACTTGCATAAGAATAGTTTATTCCTAATATTGTTGTAAATCAAAGCATAAGTACTCCTCATCTCTGTCGAACTCTATAGATTATTAGCTAGAATTCCACCCATCTACAGTTTTATTATCTCCTTAAGATGCCATAACCCTAGCCATCATATAACTATATGCATGGCAAGATTATGTTTGAAAACCTTTAGTTGTTGTTCTACTCTTTTATCAAGGCTCTAGATCATACTAGGTTTTAAGTTAATGCATGACTGATGCTTATAAACTAAATTAAGTTTGGAGGAATTAAAAATAACATTAAGCAATTTATAAAATAACACACCTACTATATGCAATACATGGTTCTTAAATGATCATAGATTCAGATGAAGTGTTTAGCCACACATGGAGGTACAATTAACAGAACAAACATTTTTATTTCACTAAATAAAATAAAAGTACAACTAGAGATTAAGGATATAAATGACCTAGATAAGCAGTACAAACACTTTTTCACTCCTCTCTATCCACACCGGTACAAGACTCACATGGACATACACAAGAGCTATTCCCCACCAGAAGTAGCCTCTCACACTCACACACATACACGCATCTCTCCAAACTGTCAACCCTTAATAACATTGCAAAATAACTGAACTAGCATTTTGGCTCTGGTTAGGAAGCATTGCAACACTGCTAGATCGGCGCGTCGGTTTACTACTCATCACATCAGTTCACCAGTCCAACATCGCCTGTCACAGTATTGGGCGATTTGGAGTTGTGGCGCTTGATCTGGTGCTGCAGCTCTCCCTGGATAGTGCCTCAACACTAAGCTCTCCAATAATCTTCTAAGACCTCTCTGTTGCGGCATTGCATTGGTGGCACTACAGTGCTGGGAGAAATTATGACATTGCAACGCCGACTCTGTGGCGCTGCGGTGCTGATTCAGTTCTCATAATTTTTAACTTGTTTCATGCACAAAAATGTAAGAATTAAAAGCATAATAGTCATAATAGATGAAATTTGAACTAAACAATTTTTCTCCTATCACAACCTATGATTTAAGTTGCTCTTTGTGTTCTTTTGCTTTGTTTGTTGTTTTGCAATTTGCTTCCTTTAATAGTTAGATATAATGTTATTTGAAATGAAGAAAAGAAAATGTTTTACTTGCCTCTTTTTTTCTCTATATGTGTTCATTTTTTTTAGTTATGGAAGAGATGTAATGGAACTCACTCATTGTTTAACATTTTTCAAATTTCTTTAACTTGATTGGATCTTACGACTGAATAGAGTTGTGTTGGCACATTGATTGGTCCCTTTAGAAGGAGTCATGCCCGTTGGCTAACATTCTTAAAAAATTTTCAAACATTTAGCTTAGCTGGATATGATGATACTTCATTTCTTAAAAAATTTTCAACTTTCACTTGACACCATGTTTCCTTAGATGAGCCTTGCCTTTTACTAGACCTAAATCTGTGTGTTGGTAACCATCTAGACTCTCCTACTAGAAGAGACTCCCATGCTACTTAATGCAAATTTTAGCCTAATAGGAGGAGTTGCCTTTTTGGGCTATAGTGTACTCTTCCTTGACTCGATGTTAACCAGATATTTCATCTTCGTAGAGGCAATCATCTAAACACATCTATTGGAAGGGACTTATGCTCTATTCGTTGTGGACCTCGTCACAAAGAGGTTAGTTTCCTTCCACGGCTAAAGTGTACTTTCCTTTGACATGTCATCATCTTGGATTGGCTTTGTCTTTTGCCAAATACTTTTTCTTCATGGGGGAAACCATCTAGACTCATCTTCTAGAAGAAACATACACTTTAATCATTGTAAATCTCATCACAATGGGGGGCGTCACCTTCCAGACTAGGCTCATGTTAGTGTTAATTTTTTTGGTTATTTCACTCTTAACTCTCTTTTCTTGCAGATAAAAGGAAACGAGCTAATTGACTAAGTGTTGTTAAAGAAACTTGTTTATTTTTTCCTAAACTTTTGAGCAAATATGGATGATTATTGTGATTTTTCATAATCTCTTTAACTTGCCGAGGAGACAATTATAATAAGGAGATGACCTAGCCAAGTGTAGACTATCCTTCTTTTTGGGGGTTTTGACGTTTTGTAGGTCTTGTTTTAGGGGATTCAGGTTGCATATAGTGAGTAATCCTGTTGTTTAAAACTTGAATATGGGATGAACTATGTCAATCATCGAGCCGGTTAATTAAACTTTAACCTCTCTTATTTCTTTGATTAAGTTGTTTTTATGAGTTAGAATTTTTCTGATGAGTTTTAGCAATAGTTAGGACTTGAAGTTGGTGAACTTTGAATTCAGCCTAATAGAATGAGACCTATTATCTCCTTACTTTAGTTTTCATCGCATGAGTGAGCTCCTTGAGTTGGTTTTAAAAGGTAAGTGAGTTCCATATTTGTCTCATGAAAGGAGCAAGTTTTCTCATTATGTTGGAGGAAGGGGTGAATGGACTAGATGCATGAGATAGGGAGTGAGTTCTTAGAGTTATTATGTTATTAGTTGCTCGCTAGGAGGAAAAGGCTTAATAAGCTCAATTCCCCTAATGGCGAATGGTCACTTGCTAGTTATTGGCCAGAGCTTGTGGGAAGGGTGCGGTTGCTTTGTGGCTAATTTCTGACATTGCACGCATCTTTCCAAAAACTCCACGGAGTCTTTTCTAAAGGTTGGCTTAAAATACTCTTGTTTGATAAATTTTATGGGCAATTGTCCTTCTTGTGGCTTCCACACTTGCTGGAGTGTATTTCCCTTAGTATCCTATCTGCTTTATCTCAAATTCAAAAAGTCATTGATCTTCTAAATAACTCGTCCACAATGAGAAGATATTGGGCGGCTTTAATATTGACCTCCACGTGATACATTGAAACCATCTTAAGAGTATTCAGGGGTGGTCGCCCGAGAATCACATTGTAGATGGTAGGAGTACCCACCACTTTGACGTTAGCTATCACTATGAACTGGCGCTCACCCTCGCCGCCCTAGGTCACAGGTATGACGATGATTCCTTCAGTCTCTCATCACTTACTTTAGAAGCTGTGGAGTGGACTTACAGTGGAGGTTAGTAAACAAATTCATCTTATTAAAATCATATTTGAAAATGATGTTATTGGAACTCCATATGTTGATAAGGATGTAGCCTATTTGGTAGTTGACAATTAGTGTGGTGGCTACCACAACATCATTGAAGGGTTTCCCACTCGCTAGTTTGCTCGCTTCGATAAGGCGATTAGAGTGATCCCGACTATTGGAATTTGAGGCATGATCACTGAGTTGACTTCTCCTGCACAGTGCCGTTTAACATTTCCATCCCAAGACATCTTGCCTTCATCTCTTATAAGGATGGTAGGCACTACCCTATCAATGTGGATGGCATGAGTAGGAACTAGCTTGTTCCCTTGGTTTTTAAGAGGCGCCTTTCCTCCTCGTCTGCTTGGGTCTGCTAGGAAGAATTCCTTCAGCTTTCCTACTTTTATTAAATTTGTCGTGAGGCTTTAGAGACGTTCCTCGATGTCATGCACATGGCCCTTGTGAAACGTACAAAAATTTCAGGTGTCCCTTGTGTGGGTGTCCCCACCTTCATCAGCATCAGACGCTTGAAGTAATCTTTATTTTGAATGACCTTCACCAACTCGACCATGGATATGTGTAACAAGTGATGTTAGGATATTAGTGCCTCTCCATATGGGTGAGCTGCGCTTGGTGTTTCCTTCACTCGTGGAGTGGGTTGTCCCTTGATTTTCAGCAGTCTTGCCAATGGGGGTGCCCTCTATTAGTCGTGATGGCATCAAACATGCTGCATATGTTTCCCTTTTTCCACCATATGGTCCCTCGGGTGGCTCCTTTCATACCCATGATTGCGCTCAGCATTAGGCGGGAAAACTACCAAAGACCAGTCTCTAAAGATGATAAAGAACAGTCAACACTTCAGTGCATCATTAACATTTATCAATGATGTTGCCGAATCATAATTTACAATGTGGTCGATAAGGTCAGATCTTATTTGATATTATTCTTGATGGGCATCTTAAATTTGACAGGTGGCTTTGCATCTACAATCTCCTTAGAAAATATCTTGGTCAACTCTGGCTCCCTCCTCCTTGCTTAGGGGGAGGGTTGTATTCCTCATCGCTTGTGTGACTATGACTGTGGTTAGCAACAGACGTTGAAGTTAGCACCCTTATGTTGGGCCATCTTTTTCAGTCTATTGAGTTTGAGGATCCTTCGTGGGTACTTTTTCTCAGGCCATTTCTTTGATCTCGCCCTAATGTGTCTTGAAGCATCTTTGTGATTATCTCTTCCATCTCCATCAAGTCATGGTTGGTTGTGATGTTATGGTTTTTCATATTCATTGATGACTCCTGGTTCTGTTGCTTTTCATGTAATGCCTGTCTTTTAGTCATTGACATTAATTCACGCTCATCATACCTTAGAGGATGTTGGATACGAATTTGTTCATGGGTTACACCTAATCTACTAAAAGTTTTAGGAGTTTAGAGCAAGAGAATGAAGAGAGGGAATCAAGGAGTATGGAGTGTAAATAAGAGATTAATTGATTTTTTATAAATAATAAAAATAGCCTGAAGTCCAAAATATGCTTCTTAACCCCTTATTTATAGTGTTAAACGAGCTACAAGAAAGGCTGTATTTAGAAAAAAATAGAAAAGTAATATATGATATGATATAAACAAATTGACACAGACATGTGGGCTAGGCTAAAAGTTGCAAATGTGGTTCTTTTCCCATGACATGGCTTGAGGAAGCCCCCTGTGAGTACCTTTGGCAAATTCTCAAGGCGGTTGTCTTGGGCAAGTTCTCGGGGGTGAGTGTCTTGGGCAAGTATTCAGGAGCGAGTATCTAAAGCGAGTCCCTCTATGTGAGCGATAAGTCTTCTGGACAAACATAACTATGAGCCAAAGGCAAATATAGTGGTCGGAGCCATGATAGTGTGCTCCATAAGTATGTGTTTTCTATAGCTTAGCCTGAGACATCCACGGAAGGTGGATGACTTAGTTGAGAAAATTTGCTAAGAGGGGTGAATCCTCCTGGGGAATGCCTTAGGGTGAAAATCGGTTGGGGTGAGTCCTCTAGAAAAACTCATCAGAAGCGCATCCTTGATCTGATCCTCTAAGGGCAAGCTTATGTGCTGTGAGCTTCACTGGGACAAATATTTGCTTTCTCATAGGCTAGGTTCAATGATTATCCCTTGGGGTGAGATTTTCTTTGGGCACGTGTTGCTTTAGGCATGAGTATCCCTTATATTTGCATCTCTTGGGCAAACTATTTAGATACTTGCGAGTGACTTACGCAAACATGTATGGATGTACAAGATAATCCTATCTTAGCTCCTTGACATTGTTTACTAATTTATGCTGCCATGGATGGGCACCGTATATTTTATTTAAAATCTGTTACGAAGTCCATTGGTTGTTCGTGCTCTTAATAAATTATGTTTGTAATTCAAAGCTAGGTGTGGTGATTGTGAAACTATTGAAAGTTGTTCGACTTAAAATTGTATGTTGGATCTAGCTGAAACTGTAATGTCATTAGTAAGTTATGCTGTGCTTTTTTGAAATGCGTGTTTTATGTTGGATAGGACTGGGATGAAAATCTTTAGGATTGAAGAATGAAAAAGATAAATTGTGACCGCCTAGAGAAAAGCATGGATCTCTATTTACTAAGGTTATACATACTGGGTTGTTGTTTTAAGAATAAATTGTGCATAATATTATAAAGATGTGCGGTGGGTACTTTGTCTTGGAAGTTAATGTTGAAATTTGACACAAACTAATTAGGCTGCTTGATTTTTTTTTTTTTTTCAAAGCTGGATGTATCATTGAACTGTTCTAAGCTAACTACTTGGTCAATTTTGAGATCTTGATTAATTTACAATCTAACAGGAAGAAATACGTAAATGATAATTTTAAAATTGACTATTTTATCTTACTGCTTTAACCATGAGGGTTTTGTCTCATGCTTATCTACAGGTTGCAGGTTTTGGCTAATAGTGCCCTGGCGACCATTTTGGTTGTGCTAATTGCTATGAATACTGGGGGCAAGGACAGGTGCTTAGACACAAAAGATTCAACCCTTTTAACTGGCCTAATTGGTGGCGTTATTGGACACTATGCTTGTTGCAATGGAGACACCTGGTCTTCAGAAATTGGGATGCTTAGTAATGCCCAACCTAGATTAATAACTACCTTCAAGGTATAGAACTATAAGGCTCTTTCACAACTTATTTTCGTTATTAGCATTCTAAAATGAGAGGGACATAATGAGGTATTGTCTCGCAGCATACTTTTACTCGAGACCAACCACTGTTATCTAAATTAAAAGCAAAAGAAGGCCTCGTGTTCTGCTTTTTATTCATTTTCAAGTGATTCTAACAGTAAAAATATTGATTTACTACACATTTTATAAAGTTAGAAGCGTGGACCTGCTAAATGTATGTTTGATAGAATTTGGAGATGGAAATGCAATTAGTCTTGGATGAACAATATTTCTATAGATATGGTCATTAATATATTTTTACAAATATATGCATACCCATGTATAAATATACGGGAGTATCCATCTATATATGCTAGCACAATTGCAAAAAGTAAGGTAGTCATTCATACATATATGCTTACGTGGAGACATAGTCTTACGCATAATTGGTCTCAATTGATATAAATACTGTATGGTAAGTGAGTAGTTCGAGAAACCACTTTAGTCTTGCTGACTTGTCTCATCTATCAAAGTTTATAAACGAATACTGGTTAGATTTTAAAGAGTACGCACCATTTTGAATACAGGAGGCGTCCATCTGAACTTTTTCTTTTTTTAAATTTCATTTATATCAGATGGTATATCTGAGATTAATTCCTTGGAGAATCTGAGATTCTGAGAAATACCAGATAACGAGATGACACCTTAGAATTATATGATAACTGTAGCCATAGATTGGCCATATAATTATTTTTTCCTGTTTCCATGTGAAATTATGCAAACTACATAAGGTTGACTTACATATGGAGATGGCGCCTTAGCTACACTAAGAAGACCATGATTTTCTCTTTTCTTGTTCTATTTTAATTCCCAGAATGGCCCAGTGCTTTCCTCGGTGAAAAGCGAACGATAGAAGGAAGATCCCAAAGCTGCTCGTTTGTACCAACTAATCAGCTGGTTCTCTCAAACTTTTAATTGTTTATGAATTCGATCCCTAGAACTAGTTAGTGGGATTGATGATTTGAAGTCAACTGTCCGTTCAATGAATTAACGTCAGTCGGATTATTATTATTCCAATATTTCTCTTTGGAATGTTAATTTTATCTCTATTCCCGGGAAATGCTATTTTGTCGTTTTCATATGTGGATTTATCTTGTTCGTTATCACTGACTCCCTATTGTTTTCTACATAGCTTCCTTGATGTTTTAAACGGATTGGTCTGAATGTTTTCAATGTGTTATCCGTTCCATGCTAATATCTATTCTGGTCATACTTTTTAGTGCTTGAATTTAGCTTATGCAATAATTGATGCGGGAAGTAATCAAATCATGATATATTACCCTTCTTGTATAATGCACATATTACATTAGGTCTATAAGTTCTCCCTTTTAAATTTGAAGTTTGGCTCATTATAAACTTGCTAGCAAAGTATATGCTCACAAGTTGAAGAAATTGTAATGCCACCATGATAGAGATTGTGTAGAATATTTGTTTCCTACTTACCTATTTAAAACTTTTGAAAACTAGGTCAATGATTGATTAGGGATGTAAGTAGAAGGGTGTTGGTGAGCTGAGTCGGTTCAAACTCGACTCGTTAATAAGCTCGTGAGTCAAGCTTATCAAGCCATGAGCTTCTCGAGCTCGTTTATTAAACAAGTTCGAGTGTAAGCTTAAAATAGAAAGTTTTTTCCCTCTACTTTTTTTAAAGCTAAATAAAATATGATTGAAACCCTTAGGACCCTTGAAACCCCGCATTTTTTATTTTCTAATGCCCAAAATAACTCACATGTTCGCTGTCCACTCTACATACCTGTGAAAATTTGGTGATTTTTCATGGGTTGCTCTTATGCGAGAGCCCATAGTGGATGGTCGTTGGATTGGTGTCCAACACCTTTCAAAAGCATGAAAGTTTATTCGTATTGCATTCCAAACTTTCACCTATGATCAAACCTTAGGCTAGGTGTTGTCACTTGATCACAACTAGAGTGACGACACATATGTTTCACATTATATACCACACATCACTTTCTTAGTAAATCACAAGTTATGACAAAATTAACTTAAAGATGTAGGAGGCTTGTATTGCTTAACATTTGTGATTTTCTTTAAATTTGCTAAATATTCAAGAATGTGTTTTAATTTATTTAAAAAATTTACAAGCAAGTAGTGGGGTCTTTCATGAACATTCATATTCATGTTTCAAATCCCATGACGAGTAGATTGATTAAAATCACTTTTGATGTTTCTCCAAATTTAGAGAGCTGAAACAAGTGGTGGATAATTCCAATCCAAATGACTGCACACTTAATCAAATTAGTTTCTATGGATATATTGCATCACTCAAACCCTTAAGGAATGTATATTATGGGTCACTTACTAAGATTGCTGCATATCCAAAATTTGCAAATTCACAACATGTTTATTAAATTTGTAAGTGCTTGTAAAAATAAAGGTAGAGTATTTTATGACTTTCAAAGGCCTACAAATTATACCCCACCACACATTGAAATTATCTATAAGCATGATTGATGCAATTTGCTAGTTGGTTGGTTGAGGGCAATGACAAACAATTTAAGCATTTGATAATCTCCTAAAGTGATAACCCATGTCATGCATGCTTCTAGATTCCTCTTAGATCATCACAAAATTAATCTTTAAAATCTATTTAAGCTATTCAAATGAATCTCTCCTATTCAAATGAGTCTAAAATATTCAATACAAATAGGGAGCTCTATTTTTAATTGTCATTTTCTCTCATGTGTGACATTTTAGAGCCTCCCCAAGGCTCCAAATATTTTATTATATGAATCATTGGACTTTAAGATCAAATCTTAAGTTCTTCTAGTCCAATTGTTGAATCTAAAATCAACAATTGATCTCTTAGACATAGGACCCAAATCCTAGTTTCCTTCATTTTCTTAGCTCAAATTAAGCAAATGAACATTCCTCTTTGAACACGAAAAGCTAAAAGAATTTTCCCTAATTTGCAACCCCCTAAGTTGCATTTCCCCTCCTATTTTCTGTTAAGCAAAAAATTATAGAAAATCCCATATTTTCCTTGACCTAAAAGCCATAGGAAATCATCTAATCTCTTTGCTTAGTGTCTTTCCTAAACTCATATAAAAGTTTCCAAATGACTTTTGGAGAGTTTAGGAGAGCTTTAGCAAACCTTAGGAATAAAATCTAAGCCCAACCAACTCATACATTGAGCCAAAATTAATTGGTGGATCATCTTGCTCTCAAACATAGAAATCCAAATTTTATCTTCATTTCATTCTCATTAACCCAAGTTGGATGAATGAATATCTCTCTTTGGACACCCAAAAGTTCAAAGAACTCCTTATGATTTGTAATTCAAATCTACATGTCACACACTCATATTTGTCTAACTCAAATCAGGTAGATAATCTTGCATCATTAAATACAAAATTCAATGATTGCTTCCTGATTTGTAGCCATAAAGCTACAAGTCATTTCTCTTTTCTATGGGCTCCAAAAGTCCTAGAAAATCTCCTAACCTTTGCCCAAAAGCTATAGGTCTTCCCTATTTCTCTCAACCTCAAAATTGTTGGAAATTTCTAGTCTCCTTAGCTCCAAAGTTAAAAGAGAATTCTCCAATCCCTTAGTTTCAAAGCTTTGGATCTTTCAACAAAAATCTGTATTCAGTGAGTTAGTATTTTCATGTTCATATGGTCAAACATATTGACCTAAAAGCTAAATTGTAAGTCTTATCTTTTAAATCAAAACAGTTTCCCTAATCATCATATGCATTGAGACCAGACTTAATGATTCTAGAAGCGTGTAAGTGGATTAGCTGGCAGCTCTTTCCAGGCAGGGTTATAAGTCCTAAGGTTGGGTTGACTTTTGCCTCATATGAGGTGTAGGTTTAGAAGTCCCTTGCATCTCATTAGACTTAAGTTCGAGCACTGCCCCATAGTCGTCCTCACCTTAGATCTAGGATCCGAGGCCGAGGTTGACTCCAGTCATCTTAGAAGCCCTCACATTTCGAGCATTTTCTTCAACCTCTGTTGTTGGAATATAAGCCTAAACTTTCTAAATCAAATTGGTCAACTAAAACAAAAATTTAATTTTAAAATGTAAAGCTCAACATAGAATAGTGTGAGCACCGTTGAATTTCTCAGAATCAAGTGCTCTTATATTTTCTATTCTTTGACTTTCATTCCTAAAATTTTATTTAAAGTTGATCATATATCCTTTGAAATTTTCAAAGACTAAATCTCTAAACAAAAATTTCTCAAATTAAAAAAATGAAAGATTAGCCAATGTTTTGATAACTACAAAGAAACCATTAGTTTAATAAAAAATAATCTCAAATAAGAAATATTTGAGATGTAATTAACCATATAGACTTGCTCTATGGTGCATCTGTATCCCAAAATAAAATAAACCCTATTTAAACAAATATGAAATAGGAGAAAATCTCTGTTAAAACACAAATTATGAATTTTGTTATTGAGTCTATTATGAAATAATATTTTTTTGGGATAATATGTTATTTTCTATATCGTGTTCGATCACAAAATATCTCAATTAGTTGAGGATGTTGATTAAATTCTACCAACAGTACACTACAAGTTTTGTTAGATGGGCTTGACTTTTTGTTTTGTTTTTATTCTGATTCTGGCCCATCTACTTTATATGGATGTGGGAAGTTATTTCTAGCTTCATTTATTTTATACAGGTGTGGGAGGTTTATGAGAGTTATAAGTGAAAGTGAAGTTATAAGCGAAATCTAGTTGGTCTTCAACCTTAGAGGCATAAAGGGAACTGAAGTTATAAGTAGACATCGAGAGATGCATATCATGATCCATATATTGCATTTTCAGTTAAATGAATTAATATTTAAATGTAAAGAACATTCTACTAATAATCACACTCTAACACCTCCGTATAAGTACTCTGAAACCTCTGTATAAGTACACTCATATACTTCTGTGAAAGTGTAAATAAAAGTATATGTTCTGTCAACCAAAAAAGTATATATAAATGGAAAAGTTAAACTCTAATACATTCACTGATTTAACAATTTTTTTTTGTTTATGTTTTTCTAAAAAGGTAAGTTATTTCTGGTTCATTTGAATTTAATGTTTAAAGCTGTTATTTATACATTATAAATATGGGCATTGATATTTGTGATAGGAATTGGGTTATTGAGTATGTGTATTTCACTTTTGTTTATAAAATTTTATAAAAGGAAAAAGTTCGGTCAAGTAGAAGACAAGAAGATTAGGATCGTTTGGTACTTTTGTAATCCAGTAATTATATTTTGATATATATAATGAATTTGGACTAGATTATCTTTATATAATTATTTTGGGAATGAAATTTAGTTGATTTTCTATGTTATTTGGCTTTAGATTATTTAGTCAGCTTTAGTATGTGTTGTGTTGTAATTGAGATAATTAGGTTTAGGATTTAATTCTTCAATTAAATTATGGGGTGTAATAGAGTGGTTTTAGAGCAACAGTTTGAAATAATTGGATCGTAACCAGAGCTGTAGAAAATGATTCACAAATATAGGGAAGGAATTGAGGGGGTAGTCTAGTATTATTTTCTATCTGAATATGTATTATACAAGCCTATAATTGAACCCTCCTTATTCTTATTCTAGATAGAAGTGTCACTACATCATGAACCCCTAAGATCAAGAAGATGCTAATGTATAGGGCTCCAATCAGGCTTCTACAGTTCAAAATATAGTGGGGGCGATGACTTCTGACTCAAATGATGCAATTTGTTGGCTTAGTGGTTCAGTTTATGGGTGTGGTTTAAAGTAAAATGATGGGAATCAAGTGAGAGATGGTAGATATGCATTTGCAGTTATTTTTAAGATTAAATCCTCGTCGATTTTAGGGAGCAGTTCAGCCTAAGACAGTTGAGGATTAGCTAATAAGATTGGAGAAGTCTTTTAATAGTATGTGATGTCTTAAAGGAAGAAAGGTTCTATTAGTTGTGTTTATGTTGCATGGAGAGGTAGAACGCTAGTGGGTAGGCCAGCAGAGAAAGAAATTCTACGATAGATCTAACATGGAGATCTCTTGAGAAAAGTTTACCAAAATTTTTAGAAGTTGGTTTGTACCATTATCTACCACGTAGCAGATGCTGGAGTTATTCTTGAGACTAGTACAGGGGAGTAAGACAGTGATGTAGTATAAGATAGAGTTACAGCCCTTGCCATATATGCTGCCCAGCTAGTCAGTACTCTTGAAGAGAAGTGTTACCACTCTTCGCGGGTCTTGAGAGATAGTTTGAGGCATCCCCTAGTTTCATTTCATATTAGAGATTTCTCTGAATTTGTGGAGAGAGCGCGGTTGATGGAGAATGATTTCATGTCCACTCAGCAGAGATGGGATGCCAATAGAAAAAAATGTTTGGTGGAGAACCATCTAAACGTGGTGTAGCAGAAAAAAGTCCAGGTTTGAAAGTAGTGATCCTAGGAGGGGAGGACCTGTGGTATCAGGGAGTGTAGGTGGATTTGTGGCAGTTAATAGTACCCTAATATGTGGATTTATGGGAGGAAGCATACAAGTTAATGCTATTTGTTCACGAGATTGTGTTTTAGGTTTGGCCAGTTTGGTCACAAGCTGACTTACTGTCCACAAAGGGCATTGGAAAGTAGATTTGAGGCTAGAGGAAGTCATATACAATCGGTGGTCGTCCAAGCCAAAATTATTAGTGAAGGGTCATCAACTCTTAGTGGTAGCAAGTTTGGTGGCAGACAACCCAAAGGATCAATAGGAGCTTAGAGAGAGTTCAATGCTATAGTTAGTTTTGTTGCTGTCTAGCCCAAAGTTTATAACTTGACCCAGCAGGAGGCCAAGGAGGCATCGGACGTGATGATAGGTACGGACTTTTATTTCTACATTGTTTTATTGTATTTTATTAGATTTTAGAGCGAGTCACACTTATCTATTTAAGCATGTTCTAAATTACTTGGGTTTAGTCCATGGTCTAATTTATCTGTTTTGTTACCTTTCGAAGACTTTTTAGGTTTTAGTCAAGTTTATAGATGTGAGATTGAAATTGCAAATAGGAAGTTAGATTCTGATATGAATGTGTTGCATTATATGAATTTGATGTGATTGGGTATAGATTGGTTAGTAAATATGAAGCTCAGATTAACTGTAGTAATAAGATGGTGGTTTTGTGTGACAAAGAGGAAGTGTTTCATTTCCAAGGTGCTAGAGGTTTTATTTATTTTTTATATCTACATTATAAGTTGATAAGTCTTGGAGGAAGAAAAGTCCTGTATTGCTTGTTTTTGTGAAAAACCTAAATAAATCTGTAAAGGGTATTAAGAACGTTTCAATAGTGAGAGAATTTTCTGATGTCTTCTAAGAGAAGTTGGTGAGTCTACTCCTTATAGAATGGCACCAAGAGAATTGCATGAATTAAAAGTTTAATTACAGGAATTGTTATAGAAGTTTTACCAACCTAGTGGATCTTCGTAGGGAGCTCTTATATTGTTTGTGAATAAGAAGAATAGATCTTTGAGGATATGTATTGATTATAGAGAGTTGAAGAAGGTGACTATGAAGAACAAGTATCCATTGCCAAGATTTATGATTTGTTTGACCAATTAGAAGTTGCAGGTGCAATTTTGTTCTGTAATATTGATTTGAGGTTAGATTATCTCCGGTAGTGGGTGAGGATTGGAGATGTAGAGAATACAACTTTTAGTGTCAGATATGGGCAGTATGAATTTCTGGTGATACCATTTAGAATTACGAATGCATCAGTTGTATTTATGGATCTGATAAACCGGTTGTCCAAGGAATATTTAGATCAGTTCATTATTGTCTTCATTGATGATATTCTAGTGTATTCAAAGCAAGAAGATAATCATGCAAGGTATCTGAGGTTGATTTTGGATATCTTAAAGCAACATAAGTTATATGCTAAATTCTCTAAATATGAGTTCTGATTAAAGTTGGTGGCATATTTGGACTATATTGTAAGTAAGAAAAGAATTTATGTGGATCCTTAGCAAGCTATGTTAAATTGGCCAAGGCCAACATGATAGAGGCTCATAGTTTTCTCAGCATGACAGATTATTACAGGAAATTTAATAAAGGTTTTTTGCAAATTGTGATTCATTTGATAAGATTTACACAGAAACTGGACATCATATTGTGAATTTAGCTTCTAGAAGTTGAAAGTGTCTAGTGTCAACCCTCGTACTAACTATTTTGTTAGGGATTGAGGGATTTCAAGTATAGTGATGATTCCTTAAAAAGCCTGGGTTACGTACTGCAGCAGAATAGGAAGATGGTTGCATATGTTTCCAGACAGTTGAAGCTACTTGAGAAGAATTATTTTACTTATGATCTGGAGTTGGCAGCGATCATGTTTATATTGAAGATTTAGAGGCATTATTTGTATAGTGTAAGGTATGAGATCTATACCAATCATAAAAGTTTGAAATATATATTCACTCAGAAAGAGCTAAATTTGAGGCAAAAAAGGTGGTTGAAACTAAATAAGGATTATGATCCGGATATTATCTATTAGCTCGGAATGAAAAATGTGGTTATAGATGATCTGAGAAGGAAAGCAAGTGGAGTTACCGTCCAGTCTAATTACTTATGAGCAAGCCTAATTTGAGAAATGGAAAGTTTAGGATTGGAAGTGATATGTCCTATCTGAAGTAAAGAAAAGAATTATTTATCAATTAATTGTACAACCTTCACTGCAAGAGAGAATTAATGAAGTTCAGAAGAATGATGAATAATACATGAAATTGATGAATCAGATTTATTCCGGGAAATGACCGGAGTTAGAAGTGAATGATTAGGGTTTTGTATTCTATGGTCATAGATTGTGTGTTCTAGGTAGCAATGATTTGAGAAAAGATATTTTGTATGAAGCTCATTATTCAAGATATACGATTCATCCAGGCAGCAACAAAATGTACTCTGATTTAAAACTTATGTTCTAGTAGCCTGGATTGATGAGAGATATAGTAGAATTTATCTCTAGGTGTGAGACCCGCCTGATAATGAAAGTCGAGCATCAAAGACCCAGTGGTTTATTATAACCCTTGTATATTCCAGATTATAAATGGGAAGAGATTACAATGGATTTTGTTATGGGTTTCTAAGATGTAGAAAACGACATGATGCTTTGTGGGTGATCATAGATCGATGGATCAACTCAGCTCATTTTCTTCCATGAGATGAATATATTCTGTTGATAACTTGGCTTAGTTGTACGTGAAAGATATTGTTAGGTTGAATGGAGTTCCAAAGATTACTATTTTTTATCGGGGTTCTTGAAGGGTATTTAAGAAGGTTTGAGGACGAAATTGAATTTCAATACGACCTTTACCCCTAGACAAATGGACTGTTTGAACAGGTTATTCAAATTTTGGAAGATCTGTTGAGGCTATGTATTATAGATTTTAGAGCAACCTGGGAGGATCATATTCCTTTGATTAAATTTGCATATAACAATAGTTTTAAGGTAAGTGTCGGTATGATTCCATATAAAACTTTGAATGGAAGGACATGTAGAATACTGTTAGCCTAGATAGAAGTGGGAGAAATAAGATTGATGGGTTTCAAGTTGGTTGACAATGCTAAAGCGAAGATCAGATTGATTCGTAAGAGACTGAAAGTAGTTCAAGACAGACAAAAGAAGTACTATGAGTTTAAGTATTGGACTATTGAATTTTAAATTAGAGATTTTGTTTTTCTAAAAGTTTGTCTAATGAAATGAGTTAGTAGATTTGGGAAAGACAGTAAGTATCTGCTTATAAATTTTCTCTTCTTGATCATATGTCAGATATACATGATGCATTTCATGTGTTGGTGTTAAGGAACTCAGTATTTATTTGTATCAGAAAATCTCTGAAGATGAGGTAGATGTGCAGCCCAATCTGACCTATAAGAAACACTTGAACTTATTTTGGTGTATAATGTGAAACAGTTAAGAAATAAACAAATTCTAATATTAAGGTCAAATGGAAGAATAAGTCAGATTGAGAAACTACTTGGAAGAAAGAAGTTGAGATAAGGCAGCTATATCCAAATTTGTTTTAAGTACTGACTTTTGTTAAAATGTTTAGAATGATATTTTTTGTAAGCAGGGTAGCATTTAATAACCATTATTCTAGGACTTGGTTAACTTGACTTGATCTGGCACAAATTTTAATTTGTTATGATTCTATTTGAAAATTTAAGTTATTTTAAGTCTATATAAATTTAGAAATAAAAGTAAGGAGAAGAAAATATCGGAGGTCAAGTGCTTTGAGCAGCACTGCGACGCTGCCCACTCTGTTTTTGGATAAGATTTCAGGGAGCATCGTGGCATTGGAAATGAGTGTTGGGGCACTTAGTTCTCTATGTGAAGCATTTGAGAGAGATTAGAATATTTTGGTTGAGCATTATGGCACTATGAGTTAGAGCGCCACGATGCTGACCATTAAAATCTATTTTTATATATAATATCTAAATCTAATTCATACCATCCAATACCCACAACAACTTGTCAGAGAATGAAAGAAGGAGAAGAGGAGAGAGAAGAGAAGGAGAGTTCTGAGACTGTGGTGTGAATTTCATCCGTTGGGCAAGTTAGGAAATTTGCTCTACTCGAGTTAGGCTCCCAATGTCCTAATTTTTATTTCAATTTTGGTATTTCTATAAAAAGTTATGAAGTAAAACATATTTTTAATGAGTATTATAAATCTTTATCATTTAATTTTTAGTATAGTGTAAAATGGTTAATTCTGATCATTTTAATTATAAAAATTTAATATTTCATTAGTTGATTTTGTTTATATGAATTTTTGAATATTGTTGTTGATGGCTAGGCGGTTTGATGTTGATGGTTGATGGCATCTTGTTCTGGGAACATGTATTCAAGGACCATATATGGAGTTTGGGAGCGAGTTGATTTGTGATTTAATGAGTGCATGTGCTTCGTGCTGGGCCATCTTACATGCGCAAGTTTCCCAAGCGTTGAATCAGATACAAAAGTTGAAATTACAAAATATGAATAAATAATAATAAATGTCATTGACAAGAGTTAGGCTATGATGCACCGACACTCCGTTTTAAGAGGGTATGCAGTGTCAGACACGTGTCGGACACGGACACGCGTCCGACACGGCGGGGACACGTGTCAGACACGTTATTAGTGTGTCCCATTTAAAAAAAAAAAATCGGACACGCGTGTCTGGCTATTTGATAATTAAATTTAAAAAAAAAAGAAAAACTCTAGTCCCGCTATTTTATATTAGCCGATTCATGCCCGAGTCTTCATCTTCGCCCTAATCCGTATTCCTATTCGTATTCGTGGTTTTCTCGAGCGATTGAGGCGAGCAGCGGTCAACTGGAGATCTTTCCCCCGAGCAACGGTTGCCTGGAGATCGCACCCTTAGTCTTCCCTTCCGGTCGTAAGCAACAAGCCTTCCTCCTTAGTTTCTGTGCGCAGCCGAGGAAAGGCGACACCAAACTGCATAAAAATTTTCAAACATGTAAGTTGATTTTGCCATTTTTTCTCCATTCATCATTTCTATCCATTTAGATGCCTTTTTGCTATGCTTAAGCTGTCCTTTTGCAAAAGTGCAACTAAAGCGCAGCAAAAGGGCAACTAAAGTGCAACAAAAGAGTAAAATTTTTCCCTTAATTGCGTTTTAGTTGCGCTTTAGCTGCGCTTTAGGTGCGCTTTAGTTGCGCTTTAGGTGCACTTTAGCTACGCTTTAAATGCTCTTTAGCTGCACTTTAGGTGCGCTTTAGGTTCGCCTTAGCTGCGCTTTTTAGCTGTGCTTTAGGTGCGCTTTAGGTGCGCTTTAGCTGCGCTTTAGTTGCGCGCTTTAGGTGCGCTCTAGCTGCGCTCTAGTTGCGTTTTAGCTGCGCTTTTGCTGCGCTTTAGCTGCGCTTTAGGTGCACTTTAGTTGCGCGCTTTAGGTGCGCTTTAGGTGCGCTTTAGCTGCACTTTTGCTGCACTTTTGCTGCGCTTTTGCTATGATTCATGGAGCTTCAGCACCGCTTCTTCAAACAATAGCAATAAAACTTCTTGGTCAAGTATCATCCTCTTCTTGTTGTGAGAGAAATTGGCGCACATACTCATTTATTCAATCGATGAAGAGGAATAAAATAACTCCACAACGAGCTGAAGATTTAATTTATGTGCATACAAATCTTCGTCTTCTATCAAGGAAGATCCCACTTTATATGACAGGTGATAACAAGATGTGGGATGTTGCTGGAGATGGGTTCGAGTGCTTTGATGATATGGGATTATTGGAGGTTGCAAATCTTTCTCTAGATGAACCAGAATTGGAAGCAATGATATTCAATGATGATGATATTGAAGGCTAAAGACCAACCTCTGAATCTAATTCTATCATTCCCTCTATTGAGTAGTTGAACCTTCATGTTGTACTAAATGATTTTTTGCTTATATTTTTGTGATTGTACTAAACATTTTAATGTTATAAGCTAAACAAGTCCTCATGACATTGATTTATTATTGCTTACCATTTTTAATATGGTGTCACCTTTATTTCTATATATTATATTAAAAAAATTATTATGTCGTGTCCACGTCGCACCCGTGTCCTATATTTCTAAAAAATGCCATGTCCCGTGTCCATGTCGTGTCCGTGTCGCCATGTCCGTGTCGGTGCATCTTAGGAGTTAGGTGAACGATATGCATAAATTAATTTCCCTGTCAGCTTTACGGTGGCCTTGTTGACCATGCTCGACTCGCTTTAATGATTGCGCCTAGTCCACATTGATAGCTGTGATGGTGACAACTTCCTCGGGTTTTATAAATAAGGGTCGACGTTAGGATAGCTTGGCCACTTTTGTTTTTCCATTTGTAAGTTTAAGGTTTGGGTAAGCTCTTGCTATGCCTGCATAGGGTCTGCAGGCCTTAATCCAATGCGAGTTTGGCTTTGTGCAATTGAGAGATGGGTGAGTTATGCAGATTCTCAAGGGTCTTAGCTTGTCATGACTGAGCGAAACAAGTATACATACTGAAAGTTATATCATTGAAAAAAAAAACACCTGTTGTATGGGGTGAATTACTGAGTCATGCGGTGAGTGAGCGGCAAAAGGTGGCTTCAGTTAGGTGGTACGGTCATCCTCTTGGCGACAACCTTTCTCTCGCTCTCACCTTCTCATCGTGGCCTTGTTCCTCTTCATCCCAGGAAAGTGTTGATTGTGAGCTAGTGCTAGAGAGGAAGCGACGAGGTCTTGCTTTTTCTTCTAGTGGAAGATTACCATACCAACGAGTGTTGGTTGAGTGTTTCCTTGGGGAATAGTCTTATTATAAGCCCTCTCCTTCCATTAGTTAGCTTCGACAGGTTTCCTAGGGAAGTAATTAGCATGGGCGAGTGGGTTAGCGACTGAGTTATGCTCATTCGCTTTGCAGTTGTATTCCCGATATTTTTTCTTTTATGCCCTACGGGTGATTATACTTGCATACTTTTTGGAATAAAATAAAAATAATGATTATTTTGGACTTTCTTTTTTCCTGTTATTTATTTTATTTTGCTTTCTTACCATATTATGATATGAGCTCACCAAGCAAAATCATGCAGTTTTTAAGCAATACTCGGGAAGAGATTCGACCCAAGTAGGTAGGTATCCTCACCTAATCAGTGAATTTCCTTCACCTAGGGCCTTTGGCTGGCCTGTAAGTCTTTGTGCTTAGGGGCCTTGGCTCTCCTAAAAGGCGTTGTTTGGCTCGCTTTGATCTTGAACTTGAGTGAGAACTTAGGTGGTCCTCACTGCATTCAATCGCACTTAGTTATTGTGTCATCGTGTCTAGGACTCGATGAGTTCTTGCCCTTGATTCCACTAGGAGCTCCCCTTATGCACTTGGCCTTAGTGGCGCGAGTTTCCCAAGAGTTTGGGCGACTATCCTGAATGTGCAAGTCCTTCCGTCATAATCCTCTTCGACTTGCAAGTCTCCTAAGCATCATTTTTCAAGTCGGCACGAGTTCCACGAGAATAAAAAAAAAATTATTAAGTGAAAAGCTCGCTCATACAAGTAGAAACTAGAGTAAAGAGAATTTTATTATAGCTTTAACATAAACAGATACAAGGATAAATAAAATTGTAAACATAGTCATTGGGTACTTTCCATCATGGATAGAAGATCTTAAGGTTGTCAGCACTCCATATCCTTGGAACTTCCTTTTCAGGGTGAGTCTGCAGTTGGTGTGCTCCTAGGCCAACTTGTTCTTTAATGTTGTATGGGTCATCCTAGTGCTTGTCTGTTTGACGAGTACCGAGTGGCGAGCAATAGCTTCCACCTTCTTCAGAATGAGATCATCGCGGGTTGAAAGATCTTTTCTCTGATGTGCAAATTATAGAATTTGGTTATTTTCCTTTTGACTTATGAGGTCAGCTTCTTCATTGAGTTTATCTAGCAAATTTGTTGTCGTCTGTAGGCCTTCTTAATTGACTGCATCCCACTCTTCGAGTTCACCCTCTTCATGGTTAGCAGCGATGACCACCCACTGGCTGTGCAAGTTAAGTTCAACAAGTAGTACTGCCTTGGCGCCGTGGAAGAACAAGTACAATGTGTGTGTCCAATCGTCAATGATATGGTCGTCCTTAGAGCCCACAAGACTAAGGGAATTGCATCCACCCACTTACTTTTGGTGTCTTTCACCTTCTTTAGGAGATTAGTATCAGCTTATTGACAGCTTTAACTTGGCCATTAGTTTATGGGTGTTGGACTGAGTCAAACTTCAAACGGATGCCTTGTGAGTTGCAGAACTCTTCTAAATCTTATCGACAAACTATGGCACATTGTCGATGATAATGGTGAGGGGAACACCATGTTAACATATTATATCAATCCAAATTAAGTTCCTTATCATTGCAATTATGATTTTGTCGAGTCTTTTGGCTTCTAGTCACTTGGTGAAATAGTGGACCTTGACTAGAATGAATTTCCTCTGGCTTGTCGAAGATGAGAATGTTCCCAACAGATCCATCCCCAAATGGAGAACGGCCAAGGGTTACTTATGAGTTGTAGCTTATGCTAGGGTTGTATCTGCATAGGAGAGAATTTTTGGCATTGAGCACACCTTTTGAAAATTCCTCCAAGTCCTTCCTCAGAGTCAGCCAAAAGTATCATTGCATTAGGATTTTATGGGCAAGCTTCCTTCCTCTTAAGTGATTGCCACACTCGCCCGAGTGTACTTGAGTACTGTCTCACATCTCAATTTGAGAGAAATTGCCAATCTTCTAAATAATTCACCAACAATCAACAAGTAGTTACTTCAACGACATCGCTCTCATTTTTAAGTACTCAACCCATGGATCTATCCAACTTGCAGTGCGGTTTGTTCAATTTCCATAACATCCTCCACTTCAATCGTCGGCCTTGCGATGCTCACTGCGGGTCACTCATCATGATTCCCTTGCTTGGAAAAGTGTTCGGCAAGTTGGTTCTAGTCTTTGGGGATTTTGGAGATCTTGAAGTATTTTAGCTTTCCAATCTCCGCCTTTACTATGAATAAATATTTCAAAACTAGTTCGTATCCTACTTCGTATTCTACATTGATCTGATTCACCATTAACTATGAGTCGGAATACACGACCAAGTTGCCCCTAGCCTTGAGGCAAGTCACAGGCCAACGAGCAAAGTTTCATACTCGGCTTGATTGTTTGTAACTTTGAATTCTATGCTCGCTACATGAGTGACGGTGATTCTAGTCAGGCTCTGTAGAATCATGCCCGTGCTGACTCCCTACTCTCTTGAGGCGTCATCTATGTAGAGTGTACAACACTGTTATGGAGTCTCAACTTTTGACTTGGCGCCTTGATTATTCAAATCCACGAGATAGTCGGTGAGTGCTTGAGCCTTGATGGCTACCCTTGGCACGTAAGTGATTTGGAATTCACTCAGTTCCACTGATTACTTAAGTAATCTCTCATAATGATTTGGTTTGGCGAATAAAACTTTAATGTGTGGTCGATTATCACTTGAATTGGATGGGCTTAAAAGTTGGGTCGCAGTTACTTGGCTAGATTTACTAATGCATTTGTGAGTTTCTCCATAATTGGATATCTTTGCTCCACTCCTCTTGAGTGTTTTACTCATATAGTACAGGGACTATTGCTTCTTTCTTCTCTGATGAGTGCCGAGCTAATGGCTTCTTCGCTCACCCGTAGATACAACAACAAATCTTTGTCTTGTTGTGGGTTCTAGAGTAGGGGTAGTGAGGTGAGAATAAGTTTTAGTTACTGGAAGGCAGCTTCACAGACCTCATCCGAAGATAATTTCCTGGTGCTCCTATGGACTTTGAAGAAGGGTGAGCATCTTTCACCAAGTAGAGAGATGAAGCCATTTAGTCTGGCGACTTGCCCAGTGAGTCACTGTACATCCTTGGCTATCTTGGGCGGCTACATTAACATAATAGCTTTCATCTTGACAGGGTTTACATTGATGCCCCAACTATTTCTCATCACTTCCTATTTATAGGGGTTCTGAAGGCTATAGGAAAGGCTATACAGAGATAAAGTAAATGAAAAGACAAGCTATATAGAGTACCCGCACAATGCTACATCCTAGTCTAACATGTGTCGCCTCCCGATAGGCTAGAGGAGGGTGAAGTCAATGAGCGAGCTCTCTGGATCGAGCTCGGTGGTGACGACTAGGATTCAGGTGAGTCTACGAGTGAGCCCTAGCAAATGATCATGCATGACTAATGACTTGTGTAGAAGATCTTATGCAGCCTTAAGGGAGAAGGAGAGTGAGATATGGGAATGAAAGAGCTTTAAGCTGGATGGTTGTGGTTGAACAATTTGTCTTTCGAGTAAATGCTTCTTATAATTGACTTGGGTGAGTTAGAACTTTTTGGGGTAGAGCCAGTGAGGTAGAGGTAGAGCGCGTGGTGGTTTGACGTGGGGCCTCAGTTCATATACTGTAGGGCGAACTTCACAGTAGGCTCAGGTGAGTTGAGCCCATCAGTCTCTTTGAGCGAGTCCCTCTATAGGTCCCAACCAAGTTTCTCGAAAGGAACCCCTCTTGAGAGAGAGTATCCTCATCAAGACCTGGTAGCTATCTATGAGACACCTGTGAAGGCATTCATGAGTTTACACTACTAATCACTTGATTATGAATTTATGAATGATTCGTTGATTTGTACCCCTTGAAACTGGTTAAGTATGTGCTAGTCGAGTAAAACATTATTTTGTTTCTTCATGTTATTTTTGTCTTGAAGCAGAATTTGTTTTGCGCCCAATTTTGAGTTGTTGAGTCTTCATAAATTTGTCTAGGATTGTTGTTGAGTTTTAGATCTTGCAGCGGACATCCCTTGAATTTATCTTCATCTTGAGGTTCATTTTTTTTCTATCCTATAATAATAAATATTATATTTGATGTATTGGTTAACTGTTTTCTGTGTAGGTTTTTTCTATCAATTGATTGTACCTTATTCTATACCTTATGACAGACCTAGCATAAGGTACTCAAATAAATCCCATACCTTATGTTTAATGATCTGATCTTTGTCTTGGGATTGTACGGGATCTGCCATATATACCTTATGATGGATTTTCCATATATACGTTTCAAGTCATTTTGGCTTACATTCCAGCTAACATCGGGATTTGAAAATCTGATATAATCCAGGTATTTTATTTCTTGTGTTTTCCGCCTCTTTACATATCATGTTATATATGAGAGAACACGCTGTGTGCTGTTCAATGGAGGATTTTTCTTTTCTCCTTGATGTGAAGAACTCTTCTTCTTCCAATTCTCTCAGGATTTTTAGGGTTCTTCTTTCCCTCTTCTTTTCATTTTAGTTGTATCCTCGATTTATTAATTGGTTGCAAAAGTGTGATTTGAAATCTAACAAATTTGGATTCTCATTTTATGCAGAAAATCTTAATCTGTTATTTTTCTATATGAGATCTCAAAACATTGTGATTAAATTATTCAGGTGGTCCGTTAACAATTTATAAAGATCGATTTTTTTTCTTGCTCATTATTAGTGTTAATAGTATACATTTTATTAGATAGTGGTAAAACTTGCAACGCTTTATGGCATGGAATGTTGGCCATTAAAAGAGATGTATAAAATTATTTTAAATGTTGCTAAGATAAGGATGCTTAAGTGGGTGAGTAGTTTTACACTTAGAGCCAGAATGCAAAATGAGTATATATGCAAAAAGGTTGGAGTAGTTCTAGTAGCAGATAAGATTAGAGAGAATCGTCTTAAATAGTTTGATCACATAAAATATCAATCTTCCAATATCCCTTATCGAAGAGTGTGGATATATTAAATCTGATTTATGTTAAGAAATGTTTTGAGATATATCTAAAAAAACTTTGTAAGAAAGTATTAAAAATGGTCTTTGTTTTATTAGATTTAAGGAGAATTTGACTTTTAATAGGATACAATGGAGAAAAGGATTCATATAACCAACCCTATGCAGTGGGATAAAGGCTTCTTGTTGTTGCTATTGCTCATTATTGTTAATAAATTAATTATCTATAATAGATGGTTTTGTTATAAATATTTCATGCTTTTTTTTTGCTCCTGTTGTGTGTTATATTTATGCATATTCGTTAGAATATGCATAAAAAAGTTGCAAAACATATCCATATTTAAATTGCGTCTCATTTCATTGCATTACCGCTCATTAAAAAAACATAGCCTTCGATACATCTTATATCACATGAAAATATGAAGCATATGAACTAGGCTTTGGCTTATTGGTTCATATACCAACACCCAGCCATGAGATCATAGGTTCAATCCTTACTATAGCACATTTGCTCATTTTTTTAGAAAAAATATTAAGGGATTATTTTTATTTGGCTCTTGTATCAAGAGTTTGTCCCTTTGTGATTCTTTAAAATTTTACAGTTTTTAAATTTTACAGTTGATGTGCTCCTTTATAAAATATATGGGACATATTTTATCTCTTTAAAAAAATGTAAAAATATAAAGCATGGAGTTTGACATATAAATAATCATCAAAAGCTCATGTCAGAGTAGCTTTTAGTAAGGGAAAATGTCTTTCATCCCGTAAGAATTAGCTGGATGGATCCTTTCCCTCATTGCTGTTGAGTGTTTTTTGCTTTATCTCTACTTTGCACTTCTTTTTAACAGCTAGGCATAATATATTTGCTCTAATCCTTATCATTGTACCTTTCATGTTAATTAGTGAGGGAGAACATATTTCTGCAAATTATCTTGATGTTAATTCCACCTGAATCTACTGCTCTCTTTTCAGATGTAATCTGTCAAAATGTTTGCATTCCAGTCATTTTGTATTTTGTGTATTTGGTAGAATGATAATAAGAAGAAGGAACACTAATGATGTGAAACAATAGGAGTTACTTAAGAAATTAAAGAGAGCAAATTAACAAAGTATTCCACCATAAGATTATTACTGACAACATGGAATAATTCTCGGAAATCGTAATATTTGACTTTGCTTAGGCAAAGAAGAGCGATGTTGAACAACCAAACAATTTAAGACAACACAAAGAGCAATCGTAAAACTACGACTGTAAACAAGAATCCAAGATTTAATAATGAGAACTTTCACCTTTGGAACCAATTCGCTCAACTAGTCTAGGCTTTAGCGGAAGAAGAGTCTCCACATTAGAAGCAAGGTCACTCCGAGGAAGAAGGAACCTAAGATCGTCGTTCTTGGAGAGGTGGCTGGAGTGGTGGAGGAAGATGGTTGTCCGGTGATGATCCAACGTCCCTTTGATCTTTGTTCGTCAATCATGTCAACTAAGGTATATTGGATGCAGTCGATGTATTCTTCAACGGTGTCATCGAAATCAAAGCCCACGTCAAAGAAAGGCGATTGGAGGATGTCGACTTGATCTCGATCGTCATGCACAAAACCAAAAGTTCCATTCGGGTTCCGCCATACATGGTGATTAGAGAGGAGGGGTGAAGGAGGGGCGGCGGCATGAGAGGATAGGGATGAAATGGGGGGCGGCTAGGGTTAGGGAAAATTAGGGATTCACAATAATTCTGAATTTAATTTCAGATTTAAGTGAATTTGGAGGGAATGAGTTTGAATTTCAAATTCAATATTAAATGTGGGTGGGGGTTAACTTGGCAAGAGAGGGGATTTGTCCATGCATGGGGCCGGCGGCATGGAGAGAGGGGGAGGGGTGATTATGAGGAGTTTAAAGTAGTTTCCAAATGGGGCTAAGTGAATTTGGAGGGAGATTGATGACTCCTCTTAAATTTGAAATTCTAATTGAATGATAAATTAAAACTTTCCTAATTTAGAGTCTCCAAATTAGGAAAGTATTGATTGAAAATTTTGAATTTCAAATCTAAGGGGGCGGCTAGGGGTCAAGGGGGAAGCAAGGGCTTGGGTGGAGGTGGAGGTTGGCGGTGGAATGGTGGTGGCCGGTGGCTTGAAAGCCCAAGGAGGGCCGCCGGCTTTGGACAAGGGAGGAAGGGGCTCGGCCACAATTGATCCCACTCCAAATCTCACAAAGAAATCTTGGAAAAGAAAACCTAGAACTCACAAAGAGATCTATCTCCTCTAAGGAACTCACTAAGAGATCCTTCTCCCCTCATGAACTCACTAAGAGAACAAGCAAGTAGAGCAAACTTTTCATTCAATAATTCATCTTTGCATATACATTCTACATCATATTTGGTATCAGAGCATGGTTAGCATGCCTTGCATGTTCTAGAAGTCCTAGGAGTCTAGTTAACATTTCCAAAACCTGTTTGCATGCATACCGTTGACTTGTTACTTTAATTCACTGTTTTTGTTTGCCACCATTTAAATTCCTGCATTGTTTACACCATTTTAAGTGAGCCTATGTCATTGTTTAAGCCCTGTCCTTGTCACAATACCCTACCTAGTTGTCTAGGTTGCTTCTACAATCTTATAGCTTGCTGTCCACAGCATTCCTGCACTCATTTAGTGGACTTTTTGGCTAGGAACCTTAGCGTTTAGGTGCTGCCCGGGATCCGGTCCCGTTCCTAGTCACCTAGACTTTTACCCACTAGTGAGGATTGCTGTCCACATCTTTAGTACACCATCTAGTGACAATTTGGAGAGTCTAGCTTCACTTTAGGTGCTGTCCCCTATCTAGGTTCATCCCTAAGTGTTTCAGGCGCTTCCCAATGGATCTGATAGGACTTCAAAAGAAGTTGGATGATCTAGTTAGTTTAGTGGGCTCTATGACTCAAACCATAAAGGAGAGAAGTGTTGACCCTCCCCACTCTAGGAATGTGCTCCATTCGGTCAATCAGGATAGTCGGAAGATATCCCACTCTGTTTATCAACTTAGAACTGAACCTAAGCCACAACAACCTCACTTAGGGTCACATTACCGTCTACCCACTTTTGATGGTTCCTCAGACCCTTACTACTTTAGGGAATGGGTTAGACAGTTAGAGGACTATTTTGAATCACGTGATATCACTGAGTCCCATCGGATTAGCATCGCTAAGTCTCACCTAAAAGGTCGGGCTCTTCAATTTTGGATGAGGTTGGAAGATCATAAAGAGTCTTGCGGTGAGTACCCTACTTGGAAAGACATGAGGCGAGAACTTAATTTAAAATACTTGCCCTCTATCAGTGACCAACCATCTGGTTTTAAGTTTAGGTCACCCCCTATTCATCAAACCTTTGGGTGTTGCACTTTCAAAAGCCTTACACGTGAAAGTCAGTCCGACCCACCTGTTACACCCCCATTGGATATCATGACTCCTAGTCCTCACCACACTTCAGTTACCCATTTCCCTACAACTGTGATTACCCCTAAACCTGTCCGACATACCACTCCCACCCACATAGCTGATCAGAGAGTGACCCCTACACTTAGTGACCATCATCTAGAGCACCACCCTACCTCTTTTGTTGAGACAACCCGTGGACATTACGGTGGTCGAGACCACCCATCCCTTAGTAACATCAGGGTTGCTGTCCCACCCTGTAGGTCTTCACCTAGCCTTGATGGCCGACCCTCTATTGGGTTTTCTGTTGGGTCGGGCCCCTATGACTCCCCACTTGGACCGACTCTTAGCCATCCCAGTAAACCTGTAGCCTCACCTGTTCTTGACCCTGCGACTATAATTGTAGTAAAGAAATGCATTAAAAAGAAAAAGTCCTCTGAACCTAAGACAGAGTGCATCCATTTTGCAGATGCTAATGATATCACTGATAACGAGGACTTCTTTGAGGATGAAACTGAAGTAGTTAAATCAGACTCCCTATATGACTTAAAACCTGATTTAGGAAATTTGGAATCTTTAAACTTGGATACCTTAGCCCATCTCGATCCTAATCTCATTAAGGATATCCCTTTGGATAAGGTCTACCTGGATGACATTAATTTGATCTCGAAAGAAACTGATCTGACCTTGAGCACAACAAAAATGAATTCGGAAGACAATAATTTGAATTCAGATGATACTGAGCCTAAGTGGAACAATGAGTCTCCTCTTGTTATATTAGAGTCTATTATAGGAGTTGCTCCTCTAGACTTATATTTGACTGAGTGTGTCCTTCTTGATTGGACCTATCTTACCCTTCCTCGTACCAACTTTAGTGTTAGAGAGAGTCTTAGCACTTTCATGTCACCTCTCTAACTATTGTACCCACTTCTGTTATAGGTACTCTACCTCATCTCTTGAGTCTCATACCTACTGGTGATTTTGTGGGCTATCCTACTATGGTAGTGAGTCATGACCCATTATCCTCTCATACTCCTGACTTCTACATTTTGCCCTCTATACCCTTATCCTTCCCTGTTAAGGACCTTCCCTCTCATAGTTGGATGATCTTACTAGGTTACCCTACTGCCCCTAGGAGACCACCTATGACTCTAGATGAGACTCCTTATAAAAATGCCCTTGTAGCTAAGGATGTCTTCATTGCTCCTCCTACACCAGTTCCTTTAAACTTGGAAACTTTATGTACTCTCATTTTGTGACTGATCCATCTTTATTCCTATCTATGTGTGCTTGTGAGTTAGTATGTTTGTGTGTATTTTTTGTAGTTTGTTGTCTTCCAAAATTTTCCTTTGTTTAAAAATTTGTATGTAAGTCCACATTTCATTTCATTCATCATGCTTATCACAACTCTTGCATCACATTTTTTCCCATATCATTTATCTTGTTAAGTCTTAAATTTTGGACACATGATTTCGCATTTAACATGCCGCATTTGCATCTCATCCCCTGAAATTGCACGCCTAATTGAACAGAACAATAATAATTATAAACTTCATGTTGAATCTAAACGACGATTTAAAACTTTTGAGGTTGGTGATTCAGTGATGGTGCGGATTCGTCCGGCGCGGCTCCCACAAGGAACTGTAAAGGAATTATATGCTAGAAGCGCGGGATCAGTTAAACTAGTTAATAAGATCAATGACAGCGCTTACGTGGTGGATCTGCTTGCAGAGTTCAACATTCATTCCTTTTCTAACATAGAAGACTTAGTAGCCTTTGAAGGTCCAGAGTTTAAACCACAAATTCACTTCAAATTAGGCCTTGTGTGACCCCACCTTGTGAGAACCCCAAGCCTACCTCTACTCCCAAAATATTTCCAAAATACCTATAGCGGAGAAGGTTGACATGATTCCGAGTGATGACATTATTTCCACAAATGAGGGTGGACGAAGAAGGTATTTGATGAGGTGGAGAGGCAAACCAGAGTCAGAGGATCCGTCGTCAGAGCGCGAGGAGATACATCAGATCGATCCAGATGCACTAGAGTTCTACAAGAGCACCCGGAATGGTTACTAAACGGAGTCGAGTTTTCTCCCACCCCGGGAGAATGATGAGGACATCCACTCTAGTTTTGTTTTTATGTTTATTTTATTATTTGATGTATTAGATTTATTTTAATGTTTATTGTCTTTTCCAATTTTGCCCTTACTTAAGGGTTTAGACATATGTAAGCCCAAGGGGTATTTTAGTACTTTTGATTGTCACTTTGTTTTGGGCTATTTAAAGCCCTCCCCTCCTCCTTTGTGAGGGGATGATAATTTTTATTGAAATGAAATTCAGTTTTGTTCAAGATCTCTTTGTGAGTTCTAATTGTGCTTTGATCTCTTTGTGAGTTCATGAGAGGAGAGAGCCTAGGAGAAGCCAAACGCAATACCCATCAATCGGTGGAAGCGTCCTCGGTTCGTGGTTCTTTCCTTCCCTATCTCTTCTGTGTTTTCTTTCTCTTCTTTACCTCCACCCTATAGCCGCCGGCCACCCCAAGCTTCCCACCTTTTGAAGCCGCCGGCCACCCCATAACCACCTCCACTCATTGCCCCACCACCCGCTGGCCCATCTCCCTAGTTTGACCGTCAGAGCTCTTCTTCTTCCCCACCACCACACCCACCGGCCTCACAAATCAGCCACCTCTCACCACCGCCCCTCTAGCTCCCATTAGCCACCAGCCCCTCCTCCCATGACCCATGGTTTTTTTGAAATTCAAAATTCAAACATCACTTAATTACTTTCTTTCAACCTCCAAACACATTTTAGGAAAGTCTTTAAGTAGGAATTCAAATTCATTTGAATTCAAAACTCCTTTCCTAACTCTTAAACCCCAAAAGGAACCTCCCATTAATTAAATTAAATCTGAAATTGTAAATCAGATTTAATTATTCAATCACATCTATTGCTTGGACCACATACAACGAACCTAGACATCTATTTTCCCTTCTCTCTCTTGGCCGGCCCAACCTCTCTCTCTTTCTCTTTATTTCTTTCCAAAATCAAGACTCTTCCTTTGGAATTAAATCCAAATCACCCCAATTAAATCTGTCACTGAATTAATTTAAAGAAAGAGAGCTTTAAGGAAAACTCCTATTCCCGTATTCCACCCTATTCCCTCCAACGGATCAGCCAAAACCTGCTTTACCTTAGAATTGAGCTGCTGTCCAGGATTGGAAGCGTGTGGACTTGCTGCCCGGAGTCTTCCCCAAGCCCCAAGTTGCCATCCTTGCTGTTGTGACTGCTGTCCTCTTGTCCCCAAGCACATAATCGACCACACCGGAGCATCATAACTCCTCTCCTTTGGGTAAACTCTTGCTCCAATTCATTTATGTTCTTAGTTTATTTCTCAATCATGATTATATACTTGATTCACAACGATCATGCCAACTCTTCTCCGCTAAAGTTTAGAGGACTAGAGAGAGTTGAATGAGAGATCCTTACTTAGTGACTTATCTTATTGTTAGCATTGGGATTTATTATTGAAAGTCATTCATGTATGCAATGTTAAGATTAAATTGACTGTCTACGATCTTAATTTCTATGCATGTAATTCGGCCTAAACTTGTTTTACCGCTCATTGTGCTTTACTTCGTCGTCAAACTCACTTGAAGGATAATTTATTTTGTTCTCTAAATACTAAGCGTGCAAATTCATTAAGCATTTCATCTTTGCATATACGTTCTACATCAACTAATCATCTATATTTTACATGATCAGAAAGTTCGAAAGGGCACCAATGGAGCAGTTTCTGTAGAAGGCCTTCTAGCAGCTGCCGCAGCTGGCTTAGTTATTGGATTGACTTTTGTAATGGTCGGTTGGATCTCAGTTTCATGTGGTACTGATGTTGCGTGGAGAGAGCTGCTTGTAGTTCCTATTGCTACAATTGCTGGGCTTTGCGGAAGCCTAATTGATTCTATATTGGGTGCAACGCTCCAATTTAGTGGATTTTGCACTTTGCGGAAGAAAGTAATTATACCATTTTCAATCTATCCTTTTTAACCGTATTATTCTATTTTGTTTGAATTTGAGATTTTCATCAATCAACGAACTAGTTCATCAATTAAGCAAAGGAAAGAAATTAAGAAAGTTGTTGAAGACAGCATTTTAAAGTGATTACCCATCTTCTAAGCTGAATCGGTTGTGTTAGGTTGCTAGAAAGAGAGTGAATAACTGTCTCACATAATCTATGGGCCTGACCCGCTTGCATAATATCTTTTTTTCCCTCTTCTTTTCATCCTCATTTCAGTGAAAAATGTTACAATGGGTTTCTTTTTGATAAAAGGTGTCCATTCATTAGGTTGGTGCATTGATGGCATATACTGTGGCATACTGATCGCTATGCTTGCAAAGAAAAGCGGAAATAGAAGTTTTTTTATGTTCTCATTTGTAATAGCTGAAACTTGTTTCTTGTTCTTTTGAAGGTGGTTGGAAGAAAAACACCTACTGTAATCAGAATTTCAGGAATGGAAGTTCTTGACAACAATGCGGTGAATGCGTTGTCTGTTTTAATAACAACGCTTCTTACAGGTCTCGCATGTGTCTACATTTTTTGATTACGCTGGGTAGGTCTTCATTCTTCTCTCCTATTTTTCTTGAACACACCAAAAGTGACAAGGAAGCTCATCGATGCTTTCTTTTTCTGTCCCTCTTCTTTCCCTTCTGTGTTTGAAGGTATATCTAACAAAAAGAATACTATTTTTTTTGTATTCCAGGATTTTCATGGTGTAAATCCAAACCAATGCACGATTTTTTCCCTGCAAAATTAGGACCTAATGTACCGACAAGATCCTGTAATGCAGGCTGAGCAGAATAACATATTGTGATACTACACAGTTGAACTGTTTTCCATTATTCTGATGCAATATGCAAATATCTATGCTGGTGTTATTCCATTTTTGGATTTTGTTCTCTAAGTTATCTTGTAATGCAATCTTTTAAAGCGTCATCTACTTTACTCATCAAATGAAATTCCCTCTGGATCATTCTTCCTACTGCATGCAGGTAAGGAGACATCTCGGTCAAAAGAATACTGAATGCATTAGTCAATAATAAAAGAGACTCAAAAGGTTGATCACAAATTTCAGTTCTCAAGTGTTCAAACAAATTGCATGTTGTTCATGATAGAATAAACGTTAACTGTAATTTACCATCGTACTACGATGCAACTGCTGTTACAATCATACCTATTCAGCATTAGAATCATTCATCTCTACATGCAAATGTTGCAGTTGATGAATTGTTGACCTTCCCGCTACAGTCAAATCAAAGCAGGCAAAAGAAATTAAAAAAAAAAAAACCAAAATCATTACCTGCCGCTGCCCATGCCGTTGCTACAGGACCCATCCCGATCCTCTGTGAAAAATCCTGTCGCAGCTCTGCAATGGTGCCGAAACGTCGCTTCTCCCGCGTGCATGCTCCGATCGTCGCTCCCGTTTGCGTCTATAAAAGGAGAGGGCTCGCGGTTGCTTCAACACACACTACTACTTCGCTCCTTCCACGACTCTCCCTCTCTGTGAGATCGGAAGTTCTGACATTTGATCCAAAGCAATGATCGGAGCTCACTCGCTCCGACTACGACTCAGCTCCCGTCGCTACCTCCCTCTCCATTTGCGAACGTCACTTGATCCGATCTCCTCACCTCCAGATCTCTGAGCCGCAACCACCAAACCCACCTGCTCCAACCTACTGCCCTGTAACCTGCGGCCAAACCTTCCCCCCAAGCCGCCTCCTCCCGTCGCCTCTATCCCGCCGACCCAGAGAGAGAGGGAGAGAGGGAGAGAGAGAGAGCTTCTTCCCCATACCTTGCCCTAGCCGAACCCCCTCCAGCCGATCGACTTCGCTCCCCCTCCGACTTTCCCCTCTTGTAGGATCGGAAGCTACAACATTTTGACGGAAGTAATGACGGGAGCTTGCTGTGTGCGAAGGTAACTTGCTCCCTTTCATGCGCCTCTTCGGCCAAGTCCCGTAAACCCGCCGAACTATAGAGAGAGGAGGCGAGGGAGTTATTATTATTATTATTATTATTATTATTATATATTATTAAATATAATTATTGATTGATTATAATTAATTTATTAATTATAATTATTGATTGATTATAATTACTTATAATTAATTTATTAATTATAAGTATTTATAATTAATTATATTTAATAAATTAGTCATAATCAATTAATAATTAGTAATTAATTATTAATTATAATTATTTAACTAATTATAATTTTAATTAATTATAGTTAATTATTAATTAATGGTGATAGTTAATTAACCGATTATAATTAACTAATAAATATAATTACTTAATTAATTATAAGTGATTATAATTAATTATGATGAATTATTAATTAATTATAATTATAATTAATTAATTGATTATACTTAATTAATTACTCATTATGATTAGTTAATTATCTGTAATTAATTATTATTAATTATAATTAATTATGGTTAATTATAATTAATAATAAAAAGAGAGAAATCTCTTATCTTACTTGCCTCGATCCGCATGCCGACCCCGGCGACATCGTCAGGTATAAACTTCCGAACTTAAAACTTCGAAAACTCGTCCTCGAGGCTTGTAACGTGACAAAACGACCACCTATATACGCTTTTCTTAGCGTGGTGGGAGGAAGTGCGTCGCGAGGCTTGCAGCGAAACGGGTAATCACCTAAAATCCTATCCTCGGCGTTCGTGTTGGGCCGGCAAACCGCCTATACATGCTTTCTTAAGTGTGGTGGGAAGGAACCCGGTGCGACACGTACGGCGAGGAGGGTAGGCCCTATACACGCTTTTCATAGCGTGGTGGGGATAATTTTAGGTACCCGTACACGGCTCTGTACCTGCGGGGAAACAACTGCTCTTCTTTTCAGGTACATTTAAAGACCTATACATGCTTTCTTAAGCGTGGTGGGGATTGAAGACTTTACACAGCCGCTGTGTCCTCGAAAGAGGGCACCTACCATACACGCTTTCTTAAGCGTGGTGGGAAATGCCTAGTTTTCCATAATTTCCCCTAAACGGGGGAGATGCCGGAATGCTGTCGAAATTTCGGGTGAAGAGAAGACCACACTCGAACCTGATTTGGACTTAGACAAGCATGGCTTCTGGACCTAAATGAACTCAAATGAACCTAACTTCAACCTAAACCAGAACTTAAATGACTTAAGTGAACTCAAACTTGAAACACATTTAAACTCAAGACAAATTTAATGAACTTGCAAGAGTTTAAACTCATTTGACTCAAGTGAACTTGCAATTTGAAGAGAATCTATGTTGAACCCAAACGAATTTGAACTTGGAGAATACACTTGTGGACATGGGACTCAAACAAGAACTTGATTTGAATATTAAAACTTGATCAGTTGAACCCAAGTAAAGATTTGAATTGGACCACACGGGACATAACGATAGATCTCCATGAACAGTAACAATTCATATGAAATGGGTGTAGCATCCTACAAACCAATGCAAGAAGGATGTGGAAAAGATGTCATTCATACTCTTGATGCAAGGGATCTACAATGCGGTGTTCTATTCATAACACAAGGAGTCTATAATAAATGCAACATATCTGCAAATAAATACAAGAAAATCATGGAGAAGATATCATGCACATCATCAATGCTGACTATCTTGTAAGAGATATGTATGTTACATATACATGTGAAAAAGAGCATCTAATGAATGTGGCTCACCTACAAGCATGAATTAAAGAATTCACAATGTGGTGGTCTATTCGTAATGCAAGTGAGTCCACAATATAGGTGGTCACAGGCAACATACAGCGAATATATTAGCTCATTAGAAAGACTCCTGAGGAATGCGTTGATTCACTAAGGGAATAGTACAATCAACGTAGAACCTGTAGCATTCGTGTCAAGTTATTCCATCAGTATACTTGAAAGAATTTGAAAGCATTAAGGAAATGAATCAACGGTGAATGTGACCACACATCGTCGTTAATGACAAAGTGCAAGCAAGTATACTTGAGCTTCACAATCAACTACTGTCCAGCCGTAAGAAAATACATAGGCTCCCTTCAAGTAGAAGAATTTGACATACAATGAACACAATAACCTTCTTGCAAACAGAGATCCAATTGAGAGGATAATAACGTGCTTACAATCAATCAAATAACATAAAGTTCTCAAAGAGTTTTGGAAATCTTTGAGCTAATCAAAATGCAAAGAGGTGTAAATGGCACTTAGCAGATGAAACAGTTGCTTTACAACACTCCAGAAATCAACATCAAGGCAAATATTCAAGGATCCCTAACAAATACTTCATCTATGAATAGTGGCACTAATAATCATAATGTATTTGTGAAGAAGACCTAAGGGCCAGTGCACAATCAATACTGCTCGATTGTGAAATAGATGCATCGAATCTCTGTAATCAAAATGTAATAGGAGATGCACATAACTGGAATGTGAAGAGCACTTAATGAATACAGTAAGATCTACATCATCAACAACAGAAAATGAGGACGATGGCATGATTAGGGAGTTGCTTGCAGCTTCTCTATACAAGTTCTAGGAACAGAAAACTAGATCAAATCATCTTCAAAGATGAAGTGAATGAATGTTGGTTCAACCAAGTTCTGAATGCCAAATTGAATAAGATTATTAAGGTTTACAAGTTCCTGATGAATGAGCAGTTCCCTAGGCTTATATGATAATTGCACAGAACTCAAAAGTAAAAGATTTATAATATATACCAACTCCTACGGCCGCTATAGGGGACCCGTTGTACACTCAGTCTATTGTTCGCAAGCAAAGTACCAAATGAATACATCAAACAGGAGCTCCTGTGAGTCGTCGTCGAAGATCTCTTCCAAATGTCCAAAATATCCCCGCACGTGCACTGTAATTTGTATACACATAGGTACACAGAAAGGGATATATAATCATAACCCGCATGGGCCTCGGCGAGCGTGTTATTGGTTCACACGTGACGTCCAGGGATGCTGCGTGGGTTGACAAATTTGAACCCGATTCTCCTAAGTAGGTGAATAGGAGTCGACAAGGTTCAGTAAATAATCATAAAATGCCTCCAAACACCCGCATGGGCCTCGACGAGAGTGTTATTGGTACACACGTGACTTCTAGGGATGCTGCGCGGGTCAATAAGTGAATTCAAGTTCGAGCCCGATCCTTCTATTCAGGTAGATAGGAGTTGACGCGGCTCGAACTATTAAATAAATATGTGGTCGCGAGATCGACCGAGATATTTATTTTATAGTTCATATTAGGCCTTCAAGGCCTATAATCAAGAGAATTCACTAACAAAGGCATAAAGCCTACGAGACCTGATCCTCTATCGACCAGTAGATAGAGTCGACAGGGTCCAATCAATAAAATATAAATGAGCTCATGCACCCTGATGATGGCCGCGTTGAATGCAGATCTCAACTGGAGGGGTTAATTTCAAATATTTCAAAATGCCCTCAAACTCTAAATATTTTCAAGTGACCTCAAGGTCACCCCGATGATGGCCGTGTTGAATGCAAACCTCAACCGGAGGGGTCCACACAGATTATTTCAAATACCACCCAAAATCTAAAAACTCTAAAAATATTTAAAATTAAAAATCATCCATCAACCACTTAAAGAAAAACCCATCCACCCTCCATAATAGTTTGCCGAGGTGGACAAATCTGAAAATAACTGTAGCTCACAAAGAGCTAATGCCTAGTCGAAAATATCACTAGGATCCATTCTCAAACAATCTCCTGCAAGCAAGGATGTGGTACGAGTCCTCTAACCAGCAGTTTCGCTGCCAAATGACACTGCAAGATAAACGGTTATGACTCGGGGCCCTTTGAACCAGATGGTCGCCGCCAAATGGCACCATTATATTATGGTCATGGCCAGAGCCCGTATGCTCCCCAATGGCATCAAATCTTTGAGATATGAATCAATAGGATATGATCGATAGGGAACAAAGCCCTCTGTTAGCTAAGGTGGATTCAAATTTGTCCCCTTAGGCAAACACTCACCCCAGGTCTACAAGGTACCCTTGGACGAAGCAACCCATGGCTGCCGACAAGGATCATTCTGTCAGGTTGGGTCGACTACCTCCTCTGACTAAGTAGACCAGGTATCACGATGTCCCGGGATGAAGGAACCATGGGATCTTGATCGGGTCTATCATCCATTCCCCCACCATCCGCTTTAAGTGCAAGATGGTGAAATTTCTGATTTTAAATATCAAATTTTCAAACTTCCAATACTCATACCCATGCTGCTACTATATGCCAGATACGTATCTCTACGTATCTGATTGACGACTAGCCTTAATTGAAAGTTCTCTTTCATTACCGGGAGGGGTAATTAACTATAGGGGCTTGCACCTATAGGAAACCAGAACTCAGATCATAAAGTCCTCGTAAAATGAGGGAGAAATCTCTCGGTAGTGTCTAATCTACAAACTCATCTACCTTCCAAAATTTACCCCGGAACTTTAATTCGTTAAAACTCCCCCGAAGAAAGCACAAAAGCGGGCGGAGGCCGGGGCTGAATTTTCGGAGCCCACATGAATATGGCTAACTGCAGCAGCAGCAGAGACAATCCAGACACAGAGCATTCACAGGTCTCGTACCAGCAACAGCAGCAACACAATGCAAACAAATTGCAGAAGAACAAAACTTACATTGCCATACTTGATATAACTGCTACGAAAGATATGAAATTAGTACATAACTCTACGATTGGTTAATGCATCGCCATGGAAAATAAACTAAGGGAAAATTATTTTCCAATTTCCCTTTGGAAATGTTTGCTGCCTTCATTATAAACGGATGGAAGTTATTCGTATTAGATTGACGTGATATGCGAGTTATGCGGGAGCAAAGGTAACCTCTATAAGATCAACTATATGGTGTTTGAATCTCATATTTATGAATATAAAATTTGAAGAATGATTGGAATATTGGAAGGATAATTTCATCCAAAACCCTGCATAGCTCAATGGACGAGCCTTGATGCATCATTCATATTGGGAACATCAATTTCAAAGTTTTTACGAAACCGTGACACTTATCCAGTAACTGCTCCATCCATACTCTCATCCATTGCCATTGTTTTGATACTTAACACCAATTTTAAATGCCTTAATCTTTCTTTCTAAGGATTATGACAACTCATTTAAAATCCCCAAAATAATAATCATTAAATGCATTGTGAGAATAAAATCAAATGATTTAATTGCATTAATTAGAAGAAAAAATGAAGTAGCAAAAGGTGTGATGTTATGTTTTGCTCTGCCATTACCTTTCTATTTTTATAATTTCTCTTCTCTCAGATTTGTCTATCCTCTTTCTAAAGCTATAGCTTGCATACCGTTTGCTTTTCCTCATCACCATCTCTTATTCTTCATAATTATTCTTTGTTGCTACTTTGATTTCTCTTGTAGTTGATTTTGAAAGAGCCGCTAAAGAAGCTTCTTTGCTTCCTTTAATGGCATTGTTCTTGTCAAATCGAAAGTCACTATGAGAGTGGATAGAGTTCTTAAATCGGGCTGGAGGTGATTTTTTATTATTATTTGTTTAAATATGGGCAAAATAAGATTTGAGGGGATAAAGTTATCTAAATAGACTTTTTAATTTAACAAAATTATAATTTTGAGGGAACTAGGTGTGATTCTGCCCTCTCTCTCTCTACATATAAAGAGAGAGAGAGAGAGAGAGAGAGAGAGGGGGAGAGAGAGAGAGAGAGAGAGAGAGAGAGAGAGAGAGAGAGAGAGAATAATCTAATGATAAAAGATGTAAGTTAAATTGAACAATTTTTAACAGAAACTAATTAGATACCATCGACATGAACTTGTTCCAACCTAAACTAAGTAATTTAAGTAGCTTTGAACGTTCAAAAAAATAATAATAAAGAACCATTTTAGCTCTTATTAAAAGTCTTTCTTTTTCCAACATTTGGCAAATAACCACTTTATAAAACACTTCTGTTGGTCATGCCGTTTTAGCAATATATCTTTTTGTGGGCTCCAAAAATTCTCGCGCACCCTGTCCTCTCCGCACTCTCATTTCTTGTTTGAGATGGTAGAGAGTTTTAACAAGCTTAGGTTCCGGATGAATTTTTACTTAGTAGACCTGGGTTGATGTTTGTCTAAGCGGATGGATCTGAATTCACCTTAGTTGACATGGGGCTTCATGCCTATCGAATATACCATATGATTCATTACTCAAGGGTTTGAAGCTGTTAGGGAACATATGGGTTTTGGCCCTTTTAGTAATATAAAGGTGCCATTTTTTGGCAAAACCACTCGATCAGAGGGCACGTGCCACGTCCTTGCTAGCAAGAGACTATTTAAGGATGAATCTTAATGATACAACCGACATGACGTTTGCTCTTTGTGAGCTGAGATTAATTTTAAATTTATTACCCCCAAAAAATGGTTGCAAGAGGTGAATGGTTTTTAGTTTTTAGTTTTTTTTAGATGATAGATTTCATTTTAAGTATTTAGTGTTGCAAATCTGGTTTTGATGATGACAAAAATATTTCTAGTGTGTTTTGCTTGGCTAACCCATTTCAGGTACAAAAGATCAAGAGCAACTCAAGCTAACTCAAGATCGGGTCCAAGTGTGTCCAAATATACTATTTTCTTTTTCTTGAGTCAATTATAATGTAACTGATCCCCTAGCTAAGTAACCTTGCACACACACACTCAGGGGGAGAGCTTGAGTGAATTAGAGTTTCTGTTCAATTTTTGTTCAAATCGTCCTGGATGATATTCACATCGTCCTGGACGATCAAGTAAAAACAGAAATCCTAATTAGGGCGACCAAGTTAAGTGTGTCTGATTAAGCAGATCATCTTGGACGATCCAGACATCGTCCAGGATGATAGGCTCAAATCAGAAATTCTCAGCCGCCAGATCAAGTTAGGCAAATTTTTATTTTAAGATATTTGGTCTGATCGTCCCGGACGATACGTGTATCGTCCTGAACGATTTAGTACAATCATGCCTAAATTAATCTGGTAATTAAGAAAAGTAATTAAAATTTGATTAATATGATCATATCATCCTAGACGATCGCAGGATCGTCCCGGACGATCATGATCGTCTAGTGCATTTCAGTAGTATGTCCAGAGCGGTGATTAGGATGATTTTAGCACTTTTTGAACTAATAGTACAGGACGATACCCGTATCGTCCTGGACAATCAAGTCATTTTTTGGTCGTCCAACACAATTTTCTCTGGACGATCCGAGCTGTCTTCTGGACGATATTCCTGAATTTACACTAATCGTCCCGGATGATCGTAGAATCATACAGGACGATCAGAACAACTTTTTCCACTGATCGTCTAGAAGAGCCAGATCGTCCAGGCTGAAACAGCTGATTTTGAACTGATCGTACAGGATGATCTATCGATCGTCCTGAACGATCTAGGCCGACCAGTTGGGATTTATGGCAAATTTTGAGCCATCCTATAAAAAATATTTTTCTTCGAACAAGAAAAATCTTTTACCACTTTCCTTTCCAGAGAAATCCTAAAGAGATAGAGTTTGGGAGAGAGAGAGAGAATCTTGTGAGGGGGAGTTCGTGAGGGGTTCACGAAGGTTGCTCCAAGCAAGGATCAGAGTCATCTTCTCCGCTCGTCGTCTTTTGTCGTATTGGTATTCTTTGTGAGAGGATCGTTCGCAAGGAGATCCGGGGTTCTCTGCCAGCTTCAAGAGGAAGAAAAAGGAGTCCGAGGTTCTCTACCTGCTTCAGGAGGAAGCAAAAGGAGGTTAGGTTCTCTGCCTTACCGTGTCGATGGAAAGGAGTTTTTTATACAGGCTTCTCAGCCTTGCTGTGGGAGAAAAAGGAGACACACTTTGAGTTAATGCAATACCCGAAGGGGAGGCTCCAGGGAGTGGATGTAGGTCAAGTTGACTGAACCACTATAAAAATCTGGTGTGTTCTTTCTGATTACTTTATGCACTTTAGTTTTCTGTGATTATCTGCTTGGGTGAAATTTGTGTTTAATCTTTACGTTTGAGTATTTACTTATTTTCGCTGCATATCATAAAAAAGATTTTTATTGTTGCTCTCGAATTTTTAAATAACCAATTCACCCCCCTCTTGGTTAGCCTCGGGACTAGTTCATCAGGGCTTAACATCCCTATCGAACTTTCAAGTGGTATTAGAGTGGAATTCATAAAATCTAGTTTTGAAAAACTTTTGAATTTGATCCATGGCTAACTTTGGTAATCGTAATACTGTTGAAGGTTATTCAATTATACGACCGCCATTATTTGATAACATTTCTTTTGATTTTTAGAAAACTCACATGTCCACTTTTCTTTAATCAATTGATTATCGTATGTGGATGCTTGTTAAGGATGGATACGAACCACCTTTTAGAATTATTAACAATGTGAAAACTGAACTGCCCTTTACTGACTGGACTTTTGATGATCGTGACTTAGCACAATTAAATGCCAAATATTTGAACTATTTTTTCTGTGCTTTAAAATCTGAGGATTACATGCGTGTTTCAACTTGTACAACTGGAAAAGAGATTTGGGATAGATTGTGCATAACTTATGAAGGTACAACTAAAGTCAAACAGTCTAGGTTAAACATTTTGCTTCATGACTATGAACTTTTTCGCATGAAACCTACTGAAATCATTTCTGAAATGTATACAAGGTTCACTCAAATTATCATCTCTTTGCATGCCTTAGGTAGAGAACTTACAAACTATGAAAGAGTGAATAAAATTCTTAGATGTGTGCCTTCTTCTTATGATGCTAAGATAACTGCAATTAATGAATCTAAAGATTTGAATACTTACTCTATTGATAGCTTACTTGGATCACTCATTGCTTATGAGCAAGGGGTGAACCAAAGACAGCTTGATGCAGGTGAGAAGAAGAAGGAGAAAATAGTGGCACTAAAGGCCAACGAGAGTGATACTAGTTCTTCCGGGTCTGATAGCGATGACGTTGCCTTGATCACTAGGTAATTCAAAAGCTTTCTAAGGAAGAAACATAAGAACTTTCAAAAGGGGAACAAGGGTAAGTCCAGCAAAAATTTTAAAGGTTCATCTAAAACTATCTGTTTTGAATGCAGGAAGCTTGGACACATTAAGGCTGATTGTCCTACACTTAAAGCTCACCCATGAAAGAAGAAGGGTGAGGAGAAACACAAGTTCAGGAAGGACAAGAAGCGGATTCAGAAGGCATTCTGGGCAGATTCTGCATCCGACTCTTCTGAGACTGAAGCTGAAGAGGAGGAAACAAACTTGTATCTGATGGCTGATGATCACCCTGGTCAGTCTGACTAGGAAGAGGTATGTGAGCTTACTTACGATCAATTATTTAAAATATTTAAAAAAAATTCATGCATCGTATAGGAAGCTTAAGAAAACTCATGCTAGCCTGAAACTAGAACTTTTGAATTTTGCAATCACATGTCTTTACTTGATGAGTTTGATGAATTGAACAAAAAATATTCTGATCTTACTACTGAGCATGATTTATTGAAAACCACGCATGTTAATTTAGAGAAAGCTTTCAAAGAATTAGACAATCTCACATGTAAAGTGGAGAGTAGTAATGGTGCTTTGAAATTTAAAATTGCAAGTTTAAAGAAAGAAAATAAAATTTTGAAAGTTAAGATCTATGCTTTTGAGAAACATGAAACACCTCCTACGTTTGCACAGTTTTATGCACCTCTAGCTTTTATAGAATATGGTTCAAAATCATCAAAGTTTGTTTCATACAAACCTAGGAAGAGGCACTATCAACCACGTAGATTAGTTAACATTTCCTGGTGTTAGATATTTTTCCTGTGACATGTTAGGGCATATTTCACACACATACACTGTTCACCGTAGTACACATTAGGTGTGGAGGCCCAAATTGCCTGTTTCACAGCACAACATATATGCATTACATTCTTCTTTTCATAAGAAGGAACCCAAACCTGTTTGGGTTCTTAAATCAGACGTTTGATGATTTTATAGGAGTGCTCTCACACAAGACCTCGTGAGAGCATGTGGTACCTAGACAGCGGATGTTCAAGACACATGACTGGAGATGCAAATCAGTTCATTTTGCTGGAGGCCAGGGCTGGAGGCAAGGTTACACTTGGAGATAACACCACCAGGAAGGTGGTAGGTTCAGGTATAATTGGTGATTCAAAGAATTTTATGATTGACAATGTTTTGCTTGTAGATGGACTGAAACACAACTTGCTGAGCATCAGTCAACTTTGTGACAAAGGATACATTATCAAATTCCTGCCCACTGACTGTATTTTAAGCTTAAATGACAAAATTATTTTGCAGGGACAAAGAATCAATAATGTCTACAAGCTGGATGTAAGTTGCATTAAAGCTGAAAATTTAATTTGCTTAAAAATTGCTACTGATGAGTCTTGGTTGTGTCATAGGAGATTGTGTCATGCCAGTATGAAAACCCTTAGGAGAGTCACCCAAAAAGACTTAGTTAAAGGTGTGCCCAAGCTTAAGTTCACTAAGGACCACTTGTGTGATGCCTGTTAGTTAGGGAAGCAAGTCCAGTCCTCCTTTCACTCTGTTAAGGACATTAGCACCTCTAGACCTTTGTAGGTGTGCTCTCACACAATACCTCGTGAGAGCATGTGGTACCTAGACAGCGGATGTTCAAGACACATGACTGGAGATGCAAATTAGTTCATTTCACTGGAGGCCAGGGCTGGAGGCAAGGTTACACTTAGAGATAACACCACCAGGAAGGTGGTAGGTTCAGGTATAATTGGTGATTCAAAGAATTTTATGATTGACAATGTTTTGCTTGTAGATGGACTGAAACACAACTTGCTGAGCATCAGTCAACTTTGTGACAAAGGATACATTATCAAATTCCTGCCAACTGGCTGTATTTTAAGCTTAAATGATAAAATTATTTTGCAGGGACAAAGAATCAATAATGTCTTAAATCAAACGTTTGATGATTTTGTAGGTGTGCTCTCACACAAGACCTCGTGAGAGCATGTGGTACCTAGACAGCGGATGTTTAAGATACATGACTAGAGATGCAAATCAGTTCATTTCACTGGAGGCCAGGGCTGGAGGCAAGGTTACACTTGGAGATAACACCACCAGGAAGGTGGTAGGTTCAGGTATAATTGGTGATTCAAAGAATTTTATGATTGACAATGTTTTGCTTGTAGATGGACTAAAACACAACTTGCTGAGCATCAGTCAACTTTGTGACAAAGGATATATTATCAAATTCCTACACACTGGCTGTATTTTAAGCTTAAATGACAAAATTATTTTGCAGGGACAAAGAATCAATAATGTCTACAAGCTGGATGTAAGTTGCATTAAAGCTGAAAATTCAATTTGCTTAAAAACTGCTATTGATGAGTCTTAGTTGTATCATAGGAGATTGTGTCATGGCAGTATGAAAACCCTTAGGAGAGTCACCCAAAAAGACTTAGTTAAAGGTGTGCCCAAGCTTAAGTTCACTAAGGACCACTTGTGTGATGCCTGTCAGTTAGGGAAGCAAGTCCAGTCCTCCTTTCACTCTGTTAAGGACATTAGCACCTCTAGACCTTTAGAAGTCCTTCACATGGATCTCTTTGGACCCATTAACACTGCCAGCTTAGGGGGGAAAGTCTATGGTTTTGTGATTGTTGATGACTACTCGAGGTTCACTTGGATTAAATTTCTATCATATAAATCTGAGTCATTTGATGAATTTAAGTCCTTCTCCACTTGGATTCAGAGGAAGTTAGGTTGTGAGATCTTGACTATTTATAGTGATCATGGTGGAGAGTTTAAAAATGTGAAGTTTGAAAGTTTCTGTGAGGAGCAAGGGATTAGTCATAATTTTTTAGCTCCTAGGACCCCTCAGTAGAACGGGATAGCTGAAAGGAAGAATAGGACCTTAGTGGAAGCAGCTAGAGCCATATTTGCTGAGTATTCACTTCCAAAATACTTTTGGGCTGAAGCGGTGAACACTGCCTGTTATGTGCTGAATAGGGTGAATGTTAGATCAAAGCTGAACAAAACATCTTATGAGATCATTAAGGGTAGAACTCCAAACCTGTCCCACCTTCATGTCTTTGGCTGTAAGGTTTTCATTCTAAATAACGAGAAATCATCCTTAGGAAAGTTTGACCCCAAATCTGATGAAGGAGTATTCTTAGGCTATTCTAGTGTGGGGAAATCCTTTAGGGTGTTCAATAAGAGGACTTTGGTGGTGGAAGAGACAACTCATGTGGTGTTTGATGAATCTGATCCTAAGGTGACTAGAGTTGAGGAAGATGAAGAGGTAGAGGAGATTACCCAAGGGGTTGAAAATGCAAATCTGGAGGAAAGGGTAGAACCTCAAACCATACTGCCTAAAGATTGGAGATATTCTTCGAGTCATCCTAAAGAACTGATCTTAGGAGACCCTTCTGAAGGTGTTAGGACTAGGCATGGACTTAGGAAGGAAGTAAACCACTCTGCCTTTATCTCAATGACTGAACCCACCAACATCAATCAAGCCCTTTCTTATGAGTTTTGGATGTTGTCTATGTAAGAAGAATTGAATCAATTTGTAAGGAATGATGTTTGGGAGTTAGTAGAAAGACCTAGAAATCAAAGTATTGTAGGAACCAAGTGAGTCTTTAAGAATAAGATGAATGATTCTGGTGTGGTGGTTAGGAATAAGGCAAGATTGGTGGCTAAAGGGTATAATCAGATTGAAGGGATTCATTTTGAGAAGATCTTTGCCCCTGTAGCTAGATTGGAAGCCATTAGAGTGCTACTAGCCTTTGCCTGTTATAAGGGATTTAAGCTGTTTCAAATGGATGTCAAGAGTGCCTTTTTAAATAGAGTAATAAAAGAGAATATTTTTGTAGAACAACCCCCAGATTTTGAGAGTTCCCAATATCCAAATCATGTTTACAAATTGAAAAAGGCCTTATATGGATTGAAATAGGCACCCAGAGCTTGGTATGAGAGGCTTAGCACATTCCTGTTAGAGAGAGAGTTTGTTAAGGGGAGCGTAGACACCACCCTTTTTCTGAGGAGAATAGGGGATGACTTACTCATTATCCAGATCTATGTTAATGATATAACTTTTGGATCTTCTGATAAATATTTATGTGATGAGTTTTCTAAAATAATGAGTAAGGAGTTTGAGATGAGTATGATGGGAGAATTATCCTACTTTTTGGGGTTTAGCATAAGGTAATTGGATGATGGAACCTTTCTAAATCAATCTAAATACACTAAGGACATTTTGAAGAAATATGAGATGGACAAAGCCAAGCTAATCAACACTCCCATGAGCTCCTCTGTTCAGTTAGATAAGGATTCAAGTGGAAAATTTATTGATCAGAAGAAGTAAAGAGGAATAATTGGATCACTGCTTTACCTGACTGCTAGCTGACCTGATATCATGTTTAGTGTGTCTTTATGCTAGGTTTTAGGTTGATCCTAAAGAGTCCCACCTCACTGCTGTTAAGAGAATTCTTAGATATCTTTTAGGGACCCCAAACCTAGGAATATGGTACCCTAGGCATAACATCTCTTTTGAGATTATTGGATATTTTGATTCTGACTTTACAGGGTGTAGGGTGGATAGAAAGAGCACCTCTGGAACTTATCAATTCATAGGACAGTCTTTAATCTCCTCGTCCAGTAGAAAATAGAACTCAGTTGTACTTTTCATTGCTGAAGCTGAGTACATTGCCTTAGGGAGTTATGTGGCCCAAGTTCTTTGGTTGAAGCAACAAGTCTTAGATTTAGGATTACCTGTGGGCATAATTTCAGTTCTGTGTGATAATACTAGTGCCATCTGCATCTCTAAGAATCCAATCCAACATTCTAGGACCAAACACATTGATATAAGGCATCACTTCATTAGGGACCATGTTACAAAAGGGGACATTGAGCTACATCATGTAGCAACTCAAAATCAGCTGGCTGACATATTTACTAAACCACTGGCCTTTGACTCATTCAGCATCTTGAGGACCAGATTAGGTGTGATTGACATAAATGCTTGAGTCTGATGACTGCTGATTTCTGATTTGTCTATTTTTCATTCTGGTTCTGTTAGTTAGCTGTTTGATTTGATTATTTGCTTTCTGTTATATTTATTTTTTCTGCTGATTTTTATTTTAGCCTTGGTATTAGTTTGATTTGAGTATTTATTTTGATGTGATTTTCTACCTATTTTTATTCACTGGTTCATCTCTTTTATTTACTATTTTATGCTTTTCAAAATCCGATCATTGCTCACTACTTCTGATAAACTAAATTTCTGACTGAGAGTTTTACCTTGTTTTTATTTGGAAGCTGGTAAGCAGTGACTGATTCCACTGGATCTGTTAAAGGGAAGAAATATTGATGATTATTTCTCTTCCTCTAACTCCTTTACTGGTGTATTATTTCTTTTGGATAAAAATCTTCTTCAAAATTAAAATATTAGTTTTTAAAATAGAGATTTATTTTATCTTCCTACAGTAATCTATCTCATATGAATAGTATTTTCAAAGTCTTGAGTCATTATTATGATTTTCTAAACTAAGTGATTTTACTTATTATACGACGTATGGTTTTTATTTTGTGAATTACTCTTCCTCATTGTGGAGAGCGTCTCCTATGTCTAGAAGATAATTTTACAGCTGAGGTCCTTTAACGACTTTGAGAGGGAGAAAATTTACAAAAGATGCGCAGTGCGCTAAATAAATTAAAAAAGAGGCACAAAATAAGCCCAAAGCTGAAAAAGATGTGAAATATCACCAATCTAAAAGATACACAAAGTGTATCAAAAATTAAAAGATGTGCAAAGCCCCAAAAAAATTGAAAAAGAGGCACAAGATGAGCCCAAATCAAGCTTTCTTCCCTTTCAGATCGCTAAATGTCTTAGAAAAATCCGTGCGCCACTTCATATTTTCAAAAGCTTGAGTTTGAAAATCTTGATTTCTGATTTATTACTTTGGAACACTATTATATCAGATATTTTTCTAGAATGAGGCTTGAAAGGATCTCTTTTCAAATCTAATTTTTTTTCTTATGAATTGGATTTTTTATTTTGAAAGGGATTTGCATCTATAAGGTGTCTGAGGTGGGAGTTACGAAATTCGATTTTCTAACTTTTTATGAATTTCAGCGCTGTCAATTGTCTTCTTGTTGGTTTTTGGATTTAAAATCAAGGGAAAATTCTGATTTATTGGAGTAGATTGATAAAAAAAATTGTTATTTTAGTGTTCTCGTTTCAAGTTTTATTCCCTTTGGTTTTATTTTTTATTTTACTATTTGTGTCTTTTTTTTGGATCCCTGATCTTTCATCTCCATCCTCCATCTTTTTTTGGTTTCTTCACATCGTCCTGGACGATCCCCACATTGTTCTGGATGATATTCTTCATCCTGGACGATCCATAAATCATCCTGGACTATCCATTCAGATCACCTCCACTCTGATCATACTGCTGAGTACACCAATTATTGGTGATCATCCTCGACAATACCTACATTATCCTGGACGATATGATCCATCTTTTCCTGATCTGATCGAACGGCTGAGATTGACCCAATTATTGGTCATCATCCTGGATGATCCACCTCATCGTCCTGGATGATCCACATGTCAGCAGCTGGACAACTTGAATTCGGCCCATCCGTCACACTTATTGCACATTGTCCTAGATGATCCACCTAATCATCCTAGATAATACTTTTTGTCAACGATCGTCCGGCTTGACTCCTCGGGACGATCACATGTGTCTAATCATCCTGGATGATCTCTGATCGTCCCGGATGATCTGACCACCTTTTTGGCCAATCATCCTGGCTGTCATAAATGCTCATATCGTCCTGGACGATCTCGCGATCGTATGGGATGATCCGACCGATTTCTATTTAAACAGTCAATTTCTTCAGTTTTTTCCATACATCTCCTTCCACTCTCCCTCACTTGAGCTTTCTAATGGATGGTGGGAAGCATTCTAGGAAAGAGGGTGCGAGCTCCTCTTAGGGGGAATGTTGATCCCCGCTTTCCCAATGCAGCCGATCAGGCTGCCTTCGAGCGCTATCGTGAGGTGGGGATCACACAGTCAAAAATAGTAAACCCCCGCACCCTTACCTATCCTATTCTCGATCTTTTTGCACACACCTCCCTCACTTTCATCCTTACCCTCGTCTTTCCATTTAGCATTGAACTTCTTCAAGTCTTCTTCACAAATCTACTTATTTTTGCTGACTATTCCACCCTCCGCTCCTATGTGAATCAACGTCCTATGGAACTCACTGCCCATGACCGATTTCTATTTAAACAGTCAATTTCTTCAGTTTTTTCCATACATCTCCTTCCACTCTCCCTCATTATTGATCCTAACTATGATTGGAGTGTCGCCAATCACTTTCTTCGAAATATAAATACACCCTACCATGACAATACTTGCACTTCCCTTCTTAAGGATGCACGGACCATTCAGCATGTCCTTCGTTCCTCCGTCATCCCAAAGGCTGGGGATCGAATTCACATCACCCCATTACTGTCTCTGACCACATATTACATCTTGGCCCACCGGGACTTTAATGCCACTGACCTTCTTATCAGATACATCGAGCACCTTACCACTATTAGGGATCCGAGTCATAGACGTCGTCCCAATCTAGCCTAAGGACATATCATTGCATATGCCTTGGAAACCAAATATGACCTGCAGTATCCAGAACCTCCAAATGTCCCTCCTTTCTTCTTCACAAATAATTCATTCCATGTCCTACACAGTACCCGACTATATCCGGAGCCCGCCTCGGATGTTGAGGAGGAAGAGGAAGAAGCTATTCCCATTCCTGCTGCACCAGATACACCTGCTCCCCTTCGTATCACTTCTCCTTTTGACCATCTGGTGCAGCGCTTTAATCAGTGGGAGGCCAGATTCGATTCTTATGTTGCTACCCAGGAGCAGCGGCACGCTGAGGACCTACAGCGCTTTACTGACTATGCTGCTCAGCAGCAACAGTAGCACAACCAGGATATTGCCTGGATTGGAGCACACTTAGCCGCCATCAACAGTTACTTTACACCACCATAGCCACCTCCTCCTTCTTATCAGGATCCGCCTCCATTTTAGTGTTATATTTTGTAGATATTTTTTCTTTTTCTGTTTGTAATGTTGTTTCTGGTTTTCTGTTTGCCCTCCTCCTTTTTGTGATGTCAAAAGGGGGAGTCAATCAGTTATAGTAGTTTTTGTTGGTGATTTCAGTTGTAGTAGCTTTTGTTCTTGTCTTGTGTTGGTTACTTCATGTGTAGTTGTGTTTCCTGTACTATTCTGGTTGTTCAATAAAATTTAAAAAATTTATTTTCAGATCTTCTAGTTCTGTTATTTTTTAAACTACTGCACATATGTTTGCCATCATCAAAAAGGGGAAGATTGTTGCAAATCTGGTTTTGGTGATGACAAATATATTTTTAGTGTATTTTGCTTGGCTAACCCATTTCAGGTACAAAAGATCAAGAGTAACTCAAGCCAACTCAAGATCGGGTCCAAGTGTGTCCAAATGTACTGTTTTCTTTTTCTTGAGTCAATTGTAATGTAACTGATCCCCTAGCTAAGTAACCTTGCACAAACACACTTAGGGGGAGAGCTTGAGTGAATTAGAGTTTCTGTTCAATTTTTATTCAAATCGTCCTAGATGATATTTACATCATCCTGGACGATCAAGTAAAAATAGAAACCCTAATTAGGGCGACCAAGTTAAGTGTGTCTGATTAAGCATATCGTCCTGGACGATCCCGACATCGTCCGGGATGATAGGCTCAAATCAAAAATTCTCAACCGCTAGATCAAGTTAGGTAAGTTTTTATTTTAAGATATTTGGTCTGATCGTCCCGGACGATACGTGTATCATTCTGGACGATCCAGTATAATCATGCCTAAATTAATCTGGTAATTAAGGAAAACAATTAAAATTTGATTGATACGATCATATCATCCTGGATGAACGTAGGATCGTCCTGGACGATCATGATCATCTAGTGCATTTCACTTGTATGTCTAGAGCGGTGATCAGGATGATTTTTGCACTTTTTAAACTATTCAGGAGGAAATTTTAGAAATTTAGCTTGAAGAGGCAAATGATCGGCTGTCTTGTGAAAGACTGCAGCTTTTAAGATGTAAAATCCATGAACTCAATGTGACTTTGGCACGGCTTAACACATGGTGGAAACAACGTGCTAAAGTCAAATGGTTGGAAGAAGGAGATACTAATTCTGCTTTCTTTCATGCGTTTACCAATGCTCGGAGAAATAATAACTGGATTGGTTTCGTTAAGAATCAAGCTGGGCTGATCACGGAGGATGGTTCAGAAATTCGGCAGATTTTTACTGTTTTCTTCAAGAGGAAGTGGCAGCATAGGGATTGTTTAATTGAAGGTTGGCCGAAGCCTTCTGCTGTGCTCGGGGATGAGGATTTCCGTATCCTGGAAGCAGCTTTTACTGAGGAGGAACTGCAGGTGGTGGTTAAGGAGGCTGGTTCAAATATTTCACCAGGATTGGATGGTATCACCTTCTCGTTTGTTAAAAAATTCTGGGGGATTATTAAGTATGACATATGGCAAGCAATTAGTCAATTTTTGACTTCAGGTGTAATGCATCAATCTTGGAAGGAAACTATGATAATCTTAATCCCCAAGGTTAAAAATCCGCAGGTGCCTTCTAACTTTCGTCCTATTAGTCTTTGTTTGACGATCTACAAAATAATTGCTAAGATGTTGGTGAATAGAATGGAGAAGGTGTTATATAAGCTAATTTTGGTGGAGCAAGCTGCTTTTGTCAAGGGTCGCTCATTGTCAGAACATGTGTTACTTGCTCAAGAAGTATTCCACAAATTTCGGTATTCTAAGTCAGTAAAGGGCCTTTTGGCTATTAAGATGGACATGGAGCAGGCTTATGATAGTATGGGTTGGCAAGCGTTAAGGTTAGCTCTAACTCGGGTTAATTTCCCTAGCAAGTTTGTGGAATTGGTTATGGGTTGTATATGTGATCCTAAATATTGCATTTCAATTAATGGGGAAAAATCTGATTGGATTAATGGGAGGAGTGGCTTCAGGCAAGGTTGTCCTCTCTCACCTTTTTTTTTCATCTTATGTTCCCAACTTCTTTCTGATTCTTTGAATCAAGTGACAAATTATTTTGGGGTTTCTATTACCCCTAATGCTCCTAAAGTTTCCCATTTACTCTATGCTGATGATGTGTTAATCTTCTTGGATGCTAATGTTAGGAAGGTTAAGGAATTGAGAACTATTGTTTCCAAGTACTGTAGGTGGTCGGGTCAGAAGGTTAATCATTCTAAATCAATGATCCTTTTTGGCAAACATACTAGCCGCGACAGGAGGAAGAAGATTAAAAGTATTCTCAAGTACAAAGTGGTTGATGAGTTTGTTTACCTTGGTGTGAAGATGGCTATGAGAAGGTTATTGGCTAACGATTTTCATGGTTTGCTGAAGGTTGCTTCCAATAGATTGAATACTTGGGGGACAAATTGTATTTCCTTGGTAGGTAAAATGGTCTTGGTAAAATCAGCTTTTCTCTCTTTACCAATGTTTTTATCCTCTCTCTCATTAGTACCTTTGGGTATTCTTAAAGAATTTGACAAGATGTGTAGAGGGTTCTTGTGGAATAAGAAGAATGGTAATGTGGGATTACATTATGTGTCTTGGGATTTGCTTTGCAAACCAAGAATGGAAGGGGGTCGTGGGTTGTTCTCGGCTGTATCTAAGGTAGGTCCTCTTCGAGCCAAATTTGCTTGGGACTTTTATATGAAGAAGGATTCTTTGCTTTATCATATTCTTAGATGTAAATATGGTAGCGAAGTGTTGAATTATCCAACTAGAGGTGCTTGCTCTCCGACTTGGAAATTAATTTTGATGGGTGCTATGTATCTGAGAAACATTGTAAGGTGGAAGGTTGCTAACGGTAATTCCATTAATTGGTTATTGGATTCTTGGATCTTGGACAAATGTATTTCTAAATGGCCTACGTTTGGTAGAAGTGGATGTCAAGCTAAACTATTTCATTGTGGATGGAGATTGGAATGTTAATCTGCTTCAGAATATGTTTGGGAAGGACTTGGTGGAGCTGATTCATCAAATTCTGTTATCTGCAGATACAGGTCAGGATCTTATGGAGCTGAAGTCTATGAATTTAGGGAAAAGCAGCTCTGTCTTTTGAGGCGTCTTTAGATCATAATTCTATGGTTTGTCACTGGTCCTGGATGAAGAAGCTGAAATTGAGACCAAGAGTAGAGCTGTTCTGGTGGAGACTCTATAATGATGCAATCCCTTAAATTGATTTTTTGTTTAAAAGAAGGTTAGGCTCTACTTCTTGCTGCCCGAGAGGATGTAGTGAGGAAGAAAACTACTGCCACATTGCTGGAAGATGTTATAAACTGCGGAAGGTGATACAAATGCTGTACTCTTGGGGTTTTCAAATTCCAGTGTTCTGAGATTTTTATTCCTGTTTGAACGGTCTGCAATTGTGTGCTGGAAGCGACTCTCTTCTAGCTTGTTTCTACTGCACAGCTGTGTTTCTAGTTTGGAAAAGTAGGTGTAAGCTGGTTCATGGTGGTGTGGAGGATTCGGATCATGCTATAGCTACTAATGTGGTGTCTATGGCTGTAGTAAGCAACTTGATTAGTCTAAACCCGGACAACTGGGATGTCAACCAGCAATTGCTGTCTTCTTCTTGGCATCCTCCTCCTCCCGGGTGGATTAAGATTAATGTGGATGCATCGCTTACATGTAATAATATGGCTGGAATTGGTGGAGTGGTGAGGGATGACAAAGGTAGATTTTTGTTTGCATTTGGCAGCAATTATTTGCATTGGGATATAGCACAAGTGGAGTTGGAGGCAGTATATTTTTTAAAGAATGTTGTGCAAGATTGGATGTGTGAAGCACGAGGTGTGTGTATTGAAGGTGAAAACTACAACATTATAAAAATGCTTCAGTTAGCTGTGAAGACTTGGAAGAGTAGAGGTAGAATTGATGAGAAATTGGGTTTTCTACAAGATTTCAGTCAAGTCTTGTTTTCTAGTTGTAATAGAGAAGGTAATAAATTAGCTAATGTAGTGGTGGTTAGAAAGTTTATTTGGTATGATCTTAGTACGGATGATATTCCTCCTTCGTTTCTGTTTTGTTTGAAGGAGGAATGTGACTCGTTAGGTGGTGGTTGATTGCCTTGTATGTCTTTTCTTTTTGATTTTTAATGCAATTTCATGCATTTCCCTTCAAAAAAAAAAAAAAACTAATCGTACAGGACGATACCCGTATCGTCCTGGATGATCAAGTCATTTTTTGGTTGTCCAACACAATTTTCTCTAGACGACCCGAGCTGTCTTCTGGATGATATTCCTGAATTTACACTAATCGTCCCGGATGATCGCAGAATTGTACGGGACAATCAGAACAACTTTTTCGTTGATCATCCAGAAGAGCCATATCATCCAGGCTGAAACAGCTGATTTTGAACTGATCGTACAGGACGATCTATCGATCATCCTAGATGATCTAGGCCGACCAGTTTAGATTTAGGACAAATTTTGAGCCCTCCTATAAAAGATATTTTTCTTCGAACAAGAAAAATCTTTTGCCACTTTCCTTTCTAGAGAAACCCTAGAGAGAGAGAGAGTTTGGGAGAGAGAGAGGATCTTGTGAGGGGGAGTTCATGAGGGGTTCACAAAGGTTGCTCCAAGCAAGGATCAGAGTCATCTTCTCCGCTCGTTATCTTTCGTCGTGTTGGTGTTCTTTGTGAGAGGATCATTCGCAAGAAGATCCAGGGTTCTCTGCCTGCTTCAGGAGGAAGCGAAAGGAGTCCGAGGTTCTCTACCTGCTTTAAGAGGAAGAAAAAGGAGGTTAGGCTCTCTGCCTCACCGTGTCGGTGGAAAGTAGGTTTTTATATAGGCTTCTCCGCCTTGCTGTGGGAGAAAAAGGAGAGACACTTTGAGTTAGTGCAATACCCGGAGGGGAGGCTCCGGGGAGTGGACGTAGGTCAAGTTGACCGAACCACTATAAAAATCTGGTGTCTTCTTTCTGATTACTTTCTGCACTTTAGTTTTCTGTGATTATCTGCTTGGGTGAAATTTGTGTTTAATCTTTTCATTTGAGTATTTACTTGTTTTCGCTGCATATCATAGAAAAGATTTTTACTGTTGCTCTCAAATTTTTAAATAACCAATTCACCCCTCCTCTTGGTTAGCCTCGGGACTAGTTCACTAGGGCTTAACATCCCTATCAAACTTTCATTTAGTTTTTTATTGATTTTGAGATTTAACTCATCTAGTTGATATTTACATTCAACATGACCACATCTGAGTAACGTTTTAAAGTCACTTATATTTCTATAAGAATTTGGGAGGTATTTTATGATTGAAGTCAGGTTGACTCCAGTCCTTTCATGGAGGAGGATGAAATTTGAATATTTGATCCACGCACATTCTCAGACATTGATATTTGCAAATTTATCGCATTTGTCAGAGCACATACGGGTTGCTTTTAGTTTGAAAATAGAATTTTATATTAGTAAGCATTTGACCCTGTGTAGCATTCTCAAATATTTATGCTTAACACATTTGCCGGAGCACATACAAGGTGTTATTTTCAAATGTATTTTTAGTATCATAATAAGGATATAGACTTCTGTCCGCTTGTACAAGTAGGGTCCGGTGGCTTTATTTAGCAATACACTGGGTCTCATTTCATCTTCTACAAACTATTATTTCTGTAATATTTAGCGTATATGAGTGTACTTCTGTCTGCCAACACACTATACGATGCATCAGGAGCCTTCCGCAAGTGGTCTACATTTTTTTCATCATAAATTCCCTGCCATTATTTGTCAGTGTGTTGTAGTGCTATTTTGTAGGTCGCTTATTACTCCTTGTAAATGAGTTGTCATACACTGATGAATTTCCTGCAGTGGTTCGTAGATGCCTGCATTTATCACGGGCTTGTTGCTTTTATTTACAGGCAGTGTGTCGCACTCACTGCAATCTTCTCATTCACCCTTGCAGAAGATCTGTGTAGAATGTCATATTTGTTGCAAAGGTCCTATGCACACTTGCAGGTGACATATATTCTTAGCAGATTAATTAATATTGTCTGCATGTAAATTTAGTGTATTCACTTGCATATTAGTATTAACTATCGAATGGGTTGCATTCACCATTAACTTCTTTAAGCGTGTTGGCTGGCGAGTCATCGTGTTCATTACACATTGATTTTGTGTTCGTAGGAGATTATCGAACATATGTTAGGAGACTATCAAACATATGTTAAGGGTGTCTTGTGGCCCATAGGTGATTGTTTATGTGATCATGGGTGATATTGCTATCTACCACCAAAGCTATAAGATCCTTTTCTTTTTTATCATTGCAATATAAGTTACTTGCATCAGATGACCTTGTAATTATGGTTTAACAACTTGATTCAATAGCAATCTTCACATTTCCTTCATCTTGTGCAAACCTAATTATCAATGTCAAATACAACTTCTCTTCGACATCAAACTTTCTAAGATATCATTGGAAAGTTTTAGAGAAGTATGGAATAGAACAATTTTACTAGCATTCGAATATTTACTATTTAAAATGCTAGATATGCACCCATTAACCTTCAAATCAACATAAGTATCTTTATGTTGATTGACATATACAGCTCTTGAAGTAAGATGTTCATTATCATTCATAAATATTAAGTTAAAATGTTCACATGCTTTCTCAAATTGCTTATGTAATTAATATCATTCATGATTTAATAGTGGCTTAAATAATTTTGCTATTTCTTTGAGTGCAAGACCATGATGAAAAGCTCAATTTGTATGTACCACATATCAAGTCAATTTCAAATCGAGTCAGATTATAATTTTTTATTTCAAATTAATTAAAAATTTATAAAATTTCATTTTTAAATAATTATGTGAGGGGTCCTTTGATTTGTTCCAAATTTTGGCAGCGTCCTGGCGTATCCTCCCCGTGAGGAGAGGTTAGGGAGGGCACTTGCCCTTTTGGCTCGACTTGACTAGATCAAATCAATGGCGAGGAGTTTTGGGGAGTGAATTGACTCCAAAAATATTCTTTGAGTCTTCTAATTATGTGCAAACTGTTAATTGAGTGACTTAATTAAATTTAAAAATAGTTTTTATTCCCCTCAAAAATTTGGCAGCCTTCCGACGCCCCTTTTCTGCAAGGGGAGGTTCGGAATGGCACTTGCCTTTTTGGCTTGACTCGATCGGATCAAATCAATACGTAGGAGTTTTGGGAACGAATCGATCCCAAAAATAGTCTTCAAATCTTTGATCCACTTGGCCAGATCAGATCGTTGGCCGAGGGCTTCGGGGGACCAAATCAACCCCGGGACTTCCTTCAAATCTTCTACTATGACACCTATTAAAAATCCTCTTACCTCTCTTTTTTCATTATTTCATTTTATTATATATATATATAAGGAGGGGAGCCCGACGTTGGGGTAAGGTCGGAGGCGGAGGTCACGCATAAAGATGGGCGACTGGAGTCATCCGATGGGGTCAGTGTTGGCTTCTAGGTCGATGATAGGTGTGGCTAGGGTACGACAGCATGTGGGTTGGAGTTTTGGCTAGAGATGGAAGAGGTCAGCTTCAGTGTCAGGTGTTTGAGTCGCCCACTGGATGAGGAGCAGAGGGCGGCTAGGGCACTATGACATCGCATGCAGTAATCGGAGGTGGAGTCGATGGTTGAGTGCAAATGGGAGAGAGGTCAAAAGTTTCTTCAACTATGTTTGTAATTCCCAAAAATCCCCCGATCTTCCCTCTTTTTTTGTATAAGAGTGCAAATCAGAGAGGGCTTATGTTTTGTTTGCGTAAGGGGGAACATGGGGTCGGTTTCTATGCGATCATGGGTTCAAGTAAGTTGTGGGTGGTTGGAAGTTAGAAGTCAATAAATGCCCCTCAACAAAATATGATATATGCTCTATAGCATACCATATTTTTTGCAGACTAGTTGATCCTAACTTATCTTTTACGATTCGTCAGGAATAAGATATATCTTCTTCCCTAGCTTCATGCTTTGGTGGGCTTAGTGAAGGAATGCATGTTGGTGTCCTAAACCCTTTATGCTTTCATTAGGTCAATGGAAAATAGCCATAGGTCTAAATTTTTATGCATGGCAGACTTTGGTGATGATATTATTCCCTTAGTTTGGCTTATGACTTTATAAGAACTGTAGGATGACTTCTTCGATCCTGAGCTTTATGCTTTATCAGACATGCTGAAGAAGAGAAGCTCCTTCGATCTCAGCTTTGTGCTTGATAGATTTAATGAAGGAATAATGCCTTAAACTTGATAAAACTTTTAATTGTAGCTTAGTTCCTTTGAGTTGATTAAGAATCTTCTTCTAAATTTTGCCTCAATCCATTTGTTAGTTGAGAAAATCTTCTGAATCTGAATTGCTTTAATTTGTTAAATTTGACAAATATCGACCTTGATAGTATTTATCATGGGTTTAACAAAATAGATATTTTCCTACTAATGCCTCTTATCATGGCTTGTTGAGTATGTAAAGTTGTTAGTGAATCAACTACATATAGGCTTGTTGAGACTAATATTATACCTGTTTGGGCACTGGACTTGTATTATAATAACTCGTGCTTTTTTTAAACTTGATTTGTTGCGGTTGTCATATCAAAATGTCTTCTCAATTTAAACTTTAAGATTTTGATAAATTCAAAGATGAATCTTCAATTTTTGCAATGATAATGTATTTGCTTTCTTGAAGGCACCAACTTTTGCCCTGTATTTATATAGTGATAGCATCATGAATAATTTTAAATATTTATTTGGGGATTGATGTTAACCCAAATAAATATTTAAAATGCCCCATATCTCAAAGGGAAATTTCAACTGTCATTAGATTTTTGGCATTTAAAAAAAAGTGCCCCCTATCATGTAGGAGAATTTCTAAGATATCTTAGAAATATTTTCTTTGATCTTTGTGAGGGAATTATGTTCAACTTATTTTTTTTAAGAATGGTACTTCTTCAGATATCTCCTTTTGATCGGGGGCATAGGTCGTCGACCTTTTATATTGATGAGTTGATAGGCTCCTCTATGGTATACTTTTTCGATGATAAAAGGGCCTTCCTAATTTGGTTCAAATTTACCACCAATTATTCGGTGTGGAATAATTGGTCTTCTCAGCTCCATGAATAATTCTCCATCTTGAAATGCTCGATGGCGTGCCATACGGTCGAAAGATTTTACCATTCTTGCTCGATAAATTTTTAAATTTTATTGAGCTTGGAGTGACTTCATCCAGTGCATCAAACTCTTTCATTCATAAGCGAGCATTTTTCTCTTCCATGAGATCGTACTGAATAACTACTCGAAGTGATGGCAATTCAACTTCAAGCGAAAATATAGCTTCAGGTCCAAACATCAACGTATAAGGAGTTTCTTTTGTTGGTGTCTTGTATGTAGCATCCTGGCTATTTGAATGTTGGGGGACGGATGTCTAGTAGATGATGGAGGATCATTTGGCCCTATTACATCTATCCCCCAACATTCAAATGGCTAGGGTGCTACAGTGGGATATAAAAGATGGCGGTTGATGTATGATATTACCATGAATTTAACATTCGTGACATTTATCAGAATGATTGGTGTAGTCATTTACCATTGATGGCCAGTAATAGCTCATTTTTTTTTAATTTTAATGGCCATTTAAGGACCCAATTTATGTGCACTACATAGTCCTTCGTGAACTTCAAAAATAATTTTATAAGCTTCATCTTTCCCTAAATATCGTAGCCATATTTGATCAAATAATATTCAATATAGCGTGTTGTTACAAATGTATATCATAATCCTCTCTTCTTGATCTATATAGATATTGATTTATTTGTATGGAGTTTACTTTTTCTAAAGTAGTCGATGAAGGGTTACCTCCAGTCATCCTGCTCTTCAATTTCTAAGGATTCTAGCCATGATTCTGAGGCTTTACTAAATTTTCTTCTTATAATCATTTAGAATTTATTTGGCTGATTTTCAAGAATAATTTGTTTGGGAGGTTGAGGAACAACTAAAGTTGTATTCTCCTGGCTTGAATTTGGTGACCCCTCTACCTGTGGGGAATACAAAATTGTTGGCTTTAGTACTCCACGAGTTTTGATACTAATTAAGACATGCTCTTCTTGCTTGCCATTTCTTTAGTAAATTTTGCTAAAGAATCTGCTTTATTATTATGAGCTAGAGATACTTGAATTACTGTAATATTTATAATTTACTTTTTGAGCTCAAGGACTCATTTATGATAGTAAATCAACCAAACTTTACCATTTTTATAAATACCTATTACTTGATTTATAACGAGTTGATAATCGACAAAAATTCTGAGGTTTTACATTTTCATTGAAATAACAATTTTGAGACCCTCTATTAAAGCTTTATATTCTGCTTCATTGTTGATTCTAGATTTAGTTAAACCAAATGAATATTTCATTATCCCTCAATTAGGTTCTATGATGATAAGACTGATAATGGCTCGAGCTTTAGGGAGGTTCGGAGGTTGGACTTGTTTAATTAACGATGCACAGTCATAATACATTTCTCATATTTATAATTTCTCTTCTTGTAGAATAACTATGATTTATGCATCGGGCAGGTCATCATTGAGCGGTGAGTCTATAAGAATGGGATGCGCGGTAAGAAAATCTGCTAAGAATTGTCCTTTTACCACTTTTTGTGAAATGTATGTAATATCAAACTACAGAAGTATCACTAACCACCTAGTTAGATGACTTGTTAATGCTAATCTTGCCATCAAGAACTTCAGCGGATCAATCTTTGATATCAGCATAATTTTATGAGATAACATATAGTGACGGAGTTTTTGGACAGTAAAAATCAACATCAAATAGTGCTTCTCAATTGAAGAGTAATGTATTTATGCTCCAATCAACCTTCGACTGATATAGTAGAGTGTATTTTCTTTGCCTTCTTTATTATGCTGAGCTAGTAATGCTCCAAAAGACTCTCCCAATGCTACTGTGTATAGGATAAGAGGCTTCCCTGGAATTGGTGCTATAAGAATGGGTGGGCTTAATAGGTATCTTTTGATACTATCAAAAGCTTCTTGACATTCATCATCCCATTTAAAATGAACATCCATCTTCATCAGCTTTACAAATGGTTGACATCTTCCTGATCAATTTGAGATAAACTGCCTTATAAATGCAAGTTCTCCTAGTAAAGAACGATGTTGATAGAGACCTTTTCGAGGTAGCATTTCTATAATTGACTTGACTTTGTTGGGATCAACCTCAATCACTTTATGTCATACAACATGCCTAAAAAATTTTCCGGAGGAAACTCTGAAAGTATATTTGAGTGCGTTCATTTTGAGATTGAATTTTCTAATCCTTACAAACACAATTCTCAAAACTTTAAGGTGATCTTTTCGATCTATACTGTTGATAACAAGGTCATCCATATAGCATTAAACCTTCTAGTGGATAAGCTCATCAAATATATACATTATAGCTCTTTGGTATGTTGCTCCAACATTCTTTAAGCCAAAGGTCATGATTATGTAGCAGAATATGCCGATAGGAGTTCTGAAAAAAGTATATTTTTCATCTTCAGGTGTCATTTTGATTTGATTATATCCTAACAAAATATTTATAAATGAGAATATATCATAGTTAGACATATTATCAACTAGTAATTTTAATATTAGAACTAGAAAGTCATCTTTTAGACACGCCTAAATAAGATCACGAAAGTTGATACATATACGAATTTATCCATCTTTTTTTTTTCATTGGGACAATATTGGCTATCTAATCAGCATATTTTTCTTCTTGAGTGAAACATGCTTCAATAAGCTTCTTGGTTTCTACAATCACTTACTCTTCAATCTTCAGCCTCATTCACCTTGGAGCTTGCTTAACAGGTATTGCACCTATATTGATGTCTAATTTGTGAACAGCTATATCAGGGGATAAGTTTGGCATTTCATTATATGTCCAAGAAAAGTAGTCCTTGAATTCACTGAGTAACATTTTCATCTTTTTAACTTTATTCTTGGAAAGAAGAGCACTAATAAAGATCGGGCGAGGGTCCTCATCAGTTCCCAAGTTTATTTCTTTCAGCTCGTCCATGATAGTGGCCCATCCACCATCTTCAAGTTCTTCTGGTGCAGGTTTAGCTTTCATATCTTATTCTTCATTCATATCTGTATTTTTAGTAGTTATATATTTATCAATTATCACATAACATATTTTTTTATGAGTATATTCTGCTATGATACATTTAAGGTCTTTTGTATCACAACTACCCATCTTTGATAATTCTTGACACCACATTTTTTTCAAAGAAATGTGCTCATTACCAAGTAACCATATTATGAACTCCAACTTTTCATATCATTTACTGAATTCTTTTGGGATAATATTTAGGGATTTTTATAGGAATTATCTCTGCATATTCATTGAAATCCTCAGGCCCATCAAGTTCTCTTCTTATATTCTTCAAATTTATAAAATAAGCTTCCCGATCCCATACTTTCGTGTAGGCGAGGTATATAAAATATTTTAAGCTCTTCAATATTATGAACCTCGTGGGATATGATTTCTCTAAAATATTGTGGAGGGATCAATGAAACTATAAAAATATTTTCTGAAATTGACATATTGCTAATTTTTTCTTGAAATAATACATTGTATTTCATTTGCATTATTAGTTTCACAAACATTTGAGTTTTCACCATTTGGCTTCCCTTTAATCAAAGGTTTGTAGGCTTCGAAGATATCATGATCTTCCTCTATGTCTCTTCCCAAATAAAGTACAACTTTATTTATTTTAAGCAATGTATTACCCCTTTTAGGAAGATTTGATGTCATATTCTATCTTCCTATCTGTCTTTTCTCAACCTCTTTTGGTTATTTTGTATTTCTTGAGGTAAATGCTTCAGTTGTAGAAGCTTTTATCGGCTTCACTCTATTTGGAATGAAGTATTTTGCATCATCATAAATTTTTTACTTCATGGACGACAAAGGGTTATATATCTCTAGAAATTTGAAACTCTTGTCCATCCTTTAGATATTTCATGCATTGGTACATAGTTGATAGAATAAGATCATTCTCATGGAGCCAAGGTCTACCCAAGAGTGCCTTGAATAAAGTGTCTACATTGATAATATAGAATTTGACTTTTGTATATAGCTCTCCAAATTTAAGGGGATGAATAAATGACCCTATAACTTTTTATTCTTTCTCGTTAAAGTCATGCACCATAGGTTTATGTGGCCCAAGATATTAAATATCTAGAGATAATGATCTTAGTGTGTGTAAACTCATGAGATTTATTGATAACCCAAGGTCATTTAGAATTTGCTTTACTATGATGCCATCACTTTCTACCAAGACATATAGCGGACGATTATGTTCCGTAGTCCCCAGCATGAGATCTTCTTCAAAGAATGTAACAACAAATTCATTTCTAGTATGAAGAACTTTGCTCAAACATCTTTCTGTGAAATATGCTTTATATCTCTCCAGATGTTTGAGAGCCTGTATCAAGAATTCTTGATGTTCTTTTAGCATAAGAAGAGCTTCATAGATGTTGAGCCGTGTTAGAATTTTTCTTAAATGGGAAATAATATTATACTATATCCCTTTATTTGTATCACATTTCTTCTTATAATTTTTAGGGATGATTTCTTCATTTATGATTATATATTTTTCCTTATCTTTGCTTGATAACCCCTTTTTTAGTGGCGGTGATAATATTTTACGACTTCTTAACTGTACTTGAGCAACTTTATTCGACTCAGCCTCATCTGATAAAGTGTTTTCTTTAGGATCAAGCTCTTTCATTTTAGAAGATTTTATTGTATGTTCAGAGTTTTCATTCAGCTTTGTATGCTCCATTTGTGAAGCTATTTGTTGTTCTGACTCAACATCACTTGGAAAACACAACTCTTCTTCTGAATTATTATCTGTATGTAGCACCATCAAACATGACTCATATGGTTTTATCAACATACCCATTTTTACTAATATAATATTTTTAAGTTCATCTTTCTTATTCATTTTTTGTAGAAGACATTATTGTCTAACCCCCATCACGATTTTTGAAAGAATTTCTTTGGCATGCATTCGATGCCACTGAGATGACATGACATGTTTCTACATTGAGTAATTCTTCATATTATTGTTTATAATCTTCCACTTTCGATTAGTTTATTTGAAGCTCAGACATAAAGTCTGCTAGTGTTATAGGCTGCTTGAATGGTTGATGATAATCTTCCAAATTATTGATAATCTTTTGAAGTACAGCCGTCTTCTTTTTTTGATTGCTATGCTTATTTGAGTTACTAGACTTCTTGGAGGATGTCTTATAGAATTGCTTCATATTAGAACGCCTCCAAATTGATGACCTAGAAGTGGATGCACTTAAATTTGGATTTTCTTTCAATTAAAGCAATAGTTCCGTAGATGATTCCCGATTTATACAAGGGACTCCTTCTAGTTTTTTGGTCATCTTCATTATTTTCTTAGAGATTACAGTCTGCCATTCTTCTTTTTTTGGTAATATTTTCCCCTTCATTTTGTCTCCTTTCTTAGTTAATTGTATAGGGGAAGACATGATCATCTTTACATATTCCTTTTTTTGGGTGAACTAAAATGTTATTTGATAGCGTTAATTCACAATCTCTGTATTTCTTTTCAAGACAGTCTTTGAAGACATAACAATCTTCAATAGGGTGGCTGATAACTCGGTGATTTGGGCAATAATTTGAATTATCATTTTGATCAGCTTCTTTGGGTCTTTTACACTCTAGTAATTCAAGACCAGCATTAAGTGCTTGGTTAAATAATTTTGCCATACTCTCCTTTTTAAAAGATTATTCGCTATTCATTTTTATTTTAAGGGATTTGATGTGATCACCAGCTCTTGGCTCATGAAAAGTCCGAGACTTATTATTTTCTTCCAATACTAATTTTGGCTAGAGTTGTATATTATTTTTCTTTATCAATTCTTAAAGATGATGTAGAATATATTTCATCTCTTATAATGTCCATAACTTTATTCTTTCAAGGTCTATCTGAATGATATTCAAACTTAGACATTCAACTTTTCAAACTTAACTGCTCTATCCAAAAGCTCTTGATATGTGTTGATTGAGGCCATGCATAAAAATTATAACATCTTATCATCGATTTTTCCCATTAACAGTTAAACAGTGTGCTTTTCTTCCAACTGTTGTTCATATTTCATACTTATATTGCACCAATGTGTTATGTACTTTGTCACTGACTCACCCTTTTTCATTTTTCTAAGGAAATGTCAGGAATAGTAGTCCTCAATAGCACTGGCAAACCATTTCATGAATATATTTTTCAATTCTTTAAATGTCTTAACAGAATCATTAGAAAGTTTTGTGTGCCATTCAAAACCAGTTGCAGTCAATCTACTAATGAATTAGTGGAAGAGTAGAGCATCAACGCCTCCTATATTTCCATAAGTTACTTTAAATTAGGCCAGGTGTTTTTTGGGATTGCCGTTGCCATTAAAAGGTTAAACTTAGGCACCGAACAACATTTAGGGTATTGCAGCTGATCGTATTCAGTCGGATATAGGCAATCGTTGCTCATAAATTTTTCTACTTGCTTTAAGGCAATGATAATTTTAATCTTTTTATTGATGATTAATTCTAGTTATGCAGTCATTACCTGCTCGGATGTACCTATAATATTTTGGTAAGTTTATAAATGAACAAGTCAATCAGCCTTATTTTCCTCTTTATGTGTGGTTCGTATTACAGACCTTCGGGATATTTGGTTGGTTGGTAGATTAATAGGAATACTACTCGATATTTGATGATTAATTGGCAAACTCGATGTCTGATGATCGACTGGCTGAGAAATTAAGGATTAGTAATATTATTCTTTTGCATTAATTGCATCATCACAATCATCTGTGCCATCATTTTTGTCATCTTACTCTTCATTTATGATATCTCTTTATCTATTTCTTTTATCTGGCATTTTATACACCTTTGTGGTTGTGCTAATGTCTCAATAATTACTTCTTTTTCTTAATCATCATTTTATTCCTCATCTGAGGGGACTTATTCTTTTAACTACTCATACTAAGCTTGCTCTTCTTGAGGGGTTATTATTTTGGAAGAAGTAGGATCGCTTTATTGCTTCATCGGTATCCACATGATGGAGGCGGCTCATTACCACGACTCACCATCTAAACTGCCTGAACTTCTATGGTGTCTTCGTCATCATCTTTTTTTTATACACGAATCTCAAAGCGATGCTTTCAATAGATTTTTGGCTCTAGATGCAGTATAGAAAGTTCTTCGATTGGAGGAGTACAGTCAAAATCAACCTTCTTCTAAGGAAATGAAGTTGGTTGGCAATAAGATTCCTTGGAAGATTTTGTAATGTGTCGGCTATTATAAGTGTTAGTAATAAGAATCTTTTTCTTGGGCACCCATTGTTGATGATTCTTATTAGAGGCAGATCTCTGGGAGGCTGCACCAGATGTCATGCCTATACTGACTTTCTTTTCCAGTAATCTTCTTTTATGAGGTCTCGACCTCTAAATTTCTTTACCCTTCCACCAGGATCTTTTGTTAGTGGATTCCTGAATGCGAAGTCCAGGTTTAACGCTCTAATGTTTATCGTGTGGAGATAATTTTGATTTTTCTTGAGTTACTATGGCATATGGTAACTCTCTTGGTGGGATTCTCATAGTCTTATTTGCCAATGGCCTTTGATATCTCTTCTTCATCAAGCCATTTTATTTGGCAACTTTCAAAACTTTGTGTACTCTAGCAGATAGGGTTTTATGCTTCTTCTTTTGAGGAGCAGGAGTTTGCTATTATTGTTTCTAGAAAGACTATTTTAGCTCTCTAGTAGAACTATTTATTTCAACCCACTTTATATTTGTAAACTTATTATGGGCGGGAAGATTAACTTCTGGCTCCAAGGTTGGGAGAGTTGATGGATACACCGGTAGTGATTTTTGGGTTCATAATTCAATATTAATTTTCCTCCTATGCCTTCTAGATAATCTTCCTCTAGATGAGAAGCTTCATGATCATGACTTCTTGGTATAAAATGCTTAGTTGGAAGTGTGATGATGCTTGATAAGATTGATAAAGTCTTCTGCTTGACATCAGTCCTTTTCACAGTTAGAACTTTAGGATGTAAGAGCCTCTCAAAGACTGAGGTTCTATTTTGTTAAACTGCTTTAGCAGTAACAGCTCATAGTTGTTGCATAGAATAAGCACTTTATGCATAAGTTTCAGCAGAATCAGGCCTCGAGCATGACCTTGAATAGTTATGACGTGAATAGGTACAACAACAGCCATTGCAGTAGCTGCAGGAAACTTTAAGCTACTAAATTGGATAGTGGATTCAGAGTCTGTGGTGTTGATGATGGTATTGGCTAGCTGAATGCAATGTATGCTCTAATTGGATGATAAAAGGAGTATTCTGTAGTTCCATTCTGCACAAATAAAAGGAAAGGGTTAGTAATTAAAAGTTGATACATTACCCTACACTTTCAAAGTGTAAAGACTAGATAGAATAAAAAAATATGTAGGAAGTTAAATTTGATTATATATTTTTAAACCCTGAATTTAATGAATTTGTTAGGATTTTAATAATTTTGTTGTTGTTATTATTGATGTATAACTAGCAAAAGATGAAAAGAGAAACCAATCCCATATGGAGTCGCTAGAAATATGTGGGCTCTAAAAATTCTCATGCACCTTGGCCTCTCTACACCATCTCTGTTCTTATTTATGATGGCAGAGAGTTTTAACTAGCTTAGGTTCTAGGTGAATTTTTAAAAGGTAGATTGGGTTTTAGATAAGACACTACCCAGAGATTTCACACTCATTTTTATGAGGGCTTTATGATTTGAGTTCTAGCTTCTTATAGGTGCAAGCCCCTATAGTTAATTACCCCTCCTGATAATAAGAGAGAACTTTTGATTAAGGCTAGTTATTAAAGAAGTTGCATAGGTTATAAATCTAGTGTATAATAGCAACAATTTTATGGTTTGAATTTGGATATGAATTTTGGAGTTTGAGACTTCAAATTTATCACCATTAACTTAAAAATAGATGATGGGAGGAATGAAGATGAGTGCGATAAAGAATCGATGGTTCTGTTATCCCGGGCTGTCATGGTCCCTGGTATACTTAGTCAGGGAGGTAGTCGACCCAACCTGATAGAAGGCACTTTATCAGCAGCCATAGGTTGCTTCGTCCAAGAATTCCTTATAGACATGGGTTGATGTTTATCTAAAGGGATAGATCTGAATCCACCTTATCTGATACAGGGCTTCATGGCTATCAAATGTACCCTATTATTCATTACTCAAGGGTTTGAAGCCGTTAGGGAACATACAAGCTTTGGCTATGATCGTAATATAATGGTGCCATTTTATGGCAAAATCACCCGATCAGAGGGCACATGCACATCACTGCTAGCAAGAGACTATTTGAGGATGAATCTTCGTGATACACCCGACACGACATTCACTATATGTGAGCTGAGGCTAATTTCAAATTTATTACCCCAAAAAATAATTGTAGAAGGTGGATGGTTTTTAGTTTTAAGCTTTTTTTAGAAGATAGATTTCATTTTAAGTTTTTAGATTTTTATTGGTTTTGAGATTTAACTCATCTGGTTGATATTTATATTCAACACGGCCATCATTGGGGTAACGTTAAAGTCACTTGTATTTTCATAGAAATTTGAGAAGCATTTTATGATTTAGGTCAGGTTGACTCTAATCCTTTTATGGAAGAGGATGAAACTTAAATATTTGACCAGTGCAACATTCTCAGACATTGGCATTTATAAATTTATCGTATTTGTCGAAGCACATAAGAGTTGCTTTTAGTTTGAAAATAGAATGCTATATTAGTGAGCATTTAACCCTGCATAGCATTCTCGGATATTTATGTTTATAACTTTAACACATTTGTTGGAGCACATGTAGGGTGTTATTTTCAAATGTGTTTTCAGTATCATCATAAGGAAATAGCCTTCTATTCGCTTGTACAAGAAGGGTTGTGAATTCGGTAGCTTTATTTAGCAATACGCTGGGTCTCATTTCATCTTCTACAAACTATTATTTTCTTCAATATTCAGCCTATAGGAGTGTACTTCTGCTTACCAACACACTATATGATGCATCAGGAGCCTACCACAAGTGGTTTACAGTTTTCATCATAAATTCCCTTTTACTGCTTGCTAGTGTGTTGTAGCATTGTGTTGTAGGTCACTTATTGCTCCTTGTAAATGAGTTATCATGCACTAATGAATTTCTTGTAGTGGTTCATAGATGCCTGCATTTATCATGGGCTCGTTGCTTTTGTTTGCAGGCAATGTGTCGCACTCATTGCAATCTCCTCATTCATCATTGTGTTTGGTGTTGAAAGTTAAAAAAGAGGTTTTGAAAAGTTTAGTTTTCTTTGAGAAATTTAATTCAGAATATCAATTTCAAAATTAAACATGTCATTATGAACGATATATTTCCTCAAGAGGCAGAGATATCATTCCTAAGTGGGTTCAGATAATGAAGCTGAAAATCTCACCTTGATTGTAATAATCAAATCCAAGGAAGAACTACATATGACCAAGAATGGTTAAAATGAGATTCTACCTGTATTTAGCTATTATAACCTGGATGAAAATATTATTATTTTCATATTAAAAAACACTACGATAAATGATATATCTCCCTAAGGGAAGAAGATATCACTTATCATCGATCATCCGAACATGATGATAATGATCATCATTGAACTTGATTTTCCCAAAAAAGACTAATTGAGTTTTAAAAATTAATATTTTTTTGAAAAGGTGGGTGTGGGTTCTAAATTTCCTACGAGTGCAAGCCATCATTAATTATATCATAGATAGGTTAAATTCCCTACGAATGCTCTCGATTGAAATAATGGCAAAATATTTATTTAGAGGCTTTCTAGGAGTGATATCAAAGGAAGTAAATGTTGCAAATCTGGTTTTGATGATGACAAACATGTTTCCAGTGTGTTTTGCTTGGCTAATATGTTTCAGGCACAAAAGACCGCGAGCCACTCAAGCCAACTCAAGATCGGGTCTAAGTGTGTCAAATGTATGATTTTTCTTTTTATTGAGTCAATTGTAATGTAACTGATTCCCTAGCTAAGTAACCTTGCACACACACACTCAGGGAGAAAGATTGAGTGAATTAGAGTTTCTGTTAAAATTTTGTTCAGATCGTCCTGGATGATTTTCACATCGTCCTGGACGATCCAGCCAAAATAGAAACCCTAATTAGGGCAACTAAGTTAAGAGGGTATGATCAAGCAGATCGTCCTGGCCGATCTCTGGATCGTACGGGACGATATGCCCAAATCAGAAATTCTCAACCGCCAGATCAAGTTAGGCAAGTTTTTATTTTTAGTTATTTGGTCTGATCGTCCCAGACGATACGTGTATCGTCCTGGATGATTCAGTACAATCATGCCTAATTTAATCTGGTAATTAAGGAAAGTAATTTATTTTTGATTGATACGATCATATCGTCCTGGACGATCACAGGATCGTCCCGGACGATCATGATCGTCTAGTGCATTTCATTTGTACGACCTGAACTGTGTTCAGGACGATTTGGGCACTTTTTGAACTAATCGTACAGGACGATATCCCTATCATCCTGGACGATCAAGTCATTTTTGAGTCGTCCAGCACAGATTTCTCTGGACGACCCGAACTGTCTTCTGGACGATATTCATCGATTTGCACTGATCGTCCCGGACGATCGCAGGATCGTACGGGACGATGTGAACAATTTTTTTTACTGATCGTCCAGAAGAGCCAGATCGTCCAGGCTAAAATAACTGAATTTGAACTGATCGTACAGGACGATCTATCGATCGTCCTGGACGATCTTGGCCGACCAGTTGAGATTTAGGGCAAAATTTAAGCCCTCCTATAAAAAATTTTTTTCTTGAAACAAGAAAAATCTTTTGCTACCTTCCTTCCCTGAGAAACCCTAGAGAGAGAGAGAGTTGGGAGAGAGAGAAGAGATCTTGTGAGGGGGAGTTAGTGAGGGATTCACTAAGGTTGCTCCAAGCACGGATCAGAGTCATCTTTTCCGCTCGTCGTCTGTCGTCTAGTCGGTGTTCGTCGTGGGAGGATCGTTCGCAAGAAGATCCGGGGTTCTCTGCCCGCTTCAGGTGGAAGCAAAAGGAGTTCGAAGGTTCTCTGCCTGCTTCAGGAGGAAGAGAAAGGAGGTCGGGTTCTCTGCCTCACCGTGTGGTGAAAAGGAGGTGTTTTGTACAGGCTTCTCCGCCTTGCTGTGGGAGTAAAAGGAGAGACACTTTTGTTTAGTGCAATACCCGGAGGGGAGTCTCCGGGGAGTGGACGTAGGTCAAGTTGACCGAACCACTATAAAACCTGGTTTGCTTTTCTGATTTAATTCTGCACTTTACTTTTTGATATTAACTGCGTGGGTGAATATCTAAGATTGATCTTTTCGTTCTTGTTTAATCGTTTCCGCTGCTAAATATCAAAAATATTTTTCATCGTTGTCGTGAAATTTTTAAATAACCAATTCACCCCCCCTCTTGGTTAGCCTCGGGACTAGTTCACTAGGGCTTAACATCCCTTTCGAACTTTCAGTAAATTTGGAGTTTCAATGGGGATTGGATCAAATTTTGAAAACTTATTTTTGGAGTTAACGGAGGATGGGTGGGATACACTTTGAGATTATGAAATAACTCAAAAGTGTCTCAACCTAATCTAAGTATTAGGCTTTAAATTTTAGATTGAGAAAATTCTTTTCAATTTACGTAGATCATATTATTTAAAATTTGGGATTATATTCCCGGAGGTTGGGATCTTATGATTCAAAATTTGCCTCAGATCTTAAATCTAAATTGGGCACTGGACCACAGTAGCCCAAACCTAACTAATGCAGTGTAAAATCTGGACTTTCCTGGCCTGAATTAGGGAGCCGGCTAACCACCTAGTCAATTTAAAATCTATGAGTTTGATCTTTATTTTGAAAGAGTGGTAGGGATGTTATTATTAATGCTCTTGAAGAATTAGGATCGACGTCTAGAGAGGATCCTAATTGGTTCCTTGATTTATATGGGGTGGAAATGCTTAAATGGAATGCAATTAAAATTTTAGACTCTTTTAATTAGTTTTTAATGTAATGCATGCTGATCGACTTGATTAAATGCATGAAATGTGTATAAAACAATTTTTAAAAAAGGCTTAAAAATTATTTTTTTCTAGAGATTGCACAACATCCCCTTGACAGATCTACAACCTTAAAGGCCAGATGGTCTGCCAAATCCAGCAGGTGGGGAGGTGCCTAACAAGGAAGTGAAGTAAATAATATGCTTATGCTCACTTCCAGCTATCCCAAGCTTACTTCTTAGATTATTAGAGTTTTTACGTTATCTTAAAATTTTTTATTTAAATTTAAGTAAAAAAAATTTTATATGTGCCCTCATGAGCCTCCGCGTATCCAAGCTAAAATAAAAATGATATGCAAATCACAAAAACCTAAGAAAAATAGGCAATCCTAATCACAATTAAATTAAATCAAGCTCATCAATAAATCAAATTAATTAAATAAATATCTATAGGAAAATAACATATTTATTACAACCCAAAAATTATATAAACTAAAAGTGACCGGGTACAACTAACCACCAACATTTTAACAGTTGGCTAAGGAGAGAGAAGGTCCTTTTTTTAGAGAGAGAAGACGGTTATTGAATTTTTATTTCACCTTATTTTTTGCTACCCCGGATGGCGGCGGAGGGTTGTCGGCCTCCGTCGAATGGTGGTTCGTTTGATAGCCTCTAATCGTCCTCAACAGGTGCTAGGTTTCATTCTCGTGCAAATCCAACTTCATCTTCGCCTGCATTCGGAGATGGTAAATCAGGGTTTGATCATGATGCGAAGGTGATGTTTAAATCTAGAATGCCTTTGGTCATCAACGAAGGTGGGTTGATGGTTCCAAAGAAACAAATTGAATATATAAAGAAGGGGAAAACTGTTTTGGTGGATGTCATGGAAAAAAGCACAAAAGTTTCTGGTATCATACCAGATTCCACACTTGGCTTTAATCCAGGTAATGGTGCTTCATCGTCGTCTGGTTCGAAGTTAGTCTTGAAAGGTGGGGTTGATGCCAACCCAGTTGAGATAGGTTCTGATAAGGTGAAGGAGGCGGCAGGCGATGTCCAAAATTCAGAAGAAGTGCTTAATAAGGAGATTTCTTTTGGCTGTACTTCGGTTGTTGACCCACAAGTTAATAAGGATAGTTGAGATCCTTCTGTCTTTGACATGGAGAAGGTATGTTGCTGTGATTCAGGAGATTTGGGCAATTGTATTTTAGGAAACATTCAGGAGGATGTCCCCAAGCGACAATCGAGCAAGGAGTTAGGGAATGCTTGGAGCAAAAAGCCCAATATCAGAGCTCTGGACATTGATTATGGTGAATGTTTCATAGAGAATGGATCAGTGGTGAAATTGCATTTGCAAAATGAGTTGGATAATTTTAATAAGCTTCAAAAGTCATTGGTTATCAAAGTTTCTGGAGATAATGTTCCCTCTTATGTTATAGGGATGGAATTGAGGAGGCAATGGTCCCAATATGCTAGATTTCATTTGACGTTGCTTGGAATGCGGTGGGTGCTTTGTGCTTTTTAAGAAACAAGCCCTACGGAGGCAGTTCTTTTGAGTGGTCCTTGGTATGTCAATGGACATATCATTGGTTTCGATAGATGGTCACCTTCCTTTTCACCTTCCTCATTAAGGGGGTTATAAGCACTGGTTTGGATTAGGATGCCTAACCTCCCATTACAATATTGGGATGAGATAAACATTTGTTGGATTGCATCCATGGTTGGCTCACCATATCTAATTGACGGAAACATGTTCCAGTGGGGGCGAAGAGAATTTGTAAGGATTTTTGTCAGATCAATCTTGATGGCAAGTTTCCATTGGGAGTTTGGGTGGAGGGAAGTTCAGGTAAATTTTACCAAAATATTGAGTATGAAAGGATTTCCAACTTTTGCTTCAATTGTGGCAAGATAGGACATTTGAGAAAGAATTGTATGGAAAATTATTTAGAGACTAATCATGCTTCTATGCAAATGGAGAAGCGGGCTAGTAATGACATTACAGTTGAGAAGGAAACTCATGGTGTTGCTGAAAGAATGTCAAAAGAAGGATCTAATGCTGACAAAGAAGGATATGGACCATGGTTGCACGTTAACTATGGAAGGAGGAAGCCTAATCCAAGCTTCAAGAAGACTTGGACAAGGTCTTTAAAGGAGGTTGCTGCTAAGGTAAACGATTCCAAGGAAATTCCTGCTATTCATAGGGATTTGGCTGCGGAGGAGATGGCTAAAGATTGTCCTATGCTGGGTTCTCAATCTAATGTGGAGGTTGCTGTGGCAGTTTCAGAAGTCTCTAAAGGTCAGATCAACTCTTTAAGTATTCCCTCTACGGATATGGGAGGAGGTATGCTTTCAAATAATAGTATCAATCTCAATAATATTAACAAATTTGATGTTTTGAGTCAAATTATGGAGGAAGGGGAGATTGTTTGTATGGAGAAGGATGGAGAAAAGTCTCCTGTTGGCTCAATTATTAGCAAAGGAGTTGAGTTTGATTCTATAGGTAAGGATCCTGATATAATGGAAGTTATATTGGGTCCTAATGATGGTGGATCATCTAATGTCAAGAAGAAAGGGTCAAAATAGCTAAAAGGTTTGGGGCCGATCAAATTGCCTCCTACAAGCAGGAAAGTGGATGGTGATCAAAAAGAGAAGGTTGGGAACTCTTCCCCTCTTATTCCATGATGACTTCTTCAGTGTTTTGGAATTATAGAGGAGCTAGGAAGAGGAAGGCTTCTCTATATCTCAAGGAGGCTGTGAAGGATCATGGGGTTTTCTTTCTGGGGTTGCTTGAAACCAAATTGACATTTTTTGATAGGAGGGATTTCAATTTGTTGATTGGTACTGAGTGGGACTACTTTCAAATGCCTTCTAAAGGCTTGTCAGGGGGTATCTTGGTGTTACGGAAGCATAGTTTAGCTTCTTTTAAAGTCTTAGATTCTTCTCCCCAGGTGGTTATTGGAGAATTGGATGTTCTCAATAAAGGTAGATGGAGAGTGGCTACTGTCTATGGGAGTAAGGATGTTTACAGGAGGAGGGTGTTGTGGGAGAAGCTGGAATTCTCAGACAAAGAAATTCCTATGGTGGTGGGGAGAGACTTCAATTGTTTTCTCTCTAACGATGACAAAAGGGGAGGGAAAAGATTTATTTTTTCGCAAGAACCAAAAGAGATGAAGACTTTTTTGACTTTTAATGATTATCATGAGGTGGCGTACATGGGGCCAAAGTTTACATGGTGTAACAATAAATCTGGGGCTGAATGGATTCTTGAAAGGCTTGATAGATATTTTGTAAACTCAGTGACTATCAGCTCTTCCCACCGCATGGTGGTTAGACACTTGGCTAGAGTAGCATCGGACCATTGCCCGATCCTCTTAAATTTGTTGGAGTTCATCCCATTGTCTAAGAGAATTATCAAATTTGAGGACGTTTGGGCTTCTATCCCGGCGTCTACTACGGTTGTGAAGGAGGCTTGGGGGGAAAAAACTTTGGGGAGTCTTCCTCAAACTCTTAACCACAAGATGAGAAGGGCCTTGAAGGCTTTATTTTATTGGAGTAGAGATAAGTTGAAGAATTTAAATCTTTCAAAGGAAAGCCTTAAAAGGGATATCCTGGAATTACAAGAAAGGGAAGCTGAATTGGGGTGTCTCTCGGCTAAGGACTGCTGGTCCTTGAAAGCCAAAATTTGTGAGCTGAATTCTACTTTGGCTTGCTTGAATACGTGGTGGAGACAGCGTGCAAAAATCAAATGGTTCATTGAGGGTGACAGAAATTCTAGTTTTTTTCAAGCCTTTGCTAGTGCAAGGAGGAATTCCAATTTCATCTACAAAATTAAGGATGAAGAAGGGATTTTGGTGGAAGATCAACACCAAATTGAAACTGTCTTGTTTCAATTCTTTAAGGAAAAAATGGAGAGATAGAAGCTGCTCTTTGGATGATTGGCCAGCTCCTTGGAAATGCTTGGATGGAGATGACATTAGCTTATTGAACAAAGAATTCACAATCAATGAAGTAGAGAATGTGATTAAGCAAACTGGTGGGAACATTGCTCTAGGGAATGATGGTATCTCTTACTCTTTTATTAAAGCTTACTGGACCATTATCAAAGATGATTTCTGGAAGGCCATCAATCACTTCTTTTGCTCGGGGGAAATGTGTAAGGAATGGAAAGATACTATCATTGTTTTGATCCCCAAGGTAAGTAATCCTATTTCTCCTTCAAATTTTAGACCCATTGGTCTATGCAATACTGTTTATAAAGTGGCGGCCAAGGTTCTCTTGAATAGATTGTTGGACATTATTCCTAAGTTGGTTTCAGAGGAGCAAGTGGCATTTCTGAAAGGAAGGTCGCTGTTTAATCATGTTCTTGTAGCACAGGAAGTTTTTCATAAGTTCAGATACTCTAAATCGGCTAAGGGTCTAGTCACTTTGGGTAAAGCCTTAGATTATTTTGGTTTTCCAATGAAGTTTTCTAATTTAATTATGGATTGTGTTCATGATCCTTCCTTTTCTTTGTTGATTAACGACAATCTCTCTAATTGGATCAAGGCTTGCCGTGGGTGATGCCCTCTTTCACCATTTTTGTTTATTCTTTGCTCTCAACTCTTATCAAATGCTTTTTTTACAAAGGAGTGATTCTTTTGGAGTTTGTATTTTCCCAAATGGTCCAAGGATATCGCACTTGCTCTATGCAGATGATTTGATTATTTTCTCCGAAGCAAGAGTTAAGGTGGTGAAAGAGCTCAAGGACATGTTAATGAACTTCTGTGGTTGGACAGGTCTAAAGATAAACAATAGTAAATCATGTATTTTGTTTGGCAAAGCTGTTAAAAGAAGGAGAAGGAGAGTCATCTCCTGTATTATGGGATTTAAACCTGTCAAGAAATTCTCTTACTTATGAGTTAAAGTTGCTTTGAGGAGGCTTGCAAGAGAAGACTTTCAATTCATCATTGATAAAGTCTTGAGGATGCTGAACATTTGGGGTGGTAAATTCATTTCTTTAGCAGGAAGGATCACTCTTGTTAAATTGATTTTGCTCTCCTTCCCTACTTTTCAATCTACTATATCCTTAGTTCCCAAAGGTGTCTTGGATGAATTGGATAAGATTTGTAGAAGCTTCAGGTGGATGAGAAGGCTCGGACTAATCCTCGGGTGGAGACCTTTTGGTGGAGGATTCTCCACAATGCTATCCCTACTAACTAATTCTTGTCTTACAGGAGGTTGCAAGGAAATAGTAGTTGTCCAAGGAGTTGTGATGAAGTTGAATATATTGAGCATGTTGTAACCAAGTGCAAGAAGCTGAAGGAGGTTGTTCAACATTTGAATAGATGGGTATTTCAAATACCAGAATTCAGTTCATTTATAACCTGCTGTAGGTGGATGGATACTCAGAACTCTTTGTTAGTTAATCTGTTTTATAACACTATTTTCTTCTCCTGGAAGGCAAGGAAGTAGCTAGTTCATGGAGGCGTTGAGGGGAGTCCATTGGTGATTGCGGCTAATGCTGTAAGCTATGCTACGGTTTCAACTTCTTACAATTGTTATAACTCGGGCAACTGGGATGCTAATCAGCCTAAGCTGTTGGTTAATCATTGGCATCCTCCTCAACCCGATTGGATCAAAGTTAATGTTGATGCATCGTTATTACCTTCTTACAAAGCAAGGATTGGTGGAGTTTTCTGTGATCATAGGGACATATTTCTAATGGCTTTTGGACATGCTTGTGTTCATTGGGACGTTTCTAGTCTGGAGCTTCTTGCCATCAAAGCTATCAAGGATGTGATTAAAGAGTGGATGTTATGTTATAAAGACATTATCATTGAAGGTGACAATAAGAACATCATCAGGTTTCTCCAGAATGCTGTTGGGAGAGGCGGCAAGGATTTGGGAGATTTTTCTTTCATCAATAACTTCGATTATGTTATTTTTAATTATATAGATAGGGAGTCTAATAAGTTAGCATATTTATGTGCTAACTGTACAAAAAAAAACTAGATTCTAATCATAGGATTGACGCAAGTTGACTTTGAGTGGGATACTCTTTATCTTCAGCTCTTCGTCCTCCACTTGTTCGGGCTCCTTGCATTCATTGTATCTGGATACCCAAATGAAAAGAAAACTCTTCCCCACAAGGGGAGATTATTCTTTTCACTTCAGGTACTGAAATAATCTAAATTTGGGCTTCTAAATAAAAAAAGACCCTCCCTTAAGGGATGTCATTTCCTCTTTGGAATAAAAATTTGGATCTACGTATCCCGGCTCTAACATCTAACTTTTACAACTCTTAACTTTAAACAAATTACATTTATATTAAAATGGAAAATCTCGACTCTCCTCCGGGGTTCTCCTAAGCATATAAAATCAAATAAATTCTAAGATGTTTATATTTATGTGCCATAAAAAGTAAATCACACTTGGCCACACTCTTGTTTATTTGGGGGCTAAGCAGCAGAAATACCTGTAGCATTTACATTTATTATTAATTTATCCCCCTTTTCTTACCTTGCACGAGTGTGGCCACCTGTAGAAAACTCAGTGAGCCACCAAATCTATCCTAACATAAGTGTATCATATTAACAATCACATCAATTCATAGGTCACATTTAAAGTAAGTAAACACCAACATCGATAAATTTTCAATCACAAAATGTAATGAAAACTTAAAAAACTCGACACACAGTAGTAAAAGTAAACACCAGCCTAGCCTAGACTAGAGTTGATTGTCCTAGCAAACCATCTAAAGTGTATGCTAAAGGCCATGTGGCTGGGGTAGATCTTAAGCTGGGTAATTTGTTAAAGTTGTCTGATGTTCGAGTTTATTAGAGGTTGAAGGATAAATTTGTGTTTGAGTTTAGATATTAATATATTAAGGATTATTTTAGGATACAATTTGAAGATTGATTGATCAAATGAATTACATTAGTTAGAGATTAAAGGATTGATGGATTTTAATTAATTTAATTAGTTATTGATTTTAAGAATTAAATTAATTTAGATTTTTCCTCCAATCAGTTTGTGGAGTTGTCACAGTGGGCTCAAGGAACCAGGCCTCTTTAGGACACTTAGCCCCACAGATCAAGGTAGTCCAACCTATAAACCAGGTTGATATGATTGGACTAAGGATTTTAATTTGGTTAAGTAATTAAGAGTCACTTAATTTTACGATTCTACACTCCATTGAATTTGTTCATGGTGTTGTCATGGTGGGCTTGAGGAACCAGGCCTCCTTAGGACACTTAGCCCCGCAGCTCAAGGTAGTCCATCCTAAAAACTTTATCTGCAGTGATTATTATGTATTAAAATATTGGTTGACTAATTTTATTAATCAAGTTAGAGTTTTTTGAGATTTTAACCAATTATTGAATTTTTGGGATTATTGGAATTATTTAAATGTGTTAATTAAGGAGTTAAAGGTTAAATTTTTAAATTAAAATGATTTCTAGAATTTTAGTATTTTCTTGAATATTAGACCTTAAGATGAGTAATTAGACTTTTAGTTTTCTCAAATTGTAATTTTTAACATCAAGTTATGATTTTTCAAAGTTTTGACCTAATTTTAAACTATGGTTGACCGGAGAGTTGACTTTTTGATTTTGACTCAATTTTGGAGGTCTGATATTTTTAGAAAATACTAAATTTTAATCAGGGTTCAATAGCTTTGAATTTGATTAAATTGGATTTTTTTGAATTATTGGTAATTTTTCAAAGTTAAGGTATTTTTGGAATTTCTAAAATTGCTTAATTAAGAGAATTTTTAGATTTGATCCAAATCAGCTCTAAACATTTTGGAATCACCCCCAAAGGTCAGGAATGACCTAAGGGTATGTTTCTAAGCATTTAGGAATTTTTTGAAATTTTTAGAAAAAATTAATTAATTAAATGAATTAATTTCTAATTTTCCATAAAAATAAATTAACGCTAAATTTGAGGCCTGATCATGGGGGTTTTATTTTTTATGGATTAAGGGTTCAATTATGAATAGTTGGAGGGATTATGTAAATTTTTAAGAGTTAATATGAATTAATTATGATGTAATTAGGGTATTGGGTCAATTCTAGGGGTTTATTTTTGGGTCCCTAGTTGGAGGACCAAATTGGCACAAATTCTAGTGAAACTTGGGCCATGAGTTCACCTAAACTAAAGGCCCAATCTGACCAAATTTGGGCCCAAGTTGAATCCCCTAAGGTGGTTAAATAAACCACCAAAGGTAACCACTATATTACCTTAAAAATTCTTAAGTCACTACCTAGGGTAAGGAATGGGGTGCAATTAGTGGGCCCAAACTTCATAGACTAAACATAACCAGCACATAAATATTGAATTCCTAATTCCCATATTATAAAGCCAATTTGAACTTAGGGATCAAACCATGACCCCTAACTTTGAATTTTGTCAAACATGCCTTTAAACATTTGAAATAGGGGAAATAAAATTATGGCATGTCTAATACAAGCCCAACAGTCTCCCAAAGTCTCAAATTATGGTGAGTTCAATTTTGCAAGAAAAGCCTAAAAAGCCCCTAGGATAACTATTGAAATTCACTAAGTTTCATGTATAATCACAACCTGAGACCACAGGGCTTTTAAAGTTTTTCTTGAGATCTTTCCAATGAGCCTAAGAACATTTAAATTAGGGTTGTTAATTTTGGGACACGGGTCGGGTTCAGGTCGAACCCGGAATTGACCCGACACTACTCGGGTTCGGGTTAACCTGACCCATTTTTATAAACTGATCAATTTTCTGGACGTGAACCCGACCCCCTTCGGGTTCGGGTCAACTCGACCTGACCCGCGGACACGACAACACTGGCAACAGCAGTGGGTCGATGGTTGGCGGCAATGAAAGCCGACGGAAGCAAGTGATGATTGAAATGGGGTGTTGGATGCAACACTGAACACAACCGTATGACACGGTAGGCTGACTCGACGCAATGTGCAGGCTGACCAGAACTTGGTCGACGTAATGCTGGAAGAAACCGTGAGACATGATGCTAACCTCGAGATAAGATGCGATGCGATAAGGGCAGCCAGGTCAGGCAAGGCAGCTAGGGCAGGAGGGCCACAGGGCAGGCAGGCCAAGTCAGGACAGGTAGGCCACAGGGCAGGCGGGGCAGCCGGGGCAAGCTGGTAGCCAGGGCAGGTGGGACAGGCGGGCAGACTCGGGCAGGGCCGATAAGAGCAGGCAGACAGGTTTTTGGGTCATTCCTGGTCATTCTTGGGTTTTCGAGTCAACCAGAACCTGACCCCATTTTGCAAATGGGTCAGTTTTTTGGATCCGAACCCGACCCGCTTTGGGTTCGGGTCAACCCAAACCCAAAATTTTTGGGTCAGGTTCGGGTCGGGTCCAAAATTGACACCCCTAATTTAAATCGACCAAGTGTGGAGGAAAATATGATTTTTCAAAGATCCATGCAATTTTTTAGATTTTTAAATCCCAGGATTATATAGTCAGTAGTACGCTTTATGCGTGGTGTAATCTAATTGAAGGACCAATCATTAGTGCTAATTATGTAATTGTGGGATTAACCATAGTCGTTCGATGGAGGATTGAACAGTTAGGATTAAATGGCCTCTAAGACCTCGGGATTTAATCTGAACTGTTGATTAAGATCAACAGATCAGATTTTTTTGTTAACCTCCCATGGATGTCCATAATCATGAGCCTTCTCTGACGTGATCTAGGCAATCCCGCTGACAAACTTCCATGAAATTTCACAGAGAGGATCAGGATGGTAGGGACTTCCAATCCAATGGTGGGATGTCATTAGATTGAAAGTTCCTTTCACACTTGACCAACACTGCCAAGCTAGGAGCTCAAGAAAGGGTTCTTACCATGTAAAAAGCCCCAATGAATGGGTTTTTCTATTGAGAAGCTTCAGGGGGAGATGGCGAACACTTATGCTTCAAACATCTCAGTCGAAGGATCATCGGAAGTAGAAGTTCGAGCAGGAAGTGGACAAATTTTGTCAGAGCTCGCTCGAACCACTGGTCGAGAGGGCGGGGAAGCTAGGGAATGAGAGAAGAATACTCAGAGAGGTCTAGGGAAAGTTTTGAAGTGTCTGCATACGAATGGGGACTTCTGAGATGGGGTGCCCTATTCAAATGGCTTCCACGGCCATAGACAGCTGGGATCTTACTAGTGGTTGACTAGATGCCAAATGGAAGGGGACTTGCCCCTAGGGTCTCGTGAGCTTGAGCCCAGTAAAATTAGAGCCTAGAAGACTTTGGATGAAGCCAGAGATGGAAGGGATGACAAAAACCTTCTCCCATTCACTTTGGCCGCTGTTGGCCACTGGCTAGGTCTGGGTGATCTCAAAAGGGTGTTGGAGGCTTGGTGAACTCAACCATCTTTTTAATTGGGGAGGAGCACCATAATTCACCTGGATGGCTCAGGTTGACCCAAATTTATATGGTTTGGGTCAAATTGGGTGCAACCTTGGTCAAGCTAGAGGGTGGCTTGAGACGGGAGGTGTGTTGAGCCAAGGAGCACATAATGTAAATGTCAATTGGGTTTGATATGGTCTGAGGTGGGAGTTGGCTCGGGTGAAAGGGGTTTTGACCATATTAGGCTAGCCTAAAGAATGACCTAAGTTAACCCTAGGGTGGGGCTGATTAGGGTACGTGTGTTGGACCTAGGGCCACCTTATGGAGGTTTTAATTTGGCTTGGTGGGACCTAGGTTGAAAAATGGCTCAACCCATAATGATTTTGACAACTTTGGGTTAACCTAATTCCTAACCTTAGTTGACTCAAGGGCTGGGTCAACTATTGAAGGTGTAATGGGTTAAGGGGGACCCAATACCACCATTGGTTTGATCCAATTTGGTTTAGAGTGGAAGTTTACTCAAGAGAGACCTCCCTTTAGGCACTTGGGTCAAGCCAAATGGCTAACCCAAGTGAGCCCAAGGCTTGAAACCACCCAAGGATCATCCCTAAGGGCCTGATGGGTGGTCCTAGGGGTTTGAATTAGCTTGAGAAAGCCTTGGTCAAAGGTTTGAATGAGTAGAAGTGTATGAGAGGTTTGGTCAAACTTGATTGACTTGGTCAACTAAGTTAACCTAGGGTTAAGGGTTTGGTCCATTGAGTTCAAATCAAGAGGAGGTCATTTGGTTGGAAATGGGTGTTTAGACCCTTAAAGGGCACTTTGGTCAACCATGGTTCACTTGGTCAACCATGGTTGACTTGGTCAACTAGGTCAAAATAATGGGTGGGTTTGGGTCCAATGTGTTCCTAGTGATATTTAGGATCCATTTAGATAGGTTTTGATGGTTGATAGGGTTGAACTATATTGAGTTTTGTAGAAAAGATCAAAAACCCCTTTAAAGGGTATTTTGGTCATTTTGACCCTTGATCAACCCTAGGTCAAATTGGGTCTAACAATGTATAGGTCACTGCTCAACAAGTCATAACAAAGGTTATGGATGTGATTAAAAGGTTTTGAAATAATTTTAAATTCCACTGAAAGGCAAGTCCAATGGCATAGCCTGTAAATAATTGAGGGTTTTGGAGCCTTCAAAAATTATGTGGTGGGGTTGAGATATGCCCAACATAGAGGATCGAGGTTGAGTGATCGCATAATGGGGTTGAAATATGCCCATCACAGAGGATCAAGATTGAATGATCGTATGATGGGGTCGAAATATGCTCATCACAGAGAATCAAGATTGAATAATCGTATGATGGGGTTGAGATATGCCCATCATAGAGGATCAAAGTTAAATGATCGTATAATGGGGTTAAAATATGCTCATCACTGAGGATCGAGATTGAATGATCATATGATGGGGTTGAGATATGCCCATCACAGAGGATAGAGGTTGAATGATCGTATGATGGGGGAAGATTGAGGTTGCATGCTCGTATGATGGGGTCAAGATATGTCCATCATAGAAGATTGAGGTTGAATGATCATTTGATGGGGTTGAGATATGCCCATCATAGAGGATCGAGGTTGAATGATCGTATGATGAGGTCAAAATAAGCCCATCACAAAGGATCAAGGTTGAATGATCGTATGATGGGGTCGAGATATGCCCATCATAAAGGATCAAGGTTAAATGATCATATGATGGGGTTAAAATATGTCCATCATAGAGGATTGAGGTTGAATGATCGTCTGATGGGGTCAAAATATACCCATCACAGAGGATCGAGATTGAATGATCGTATAATGATGTCAAAATATGTCCATCACAGAGGATCGAAACTTAAAGAGAGGTAGCACCTAACCTTAGGGGAAAGGGATCACAAATCAATTAATTGACAATTTTGATATTTTCAAAAATTGCTTTAACATAGAAAATAAGATTGATCATAATTAATCTAGGATATCAAAATATTTCATTAATTTGAGAATTTGAGCTACATTAAGTATAGTATTTCTCAAGGAAATGCTCATTGACCTGTAATATTGGGTTATTTCCTTTACAATCCACTAGCTAATATGAGCCCTTTTATAGTTTATCTCCATGTTTGATTAAAAAAGTATGTGGTTTGAAAAAGATTTAATTTTCTTTAGGAAGTTTGAAATTTTTGAAATTTTAATTTTGAAATTGAACACGTCATTATGAATGTTAAATCACCTCGGGAGGTAAATATATCATTCCCTAATAGGTTCATATTTTAAAACTTTGGATTTATCTTAATTATCACGATTAAACTTAAGGAAGACAACATATGATCCCGGAGGATCAAAATGATGTTTGATCAAATACTTTACTGAAATAATCTAGATAATAGATCATTAATTTTATAATCAAAATAATAATAAAATGATATATCTTCCTAGAGAAGGAGGCTATCGCTTATTATTAATCATTTAAAAATGATGATAATGATCGTAAAGTTTAATTTTTCTAAAGATAATTAATTGAGGGTTTTGAAACTTAATTTTGAAAATTTGATCTGGGTTTTTAAATCTCCTATGAGTGCAAGCCCTCGTAGTTAATTACATCACATGAAACAATAATTTTTTTATGAATACTCTCGATTAAAATGGCGATATGAATTTTATTTAAGATTTTTAAGGTTTGGTGTCAAAGAAGGTAAGGCTTAGACATTTCAAATAGGGATGGTTCAAGATTTAACACTTATTTTTGGAGTCAAAAGAGGAAGGGTAGGAGGTACCTGAGATTTTAAAATAATTTAGAAGTACCCCAGCCTATCCTAAGTGTTGGGCTTGAATTTGATTGAAAGAGGTTTAAGTTTGAGTTATCGATTTTATTAGAAGCTTGTGATCAAATTCCTAGAGGTTAAGGACTTAAGATTAAAAATTAGCCTCAGATCCTAAGTCTAAAATGGGTACTGAAAATCAGTGACCCGAACCTAACTAATGCAATATAGACTCTGGACTTACCCCGACCTGGATTAGAGAGCCAGCTAAACCACCTAAACTCTTCAAAATCATGAGTCAGGTCTTTAATGTAAAGTGGTTAGGGATATTATTTAAGATAAGTTTAAGGAGTTAGGGTCGACATCTAGATCAAATTCCTAATTGATCCCTTTAACTTATGTTGGGTGAAATGTTTAAGTAAAATACAAATTAAATATTTAAACACTTTTTTTAAATTTATATCTAATGCAATGAATGCTAGTTGACTCGAATGCTTAAATCAGAATGAAGCAATTTTTTGAAAAAAGAATTAAAAATATATTTTTATCCTAGATTTGCACAGATCCCATTGATAGAACTTCACCCTCATAAACCAGGTGGTCTTCCATAACTCCCAGGCAGGGAGGTGCCTAACAAATGGAATGAAAATACAGTAAATATGTTATGAAACACTCCCGACAGTCCCAGGCTTACTTCTTAAATTGTTAAATTTCTATGTGAACTTAAATATTTTAATTTTAATTAAAGTAGAAATAGTTTTATTCATACCCTCATGAGCCTCCGATCAGGTTTCAGGCTAAATCAAAACACAACATGCAAGATCGTCAAAAAACTAAGAAATGTTGTGAATCAGCATTCAATGATTATAATTTTGATGATAGCAAATATTTTTATTTCTGTTTGAATCACTAACCTTTCAGGTTCATAAGATCAATTGCAATTCAAGCCAGCTTAAGATCGAGTCAGTCTGTTTATGTTTCAGGTTTAATATATATTTTTTAAATTTCTTAGTTAAGTGTAATGTAAAATATCCCCAAGCTAAGTAACCTTACACACACACACTCAGGGGGAGAGTTTTAGTGAGTTAGAGTTTCTGTTCATATGTTATTCAAATCATCCTAGGCGATATTCATATCGTCCTAGACGATCCACTGAAAATAGAACTCTAATTAGGGCGATCATGTTATGTCGATTTAATTAAACAAATCATTCTAGATGATACACCCATTATATAGGATGATATGCTCAAATTAGAAATTCTCAGTCGCCAGACAAAGTTAGGCAAGTTTTTATTTTTAGCTTTTTGATCTGATCATCCTGGACGATACGTGTATCATCCTGGATGATTCATTACAGTCATGCCTAAATTAGTCAAGTGATTAAGGAAATAAATCAAGGTTTGATTAATTCGATCATATCATCTTGGACATTGCAATATCATCTTGGATGATCAATTAGAAATCTTGTCCGTCTAGTGTATTCCACTTGGACGACTCGAACAATCCTCTAGATGATATTCCCAATTTTGAACTAATCGTATGGGATAGTATCAATATTGTCTTGGATGATCAAGTCATTTTAAAATTGTCCAGTATGGTTTTCCTGGATGACTCAAATAATCCTCGAGACGATATTCCCATTTTTAACTAAACATCCAGACATATCAAAAAATCATCCTGTACGATCAAAACAAATCATGTCTTCTAATCGTCTAGAAGAAATAGATCGTCCAGGCCAAAAGGGTCTGATTTACACTGATCGTACAGGACAATCTAAGGATCGTCCTGGATGATCTTTGATGGCAAGTTAAAATTTAGGGTGATTTTTGAGCCATTCTATTTAAGATATTTTTCTTGCTACTGTAAAAGTCTTTTGCCACTGTCCTCACCTGAGAGAGTCTTAAGAGAGAGGAGAGCTTGGAGAGAGAGAGAAAATCTTATGAGGGGGAGTTTATGAGGTGTTCACAAAGGTTACTCCCAGCAAGGATTTGATTCATTATCTCCAATCGTCATCCCTCATCCCTTAGTGCTCTGAAGGAAGGATTGTCTGCAAGAAGATTGAGGTTCTCTGCCTACTTCAGTAGGAAGTGAAATGAGGTAAGGTTCTTTTCCTGCTTCTGGAGGAAGCAAAAGGATTCTGGGTTCTCTGCCTCACTGGGTTGGTGAAAAGGAGTTTTGTAAAGGCTTCTTCGCCTTGCTGTGGGAGCAGAAGGAGAGTCACTTTCTTTTAATGCAATACCTAAAGGGGAGGTTCCGAGGAGTGGATGTAGGTCAAGTTGACTGAACCACTATAAAATATGGTGTGTTCTTTCTGATTATTTTCTACACTTTACTTTTGTATTGATGATCGTATGATTATAGTTATTATTTGTATTTTGTTAAACATCTACATATCATCGTAAAATTATAATTATTTTAAAACATTCAAAAAGATAATCAAAATTATTTTTGCTCATGAATTTTTAAAACTACCAATTCACCCCCCTCTTGGTTAGCCTCGGGCTAGTTCATAAGGGCTTAACATCACTAACGAACTTTCAAGTGGTATCAGAGTGGGATTCATAAAATCAAGTTTTGAAAAACATTTAAATTTGATCCATGGCTAACTTTGGTAATAAAAACTCCGCTGAAGGGTATTCTATTACTAGACCACCCTTATTTGATAACATACCTTTTGATTTTTGGAATACTCGCATATCCACCTTTTTACAATCTATTGTTTATCGCATGTGGATGCTTGTTAAAGATGATTATGATGCACCGTTTAGACTTGTTAATGGTTTAAAACTGAACTTTCTTTTACTGAATGGACTCATAATGATCATGACTTAGCACAACTAAATACAAAATGCTTGAACTATTTTTTTCTATGCTTTAAAATTTGAGGATTACATGCATGTCTATACTTGCACGACTGGTAAAAAAATATGGGATAGATTATGCATTACTTATGAAGGCACATAAAAAGTTTAGCAATCTAGATTGAACATCTTGCTTTATGACTATGAACTCTTTCACATGAATTCTAATGAGTATATATCTAAAATGTATAATAGGTTTACATAGATTGTCACCTCCCTACATGTCTTAGGAAGAGAACTCACCAACTATGAAAAAGTTAACAAAATCTTGAGATGTTTGCCCTCTTCCTGTGATGCCAAGATAACTGCTATCACTGAATCCAAGGATTTTAATAATTATTCTATTGATAAATTACTTGGATCACTAATTGCTTACGAGCAAGGAGTGAACCAAAGAAAGCTTGATGCAAGTGAGAAGAAGAAAGAGAAGACAGTGGCACTGAAGGGAAATAATATAGATACCGATACTACTGGGTCTGAAAGTGATGATATTGCCTTAATCACTAGATGATTCAAAATCTTTCTAAAGAAGAAACACAAGAACTTTCAGAAATGGAACAAAGGTGAGAATAACAAAAATTCTAAAGTTTCTTCTGATACAGTTTGTTTTGAATGCAAGAAGCCAGGACATATAAAAGCTAATTGTCCTACACTTAAGGCTAACCTAAGCAAGGAAAAGGGTGAGGAGAAACCCAAGTTTAGGAAGGACTAGAAATGGATTTAAAAGGCTTTCTGAGCAAATTCTGCATCCGACTCCTCTGAGACTGAAGTTGAATAGGAGACCAAAAACTTGTGCTTGATAGCGGATGACATCGTGGTCATTCTAAACAACAACAGGTATGTGAACTGACCTACAATCAATTGGTTGATGTTTCTGAGAAAATCCATTCATTATATAGGAAGCTTAAGAAAATGCATGCTAGTCTGAAATTAGAATTCAACATACAAAAAGAGTATGAAGTTTTACTTAAAAATCATTCTACACTTGATAGCAATCACATGTCATTACTTGATGAATTTGATGAGTTGAATAAAAAGCATTTTGAATTGATCGTTGAGCATGATTCATTGAAAGCATCGCATGTTGATTTAGAAAGAGCTTTTAAAGAATTAGACACCATGGTATATGATTTAGATAGTAGTGAGCATGCATTAAAATTTGAAATTGCAAGCATTAAAAAAGAAAATGAATTTCTAAGTGTAAAAATTAGTGTATTTGAGAATAATGAAACACCTCATATATTTGCACAATTTTATAAACCTCCACTACTTGAAGAATCTCATTCAAAATCATCAAAGCATGTATCATCCAAACCTAAAAAGAGGCACTATCACCCATGTAGATTAGTTAACCCTTTTTCTGGTGTTAGATATTTTTCTTGTGGCATGTTAGGACATATCTCCCACACCTACACTATTCAATGTAGTACACATTAGGTGTGGAGGCCCAAATTGCATTACTCACAGCATAACATACATGTATTACATTCTTCTTTCGATAAGAAGGAACCCAAACTTGTTTGGGTTCCTAAATCTAACGTTTGATAATTTTATAGGGATGCTCTCACACAAGACCTCATGAGAGCATGTGGTACCTGGACAGTGGATGCTCAAGGCACATGACTGGAGATGCAAATCAATTCATTTTGTTGGAGGCCAGGGCTGGAGGCAAGGTCACTCTTGAAGACAACACCACCAGGAAAGTGGTGGGTGGAGGTATAATCAAAAACTCCAAGAACCTTTTGATTGAAAATGTTTTGCTTGTATATAGATGAAACACAACCTACACAACATCAGTCAACTCTGTGACAAAGGGTTCAGCATCAAGTTCCTGGAAAACACTTGCATTATAAGCTTAAATAATAATATTATTTTGTAGGGCAAGAGGATCAACAACGCCTACATACTTGATTTAAATAATATTGAATGTGCTGTTTTATTTTGCTTAAAAACTACTGCTGATGAGTCTTGGCTGTGGCACAGGAGGTTATGTCATACCAATATGAAAACCCTTAGGAAAGTTATCCAAAAGGACTTAGTTAAAGGTATCCCCAAGCTTAAGTTCACTAAGGACCACCTGTGTGATGCCTGTCAGCTAGGGAAGAAAGTCCAATCCTCTTTCCACTCCATTAAGGACATCAGCATCTCGAGACCTTTAGAAGTCCTTTACATGGATCTCTTTGGACCCATTAGCACTACCAGCTTAGGGGGAAAAGTTTATGGATTTATGATTGTTGATGACTACTCGAGGTTCTCTTGGATTAGATTTCTATCACATAAAATTGAATCATTTGATGAATTTAAATCTTTCTCCACTTGGATTCAGAAGAAATTAGATTATGAGATCTTAACTATTCATAGTGATTATGGTGGCGAGTTTAAAAATGTGAGATTTATAATATTCTGTGATGAGAAAGAGATTAGCCACAACTTTTCAGCTCCTAGGACCCCTCAATAGAACAGGGTACCTGAAAGAAAGAACAGGACCTTGGTGAAAGCCGCTTGAGCCATGCTTGCTGAGTTTTCACTTCCAAAATACTTTTGGGTAGAAGCGGTGAACACAGCCTATTATGTGTTGAATAGGGTGAATGTTAGATCCAAACTGAAAAAGACACCCTATGAGATCATTAAGGGTTAAACTCCAAACCTGTCTCACCTCCATGTCTTTTGCTGTAAGGTCTTCATTCTTAACAATGGGAAATAATCCTTAAAAAAATTTGACCCAAAATTTGATGAAGGAGTTTTCTTAGGATATTCAAGTGTGGGGAAATCCTTTAGGGTGTTTAACAATAGGATATTGGTGGTGGAAGAGACTACTCATGTGGTGTTTGATGAATTTGATCCTAAGGAGTTTAGAGCTGAGGAAGAAAAGCAAGTAGGAGAGATTACCCAAGGAGTAGAAAATACAAATCTAGAGGAAAGGGTCGAACCTGAAAATACTTTGCCTAGAGATTGGAGATATTCTTCGAGTCATCCTAAAGAACTGATCTTAGGAGACTCTTCTGAAGGTGTTAGAACTAGGCAAGGACTTAGGAAGGAAGTAAACCATTCTGCCTTTATCTCAATAACTGAATCCACCAACATCAATCAAGAACTTTCTGATAAATTTTGGATCTTAGTTATACAAGAAGAACTTAACTAATTTGTGAGAAATGATGTTTGGTAGTTGGTAGAAATACCTAAGGATCAAATTGTAGTAGGAACCAAGTGGGTCTTTAAGAATAAAAAGAATGATTCTGGTGTGGTGGTTAGGAATAAGGCAAGATTGGTGGCTAAGGGGTACAACCAAATAGAAGAGATTAATTTTGAGGAGACCTTTGCCCCTGTAGCTAGATTGGAAGTCATTAGAGTGCTACTAGCCTTTTCCTGTTATAAGGGATTTAAGCTTTTTTAAATGGATGTCAAGAGTACTTTTTTAAATGGGATAATAAAAGAAGATGTCTTTGTAGAGCAACCCCCAAGTTTTGAGAGTTTTTAATATCCAAATCATGTTTACAAATTAAAAAGGCCTTATATGGATTGAAACATGCACCTAGAGCTTAGTATGAGAGGCTTAGCACATTCCTAATAGAAAGAGAGTTTGTTAAGGGGAGCGTAGACACCACCCTTTTTTTGAGGAAAGTAGAAGAGGATTTACTCATTGTCCAAATCTATGTTAATGATATACTTTTTTGATCTTCTGATCAAAAGTTATGTGATGATTTTTCTAAAATAATGAGCAAGGAGTTTGAGATGAGTATGATGGGAGAGTTGTCTTACTTTTTAGGATTTAAAATAAGGTAAATGGATGATGGAATATTTATTAATCAATCAAAATATATTAAGGACATCTTGAAGAAATATGAAATGGATAAAGCCAAGCCAATAAACACTCCCATGAGCTCCACTGTCCAGTTAGATAAGGATTCAAATGAAAAATTTGTTGATCAAAAAAAGTTCAGAGTAATAATTGGATCACTGCTTTATTTGACTGGTAATCAACCTGATATAATATTTAGTGTTTGTCTCTGTGCTAGATTTCAAGGTGATCATTGTTTGATTGAAAAATATATAGTTTTAAAAAAGTGTTTAATTTTCTTTGGGAAAGTTAAATTTCTAGAATTTGAATATTTAAAATCGAACACTTATTATGAATGATATATCACCTCGAAAGGTGAACATATCGTTCCCTAATAGGTTCAGATTACAAATCTTTAAATTTATCTGATTATCGTAGTCAAACTCAAGGAGAAACAACAAATGACCTCAAAAGATCAAAATGATGTTAAATCTAATGTTTAACTATAATAATCTAGTAAAGAGATCATTAATTTCATAATCAAGATCATGATAATAGTATGATATATCTTTCCAAGGAAAGAGAATATTGTCTATTATCGATCATTTGAAAATGAAGATAATGATCGTTGACTTTTAAATTTCCCAAAGATAACCAATTGAAGGTTTTGAAAACTTGATTTTGAAATCTGGTCTGGGTTTCTAAATCTCCTATGAGCGCAAGCCCTCGTAGTTAATTACATCGTAGAAAATCAGAAAATTTCCTACGAATACTCTCGATTAAAATAGCGATACGAATTTTATTTAAGAATTCAAAGATTGATATCAAAGGAGGTTAAGGACTGGGATTTTCAACAGGGAATGGTTCAAGATTGAACAGTTATTTTTGGAGTCAAAGGAAGAAGAGTAGGAGGTGTCTTGAGATTCTGAATTGCTTCAGAAACACCTCAAACTATCCTAAGTGTTGGGCTTGAATTAGATTGAAAGAGATATTTAGTTTGAATGATCAATTTTATTAGAAAGTGGGAATTAGATTCCCAGAAGGTTGAGGTCTTAGGATTGAACATATGCCTCAGAACCTAAGTCTAAAATGGGTACTGAGAATCAGTGACCCAGAACCTAGCTAATGCAATGCAATCCTGGACTTACCCCGGCCTGGATTGGGGAGCCAGCTAAACCACCTAAACGCTTTAAAACCATGAGTCAATTCTTTTAAATATAGAGTGGTTAGGGGACGTTGTTTAAGATTAGTTTAAGGAGAGCAGGGCTGACATCTAGAGCAGATTCCTATTTAGCCCCTTAACATATGTTGGGTTAAATGCTTAAGCTAAAAATGTAATTAAGATTTAGACTCATTTTTAATTTATTACTAATGCAATGCATGCTAGTTGACTCGATAAAATGCTTAAATCAATATGAAGTAGTTTTAAAATCAGGCTTAAAAATAGATTTTATCCTAGAGATTGCACAACATCCCCTCGGTCAGAACTGCACCCTAATAGGTCAGGTGGTCTGCCAGAACCCGCAGGCGGGGAGGTGCCTAACATGGATGAGAAAAGTCAATATGAATGCATGAAAAACCCCCGGCGAGTCCGGGCTTACTTCTTAAGAGCGTTAGAATTTCTATCTGAGCTTAAAGATTTTAAATTTTGTTAAAATAGAAATAGTTAATGACCGTACCCTCGCGAGCCTCCGATCGGGTTCCAGGCTAAATCAAAATCGACATGCAAGAGCGCCAAATAAACTACTAAAAGCATGCGGGTCCTTAATCGCAATCAATACATCAATTAAATTAATTAAATAATTAAATCAATTAAATAAATATTCAAAATGAAAGTCCATAGGCAAGTGCCCTTAATTATACAACCCAGGGTCTGCAGGAAAGTAAAGTGGCCGGGTACCACTGACTACAACCCGGATTCTATTCCTAAGACTCAAGTGACTTTGAGATTTGAGATTCTTCTCGTTCTTCACTTCTTCTTCTCCTTGGAACTCCTTGGATCGTCGGGTCTGGATATCTAAATGAAAAGAGACTCCCCCTGAATAGGGGTGTTATCTTTTCTCTTTGGATATTTGAAATTCATCCTAATTTGGATCTCCAAATGGATTGGAACTCTCCCCTAAGGGATGTTCCTTCTTCTATGGATTCCAAATTGGATGTTTAAACATCTCAATCTCAAAGTACTTTAAATTTACAACTCAAATCTACATACAAATTACAACAATCGAAATTAAAAATCTAGACTCAACAACCTGCAGGGTTATCCTAATAATCAGTAGTTTATATTTGACATCCCAAGCAGTTAATATATTGAAATTTAAAATACTCAAACCAGCCATGCTTGGCCATGCTCTTTTAATTTTAAAGGGGGACTTAAGCATTCTGGAGCACCTGTGCAATTTAATATTTATGATTTTTACCCCCTTTAATTTATGCCCTGTATGAGCATGGACACATGTATAAGATTGAATTAGTACAAATCATCCCTAGCCTAGGGGTAGATCTAATCGTACAATCAATCACATCACAGAGTGCAATAAATAAGTAAACAAGCACATCAATTCTACTACTAGCAAACAGCATGCAGTAAAAGCTCGAAAACCCGGCACACAGCAGAAAAGTAAACACCGGCCTAGCCTAAGACTAGAGTTGGTTGTCCTAGCAAACCATCTAAAGTGTGTGAGGTAGGTTGTGTGGCTTTGATATGTCCTACATAGGCACTTGATTGAAGTTACTTGATATTCTAGTTGGTTGAAGGCTTAAGGGTATTTTAATTAAAATTTAAATCTTAATAATTTGGATTTTAAATTTGATTTAATTATTTGTTGGATACCACCTTTGTTTCACATCGAGGCCGTGAAGTTTATTTCACCTTCCTTGGGGCTAATTTAATAGCCTCGTAGGCCTGGGTTACCCAGTGGTACCCGATATAATTAAGTGATTTGAGTTTGATTAAGGTTTGAAAGTTGATTAAATTTTAATTTAAATTGGTTGGTTGCTGGTTTTAAGTTCAAATTAATGTTTTCTGGAATTTTGAATGATATGTTGAATTTTGGTATTTTCCGGATTATTTTAATGATTTAATTAAAGGGGTTAAAATTTGACTTTTTGATTTAAAATGTTTTCTGGAAAGTTAATATTTTATTAAAATACTAGACCTTAATACGATCAGTTAGACAGTAAGTACATTGAAATTGGATTTTTCTAGATTTTATTATGATGGTTTGAAGTTCTGACTTGAATTTGAATTAGGTTTGACCAAAAGTTGACTTTTTCAAAATTGATTGATTTCTAGAAACTTAACATTTTTGTTAAATATTAGATCTTAAGATGAGCTGTATGCCTTTGAGTTTGCTCAATTTGGAGTTCATTTGAATTAGTTATGAATTTTTGAATTTTTTGAGTATTTAATGAATTATTTAAATTATTTAATTAAAGCCATTTTTATGATTTGAATCCAAATGACCTCCAAACTCCTTGAAATCAACTCCAAAGATCAGGAATGACCTAAGGAGTGATTTCCAAGTGTTTGGAAATTTTTTGGAATTTTTAATTATTTTAAATTAATTAAATTAATTAAATATTGAACTTCAATTAAAATTAAATTAAACTTAATTTTGAAGTCCAGTCAAGGGGATTTTATTTTTCATTAGTTAAGGGTTCAATTCTGGTCAGTTTGAGGTATTAAATGTAATTTGTGGATTTAAATTTGATTTATTATAATTTTTGGAAGGTTTTAAGGCTTAATTAAGGTTTAAACTTGATTAGGTTAATTAAGGGACTTAATGATTTTAAAATTCAGTGGGAAATTTTCTTAAGATTGATAATTTCATTAAGTTCAAGTGGTTTGAGTTTCAAGTTAATAGGAGGTGAATCCTAATTATTAAAAATATTCTAAATTTTCTACTCAAGGTCCTTAATTATTGTCCTTAACGATGTCACTAGATTTAAATGGGTTTGAATCAAGGTTTCAACTAACCCTTGAAAAATGCAAAAATAGACATGCAAACACAATCAAATCCTAAATCTAGGAGAGCCCTAAAAATAGGTGGTGTGTGTTTCCTATACATGCAAGCTTAAAGAGAATTTAATTCACAAAAAAGGCTTAATTAATGAACAATTAGTAAAACTAATTGTTCATTGATTAAGGATCACTCCCCATTAATTCTGTTCACATGCTCAAACCATGCTTAAAATTTGAATGGATCTCTCAATGATTTAAAGATTTAATATAAATATAATTTTAAAATACACTTTCAAAGATATACATGTATATATGTATATATAATTTTTAAAATAAATTTTAAAGTATACATATATATACATATATTTGAAAATATAAGTCTTGATATTAATATTTCAAAATATTATGAAAATGATTTCAAAATATAATTAAATAATTTTAAAATATTTTAAGAGATCCATGAATTAGTTGAGATATTTGAAAGTAGGATTTTAACATTTGAAAATATTTTAACTTGATATTTAATTGAATATTAATCCAATAATAAAAAAATTTAAATAAATTCAAATTATTTAAAAATAAATTAACATTTAAAATTTTGAAATTAGTCTTAAATTAAAGCATCTCAAATAAATGTTTAATTATTTAACAAATTTTAATATATAAGCTTTTTTTTTTTAATTTGAAAAATATTTAATTTAATATAAATTAAATAAATTTGAAATTAAATGTATCAAAATTATTTAAAAATATATTTAATATTTCTAAATAATTTTAGATGTAAATTAAGAGATTGATTTTTTTTTTAATATTTGAATATATCAATTTAAAATTTGAAAATATTTTGATTTACTTTAATTAATTAATAATTAAAATAATCAAATAATCTATATTTAAAATTACTTAAAGTACAGAGATTATTTTGGAATTATTTTAATTTTAAATTAAAGCCCTTAAAAATCCAAGCAAATCGATATATTACACGCAAATTTTGGATTTGAAATGAATTTTTAATATTTTTTTGAAATTTTTGATAATTAAATAGTTTTAAAATTAATTTAAAACTATTTAATTATTTCTGACGGCGGCGGCGGCGGCAGGAGGACACGCGGCACACAGTGATTCGGCCAGCGCAAACAGCGCGGTGGCGGCATTCCGTGTCCTTCCACGCGTCAGTCGGCGGGAGAACCACGCGTCAGCGCGTGGTTACTCACTTAACCACGTCAGCGGATTGGAGACAGCCGTCGGATCCGCGTGAATTCAATCCAACGGCAGAAATCAAATCCCGCTGTTTGATCTCTGTTAGGGGAGATCAGACGGCGGGAGATAAATCCCCGTGGTTGAATAAGAGGGCTGAGATCGATCCGGATAAAAGAATTGATCCCAGGATCATATCCGCCTCTGCTCGAACCACGGAAAGGCTGAATCCAAGCCGTTGGCCGCTGGATCAACGGCTCCGGGAGCATGCAATCTCATATATTATATTACTGAAGCCCTAAGAGTGAAAATCAGCTCGTTTTCTTAAACCCGCCAGTTAATTTTAATAAAATTTTACACGTAGATGTAATTTGTGAACAGAATTCATGTAGTGGTAATTTTAAAGCTTAACATACATGACATAGAACACTATTTAATCTAGTGTATCATAGACTAGGGTTTAGGATTTTCACCTTGATAAAGGACGGATTAAACCGCTTTTGGATTCTCTGAATTTGTTGTTTGTCCACGCTCAATATTGCTGAAGACACCTTGGCTTTATGACGCCTAGATCAAACTGGAGATGCCTTGGACGTATATTGAACTTGGCTCGCCGGAAGCTCGTCGGAAAACACTTTGACTGGTCGGTTTTGACTCAGGATGGGTAGAAGAGAACCCTGGGAGCTTGAATGAACAGAGGATTCAATGGGAGAGCCTGAGTGTAGAGATCAGAATCCGAGCTCTCCAAGACCTTTTACCCTATTCATTCACCCTGAATTGAATGGAGGGCCTAGATCATTTTAGGGAACTCCTAGATGGTTGCCAAGTGTCAAGGGAGTTTGTTAACAGCAGAGGAATAAAAGGACATGAAGGACATGATGTGGAAAGGTGCCTTTTGTCCTTTGGAGCACATGGAAGTGCTCAAAGCCATTTGATTTTGATCCAAGGGTTGGAAAGGGTTCCAGGAAAGTTCTGGAGCCTATTAAAATGGCTGGATGGGTTTAGATTGAGATAGATTAGGTTTAAGGGGTCATTTGACCAAGTTTGACCACCTTAAGACCTAGGTTTGATGGTTTGACTGGTCCCCATGCCACATGGCAGCTGAGGTAGCATGGGGGAAGGCCTAGGAGTCTACTAGGACTGCTGGAGTAGTTAGATTTGGAATGGATTAACCTGAGCAAGAGTTTTGGCCATTTAAAGTCATTTGGAGGCTTCTTTGACCATTTATTGAATGGTTTGACCAGTCAACAGGTCAAGTCAAGTGATGTGGCTATGGGAGGACTTAAGGGGATGCTTGATTTGGCTTGAAAGAGCTTGAAGGTCAATGATGAAAATTTGAAATAAAAGTGTAAGCTTAAGATGGTTTGACCAAGTCTAACATACATGATTTGACTCCAAATGAGTTTGGAAGGTTTGAAACATGTTTTGAGGTGTGTTTAAATAATTTGATAAGATTTAGATGGGTTGATTTGGTTGAATGTATTGAGTTGGGTCATATGGGTTAAATTTGACTAAATTTGGGTTCAATTGACCAAGTCAACTGTTGACTGGGTCAATGGGTCTAGTCAAATCTAAATCATTGGGGGATGTAATCAAAGAAGTTTGAATGGGTTTGAAGCTGATGTGGATCTTGATTTCAAGATTCAAATGAGTCATTTAGATCAAATGACCTATTTAGGCCCTTAATGGGCCTAGTGGGTCAACTAGGTTGACTTGGTCAACCAGGTTGACCCAGGGTCAGGGATTGGGTCCAACCAGTTCAGAATGACACTCTGAGTCTACTGGTGGTGGTCTCAAAGTTTGGGAAGGTCATTTAGTCAAAATGACCTGTTTGGGCCCATAAAGGCCTTTTAAGTCAACCATGGTTGACTTGGTCAACCAGGTGGGTCCAGGGTCTGGAAATGGGTTCAACAGATTTAAAATGATATTTGGAGACCAATGGAGGTGGTCCCAAGGTCTGGGGAGGTCATTTGATCAGAATGACCTGTTTTGACCCTAAAGGGGTCTTCTAGGTCAACTAGGTTGACCCAGGGGCTGGTTCTGGGTTAAATGAGTTTGGTTTGACATTTGAAATTTGCTGGAAGTGACTGCATTTGATTTGGAGCTCATTTGACCAAAGTAACTATTCACACCCCATAGGGGTATTTTAGTCATTTTGGCCCCTGGTCAACTAGGGGTCAAATTGAGTCCAACAAAATACAGTTTATTGCTCAATGAGTCATAATCAAGGGTCTGGAAGTAATTTGGAGCTTTGGAGAAAGCTCCAGGGTCAAAATCCACTGGGTGGTAGGTCTAGTGGCATGGACTGTAAATATTTGAAGGTTTTACAGCCTTTGGATTTCAATTCAATTTCTGGGGTTAGAGATCTAAGAATGAGCTCAAATTTAGAGGTTTGCCTCTAGAGACATGTCACATCAGTGTGGAACTGATAGATCTTGAATTAGAGGTCATTTGATAGGGTTTTGAAATGTTCAAAAATTTGCTGGAAAAGGCTTTCAGGACTTAGACCTTTGGCCTTGGATTTGAATCTGGAAATCTGGTTTTGAATTGGATTTTGAGCCTGAATGATAGGATTTGAATTAAGTTTAGATTAAATTGAAGCTTGGATTGATCTAGAGGAATCCTAGGGTTTAGAATAGGTCCTAGGGTCCAAATCAGCTTAAGGAATTCCTAGGGTCTAGAATAGATCCTAGGGACTGGAGTCTGGGAAGATCCTAGAATCTAGAAGTCCTAGGGAAATATTAGGATCTGGGGTCTGGAAGAATCCTATAATCTAGAAGAATCCTAAGATATAGGAGTTCTAAGATTCAAGATCTAGAAGGATCTTAGGATCTAGAGTAGATCCTAAAGTTTGATTTCTAGGAAGATCTTAGGGTTTGGAAGTCCTAGGGCCTGGGATCTAAAATAGTCTTAGGATCTAGAAGAATCCTAAGCTCTAGATAGATCTAGGAGAATCCTAGGGTCTAAGAGGATCATATGATCTAGAGTCAGGTAGAATCCTAGGGTCTAGAATAGATCCTAGGGTCTGAAGTCTAGGAGAATCCTAGAATCTAGATTTGTCTTAAATTGTATTGATCTGGGGTCAGGATTGATTTGAATTTGGATTGATCTTAAAGTCTGGGTTGATCTAAGATCAGATTGATCATAGGGTTAAGATTGATCCTAAGGATTGGAAAGATCCTAAGTTCTGGATTGGTCCTACTGAGCTCATACAAAAATGAGGTCAATAAATGGACCCCCAATATGTGTAATAGAATGTAGTTCTATTGCACATATTGGTGTTGACCGAATAGAATGGTCAAGTCTAGAGTTTTGATCCTAAGGGAATGAGAAATCTATCCCTGGGGAATTAGAGTTTGAATAGATACTAGGGTAGTGCTAGAAAAAGCGTATTCTACCACTAGTGGGTCTGGTCCTAAAGGGAAGGAAGAATATATCCTTAAAGGAGAAGGCAGTCTGGATGATCCTATAGGAAGGAAGAACTCCTAACTATAAAGGATTGAATTCAGATTTGATTCTGAGGAAAAGGAAAGTCTAACCTCAGAAGATTAAATTTGAAATGGTACTAGGGTAGTGCTGGGGACAACATACTCTACCACTAGTAGATTTAATCCTAAAGGAAGGGAAATCCTATTCCTAAATGAAAAGAAAGTATGGATGATCGTATAGAAAGGAAGAATACCTAACTATAGAGGATCGAGTCTAGATTTGATTCTAAGGGAAAGGGAATCCTAACCTTAGAAAGTTGAATTTGAAAAGATACTAGGGTAGTGCTGGGGACAGCGTACTCTACCACTAGTAGATCTAATCCTAAAGGAAGGGAGGAAAACCTACCCCTAAAGAAAAAGAGGGTCTGGATGATCGTATAGGAAGGAAGAATTCCTAGCTATAGAGGATCAAGTTTGAATTTTGATACTAGGGTAGTGCCACAAGGGGCGTACTCTACCACTAGTAGATCTAATCCTAAGGGAAGGAAGAAATGCCTAGCCCTAAGGAAAAGAGGGTCTGATTGTAGGTTTGGGAACTGAATCCAGGACGGTGCCACATGGGACTTATTCCATCACTGGGGAGTCTAATCCTAAAGGAAGGAGAAAAGCCTAACCTTAAGGAGAAGAGAATTCGATTTTGGAATTTGAAATTGATTCCAGGACGGTGCCACAGGGGACTTATTCCATCACTAAGGAATTTAATCCTAAGAGAAGGAGAATACTTACTCTGAGGAAAATAGAACTGGATGATCTCATAGGAAGATAGTATTGCTTCCTATAGGAGGTCAGATTTAAAGATGTGAATTTTGAAACTAGAATGGTGCCGCAGAGGGCGTTATCCATCACTAGTAGATCTAATCCTAAGGAAAGAAAGCACGATGACTCACATCTGTCCTTAAGGAAAAGAAGACTGGAGGACCCTGAGGGAAGGAAGCATTGCTTCCCATAAAAGGTCAGATCTGGATTTTAAATCTAGGATGGTGCAACAGAGGGCGCGCTCCACCACTAGAAGATCTAATCCTAAGGAAAGAAAGCACGATGACTCACATCTAACCTTAAGGAAAAGAAGACTGGAGGACCCTGAGGGAAGGAAGCATTGCTTCCCACAAAAGGTCAGATCTAGATTTTAAATCTAGGATGGTGCAACAGAGGGCGCGCTCCACCACTAGAAGATCTAATCCTAAGGAAAGAAAGCACGATGACTCACATCTAACCTTTAAGAAAAAGCAAAATGGAAGAAGCTAGGATGGCGCCACGAAGGGCGTACTCCACCACTAGCGGATCTAATCCTAAGGATAGAAAGCACGATGACTCACATCTAACCTTAAGGAAAAGAAGATCTGGATGAAGCTAGGATGGTGCCACGAAGGGCGTACTCCACCACTAGCGGATCTAATCCTAAGGATAGAAAGCACGATGACTCACATCTAACCTTAAGGAAAAGAAAACTGGAAGATTCTGTGAGAAGGAAGCATTGCTTCACACAGAATCAGGTCTGGAGTGATCGTATGTAAAGAAAACTTGCTTTACATAGAGGATCTGGAATGATCGTATGTGAAGGAAACTTGCTTCACATAGAGGATCGAATCTGGATGATCATGTATAGAGGAAGCTTGCTCTATACAAAAGATCGAGTCAAGGTGATCGTATATAGAGGAAACTTGCTCTATATAGAGGATCAGGTCTGGAAGATCGTATACAGAGGAAACTTGCTCTGTATAGAGGATCGAGTCTGGAACGATCGTATATAGAGGAAACTTGCTCTATACAGAGGATCGGGTCTGGATGATCATGCGTAGAGGAAACTTGCTCTACACAGAGGATCGGATCTGGATTGATCGTATGTGAAGGAAACTTGCTTCACACAGCGGATCGAATCTGGATGATCGTGTATAGAGGAAACTTGCTCTATATAGAGGATCGGGTCAGGAATGATCATATGTGAAGGAAACTTGCTTCACATAGAGGATCGAATTTGAATTTTGGAACTTGAGAATTGAATGATTTTTGAATTTGAATTTGAAAGTATTTGAGTTTGAAATTTGATTGGACAAATTTGAATTTAAAGAGTTTTGAATCTGAGATGTGTTTTGAATTTGATTTGAATTATTTTTGAATTTGAGAGATTTAAATTTGAAAGTTGATTGATTTTGATTCATCTTGAATTTTAATTTTGAATTTTGAATTTCGATTGTGTTTGATTCAATTTTGATTTGTTTGAATTTGATTTTGAATTTTGAAGTATTTTGAATTTAATTTTAAGTTTGACACTCATCTGGCATGATACTTCCTGAAGAGCCTCCCCAGTATTTAAAAATATTGGGTGGCATTCTTCAGGGTTGATCAGTCAAAGGGAAATAATTTCCTCAAAGATCGTCATGAACGATCCAGTCAACATCGACTCAAGCTTTCCATTGAGTTTACAACGGATTAGAAGCGGTCTACAAAAGACTACAACCAAGTCTCCTACTTGGGGAGTTCTAAAGTGACACAACTTATCAATAACTTGAATCAAATGTGACTTATGAACTTTCAAACTTTGTTGAGCATGTATTAATTTTTATTTGATGCCCTTGAGCTCCTTGAATTGGAGTCAAGCACTCTGCTCAATTAGAGTTTAATTTTAAACAGCAAGTCTCAGCTCAAGAAACTACACTTCTAGATCAGAATGATCTAGGACCCAGCACAGGGTGTGGTTTGATTTTGAACGACAATTTCTAGCATTATAAAAAACTCCTCCAGTGGGATTGAACTTGGACCCAGCATAAAGTGTAATTTTATAAAGAAGGCCTTAAAGGAAGGATGCCTATGTGGAAGGGCTTACACACACTTCTCAAGGACCAGATTTTGAATTTTTATCAAGAGTAGAAGATTCGTTCTTCTTATTAAAAAATTTCCTCTAAATATTTGGACCCTGTCGGAATGACAAACGGGAACAAATTCAGAAGTACAGTGAAAAGTTTGAGTGACTCCAACTAACCTGAAAAGGTTTGAGGATTTAGGTTTTGTTGACCCAGACCAAGCTTCATAGAAACTAAACTGGGGTCTCCCTTAAGTATTTTGAATTAAAATCAATTTCAAAGAGGTTAAAGTCAAATAGAGAAATTCAATCTTTTCAATTCTCTTGCACAAGAGATTTTTGTATCTTGATAGATTATCGATGCACGGTGAAAATTCTGGATTCAAGACTTTTAAAATCAAGCAATTTAAAATTGACTGGGTATCTTGACATTCAAGAATTTAGAAGAAGGGAGCCTCTTTCTTTCTTCTCTTTTCTTGGTGGCGCACTTTGCGCATCTTTTGATTTATAGTGCATTTGCACTATTTTTTAACTTGTGGCGCCCATTGCGCATCTTTTTTATTTTTAGTGCACTTTGTGCATTTCTTGATTGTTGGCGCATTTTGCGCATCTTTTGAATTCAATTGAATTTAAGAAGAGGCTACACCTTCTCTTTTTCAATACCGGGATTACATCTCAAGTATAAGAGAAGAAAACTTATTCTCTTATGTAAGGACGAATAATCCTTGAGGTAGGACCCAATCTTTTAAAATGAATATTGGCTTGACTTTTGAAAATTATTGAACAGATTTTAAACACGCAAGAGATATCTATTGAGATAGAAAATTGCTAGAAAATTGAGAAGATTTTCATTTCAAAGATCAACTTAAGTTTCATATTGATTTAATTCAACAATTGAATTAATCCCACAAAAGAGGTGGGAAGGAGGGGTATTCAAACATTTGATGGAGTCAACAAGAACTTTCTCCTGCTTAAGACTTCAAATAGAGGTCAATTCTCATTAAAAAGATGATTCAATTATCTTGAAAGTTTGAAATCAGTACACTTGAGAAATTGAAAGCTTTTTCTTAAAAAGAAATTGCAAATCTAGGTGGCAAGACCCCAGTAGTACGGAATTAGATTCCTACAATCTCCTTGGAGGGAGAGACTACTATTGGGTCTGCACTATCCTTAGAAGTTATGCATCACTTTAATCAAAAGATTTATCTCAATAGGACCCCATTGAAAGTTGAATTTTAATGGTATCACTATCTGATATAATCCTAGATTATTTTCCCCTCTCTTATTACTAGTGGTCTAGTAATTAAGAGAGTGGCACCCTCAGTGGTTTCTACACCTCCTCCTCTCTAGTTGATGTAGTGGGGCACGTATAGAAACGTGACCTAACATCATCTAGTAGAGTGGACGGGTCATAACCTTCAACTGGGGGCCTAGGGCTTGGTGCTGGTGTTTGTTCAGTTTTGGCTTGATTGATTCTCGCCATGTAGTAGTCAAGAAGATGTATTGAAGATCGTGCTCTCATTTCTACAACCTCCCTCCTTTGAGTAACAGGAGAAGGGTGGAAATGATTTCCACCAAGGAAGGGGTTCGTAGAAGGAACAACGAACTTTTGATTAACCTCGGACTTGACGTGCTTTAAGGCTTTCACCTCAGCAGTCTTCCTGGCCTTGACAACCTTCTTTCTGACTCTACGAAGGTAGTTCTTCATTTTGTTATTGCTGGCCTTGCTGACGGCAGGGGTACTAGAACTTGACCCAATCCCAGGCTGAGATGGTAGCTCTTCTATCGTTATTGACTTCTGGTTGTTATCCTTCTTAGTAAAAGATACAGTGGGTAAAGGGGTGACAACAGCCTCCATCTCGGAGATGGGGGAGTCAACTCCTGACCCTAAAGTAATCTCAACCAAAGGGATATTCCTTCGTATTCCAGCAGACAGATCAATCATTTCTTCTCCATCGACTGATAACTTAAAATCTTGGAATTGCATTTCAAACTGGATGAAATTACCAGAAGTGATTCCTTCGACTATCAAGTTTCTATCTAGAGAGAAAATGAGTTTCCCAGCCATTTGAGTGCTTAAATCCTGAAATTAATGAACAATGATTCGAATTAGTTAATCTTGAATTTGAACTTGAATTTTAAACTTGATTAATATTATTCAAAATTTGATAATTCAATCATGTTGAGTTTAAATTCAAAATGATGGTTTGTAAACTTGACAAGGACTTAAGGGTTGAACCCGACACTTTCGCTACACCAATTAACTTGGGGCAAAATGTCAAAGTTCAAACTCAAACTTGAATTCAAAATTGGATTTAAATTTGAGGTGACAATCAAATTCGAACTTAAAATTGACATTGTATTTTGAATCAAAGTTGGATTTGAATTTGAATTTAAGATTGAAGTCGAATGGATCCTTCTTCAAATTCTATGACTCAGCAGATCGAGTTTCACTCAATCATGTAGGTGCATAAAATTGATATGAAAGATCCAGGGATCGGGCTCAACTCTTTTCATTTCACCAATTGACTTGGGTCGAAATGTCAAAGTCCCGATCAAAATTAAATTGACTTTAAATTAGAAATCAAATTCAAATTTCAGGTTGAAATTATGTTTGGATTCAAAGTTAAATTTGAATTTGAGGTTCAAGTCAAATGGGTCTTTCTTCAAACTTTATGACTCAACAAACTGAGTTTCACTCAATCATGTAGGTGCATAAAATTGATATGAAAGATCTGGGGATCGGGCTTGACTCTTTTCGTTTCTCCAATTACCTTGGGTCGAAATGTCAAAGTCCCGAATTTGACCTTGAAATCAAATCTGAAGGTTAATTTAAGTTTGGAATCAAATTTAAGTTCAATTTTAAAATTGAATTTGAACTTAAGATTGAATTTGATTTTAAGGTTGAATTGAAATTTAAATCTTGGATTCAAATTTAAGCTTGAAACTGAATTTAAATTGAAACTGAATTTGAATTTGAATCTGGATTTAAACTGAAAGTTGAAACTGAACGGACCTTCTTCAAAATTTAAAACTCAATATATTGAATTTTGTTCAAATATGTAGGTTTACCAAATTAGCCTGAAGATCTTAAGGCTTGACTCTTTGCACCCCACCAAGCAATTTAGGGGTGAAATGTCAAAGCCCAAAATTGACCGAAGAGTTTTGAATTTGCATTGTATATGTTCAACTACAACAGAATATTGTAGAAGACATATAGCAATAATGATTGAAGTTGATTTGAAAGATTTTCCTTAACTTTTGAAACTCAAAAATGTTGAGTTTTATTTTCAACATAGTGGTTAACGAAAATTAAGGGAAAATCTAGAGACCTGATTTGACCCACTCACCAAACTAACTAGCTTAGGGTGAAATGTCAAAATCCAGGTTGACTTAAAGAAAATTTGAATCTGAATTTTCAAGATTGAGGGATTTTTGTAAATTGTGAAACCTAGCATGTAGGGATTTATTCGCATGTGAGTTTGCAACATATGCAAAAAGATTTTGACAAGCTTGGCTTGACTCTTTTGCTCTACCAATGAACTTGGAGGCAAAATGTCAAAGCCCAGCTTGGAGGGAGGTTTCCTACACTCACCTCTCTTTTCACATGTCTTAATTGAGTTGGCCACACTCACCCAAGGAAGAAATGGGTAGAGGGACCAACGAAAGAAAGGTAGTCAAAACTACCGATGAAACAAAATTCGTACCGCTATTAAAGATGGAGAGAGAGATTTTCCCCAGCGGAGTCGCCATTTTTGTTTGATTGAAAAATATATAGTTTTAAAAAAGTGTTTAATTTTCTTTGGGAAAATTAAATTTTTGGAATTTGAATATTTGAAATTGAACACTTATTATGAATGATATATCACCTCGAAAGGTGAACATATCGTTCCCTAATAGGTTCAGATTATAAATCTTTGAATTTATCTGATTATCGTAGTCAAACTCAAGGAGAAACAACAAATGACCTCAAAAGATCAAAATGATGTTAAATCTAATGTTTAACTATAATAATCTAGTAAAGAGATCATTAATTTCATAATCAAGATCATGATAATAGTATGATATATCTTTCCAAGGAAAGAGAATATCGTCTATTATCGATCATTTGAAAATGAAGATAATGATCGTTGACTTTTAAATTTCCCAAAGATAATCAATTAAAGGTTTTGAAACTTGATTTTGAAATCTGGTCTGGGTTTCTAAATCTCCTACGAGCGCAAGCCCTCGTAGTTAATTACATCATAGGAAATCATAAAATTTCCTACGAATACTCTCGATTAAAATAGCGATACAAATTTTATTTAAGAATTCAAAGATTGATATCAAAGGAGGTTAAGGACTGGGATTTTCAACAGGGAATGGTTCAAGATTGAACAGTTATTTCTGGAGTTAAAGGAAGAAGAGTAGGAGGTGTCTTGAGATTCTGAATTGCTTCAGAAACACCTCAAACTATCCTAAGTGTTGGGCTTGAATTAGATTGAAAGAGATATTTAGTTTGAATGATCAATTTTATTAGAAAGTGGGAATTAGATTCCCAGAAGGTTGAGGTCTTAGGATTGAACATATGCCTCAGAACCTAAGTCTAAAATGGGTACTGAGAATCAGTGACCCAGAACCTAGCTAATGCAATACAATCCTGGACTTACCCCGGCCTGGATTGGGGAGCCAGCTAAACCACCTAAACGTTTTAAAACCATGAGTCAAGTCTTTTAAATGTAGAGTGGTTAGGGGACGTTGTTTAAGATTAGTTTAAGGAGAGCAGGGCTGACATCTAGAGCAGATTCATATTTAGCCCCTTAACATATGTTGGGTTAAATGCTTAAGCTAAAAATATAATTAAGATTTAGACTCATTTTTAATTTGTTACTAATGCAATGCATGCTAGTTGACTCGATAAAATGCTTAAATCAATATGAAGTAGTTTTAAAATCAGGCTTAAAAATAGATTTTATCCTAGAGATTGCACAACATCCCCTCGGTCAGAACTGCACCCTAATAGGTCAGGTGGTCTGCTAGAACCCGCAGGCGGGGAGGTGCCTAACATGGATGAGAAAAGTCAATATGAATGCATGAAAAACCCCCGGCGAGTCCGGGCTTACTTCTTAAGAGCGTTAGAATTTCTATCTGAGCTTAAAGATTTTAAATTTTGTTAAAATAGAAATAGTTAATGATCGTACCCTCATGAGCCTCCGATCGGGTTCCAGGCTAAATCAAAATCGACATGCAAGAGCGCCAAATAAACTACTAAAAGCATGCGGGTCCTTAATCGCAATCAATACATCAATCAAATTAATTAAATAATTAAATCAATTAAATAAATATTCAAAATGAAAGTCCATAGGAAAGTGCCCTTAATTATACAACCTAGGGTCTGCAGGAAAGTAAAGTGGCCGGGTACCACTGACTACAACCCGGATTCTATTCCTAACTCAAGTGACTTTGAGATTTGAGATTCTTCTCATTCTTCACTTCTTCGTCTCCTTGGAACTCCTTGAATCGTCGGGTCTGGATATCTAAATGAAAAGAGACTCCCCCTGAATAGGGGTGTTATCTTTTCTCTTTGGATATTTGAAATTCATCCTAATTTGGATCTCCAAATGGATAGGAACTCTCCCCTAAGGGATGTTCCTTCCTCTTTGGATTCCAAATTGGATGTTTAAACATCTCAATCTCAAAGTACTTTAAATTTACAACTCAAATCTACATACAAATTACAACAATCGAAATTAAAAATCTAGACTCAACAACCTGCAGGGTTATCCTAATAATCAGCAGTTTATATTTGACATCCCAAGCAGTTAATATATTGAAATTTAAAATACTCAAACCAGCCATGCTTGGCCATGCTCTTTTAATTTTAAAGGGTGACTTAAGCATTCTGGAGCACCTGTGTAATTTAATATTTATGATTTTTGCCCCCTTTAATTTATGCCCTGTATGAGCATGGCCACATGTATAAGATTGAATTAGTACAAATCGTCCCTAGCCTAGGAGTAGATCTAATCGTACAATCAATCACATCACAGAGTGCAATAAATAAGTAAACAAGCACATCAATTCTACTACTAGCAAACAGCATGCAGTAAAAGCTCGAAAACCCGGCACACATCAGAAAAGTAAACACCGGCCTAGCCTAAGACTAGAGTTGGTTGTCCTAGCAAACCATCTAAAGTGTGTGAGGTAGGCTGTGTGGCTTTGATATGTCCTACATAGGCACTTGATTGAAGTTACTTGATATTCTAGTTGGTTGAAGGCTTAAGGGTATTTTAATTAAAATTTAAATCTTAATGATTTGGATTTGATTTTAAATTTGATTTAATTATTTATTGGATACCACCTTTGTTTCACACCGAGGCCGTGAAGTTTATTTCACCTTCCTTGGGGCTAATTTAATAGCCTCGTAGGCCTGGGTTACCTAGTGGTACCCGATATAATTAAGTGATTTGAGTTTGATTAAGGTTTGAAAGTTGATTAAATTTTAATTTAAATTGGTTGGTTGCTGGTTTTAAGTTCAAATTAATGTTTTCTGGAATTTTGAATGATATGTTGAATTTTGGTATTTTCCGAATTATTTTAATGATTTAATTAAAGGGGTTAAAATTTGACTTTTTGATTTAAAATGTTTTCTGGAAAGTTAATATTTTATTAAAATACTAGACCTTAATACGATCAGTTAGACAGTAAGTACATTGAAATTAGATTTTTCTAGATTTTATTATGAAGGTTTGAAGTTTTGATTTGAATTTGAACTAGGTTTGACCAAAAGTTGACTTTTTCAAAATTGATTGATTTCTGGAAACTTAACATTTTTGTTAAATATTAGACCTTAAGATGAGCTGTATGCCTTTGAGTTTGCTCAATTTGGAGTTCATTTGAATTAGTTATGAATTTTTGAATTTTTTGAGTATTTAATGAATTATTTAAATTGTTTAATTAAAGCCATTTTTATGATTTGAATCCAAATGACCTCCAAACTCCTTGAAATCAACTCCGAAGATTAGGAATGACCTAAGGAGTGATTTCCAAGTGTTTGGAAATTTTTTTGAATTTTTAATTATTTTAAATTAATTAAATTAATTAAATATTGAACTTCAATTAAAATTAAATTAAGCTTAATTTTGAAGTCCAGTCAAGGGGCTTTTATTTTTCATTGGTTAAGGGTTCAATTCTGGTCAGTTTGAGGTATTAAATGTAATTTGTAGATTTAAATTTGATTTATTATAATTTTTGGAAGGTTTTAAGGCTTAATTAAGGTTTAAACTTGATTAGGTTAATTAAGGGACTTAATGATTTTAAAATTCAGTGGGAAATTTTCTTAAGATTGATAATTTCATTAAGTTCAAGTGGTTTGAGTTTCAAGTCAATAGGAGGTGAATCCTAATTATTAAAAATATTCTAAATTTTCTACTCAAGGTCCTTAATTATTGTCCTTAACGATGTCACTAGATTTAAATGGGTTTGAATCAAGGTTTCAACTAACCCTTGACAAATGCAGAAATAGACATGCAAACAATCAAATCCTAAATCTAGGAGAGCCCTAAAATTAGGTGGTGTGTGTTTCCTATACATGCAAGCTTAAAGAGAATTTAATTCACCAAAAAGGCTTAATTAATGAACAATTAGTAAAACTAATTGTTCATTGATTAAGGATCACTCCCCATTAATTCTGTTCACATGCTCAAACCATGCTTAAAATTTGAATGGATCTCTCAATGATTTAAAGATTTAATATAAATATAATTTTAAAATACACTTTCAAAGATATACATGTATATATGTATATATAATTTTTAAAATAAATTTTAAAGTATACATATATATACATATATTTGAAAATATAAGTCTTGATATTAATATTTCAAAATATTATGAAAATGATTTCAAAATATAATTAAATAATTTTAAAATATTTTAAGAGATCCATGAATTAGTTGAGATATTTGAAAGTAGGATTTTAACATTTGAAAATATTTTAACTTGATATTTAATTGAATATTAATCCAATAATAAAAAAATTTAAATAAATTCAAATTATTTAAAAATAAATTAACATTTAAAATTTTGAAATTAGTCTTAAATTAAAGCATCTCAAATAAATGTTTAATTATTTAACATATTTTAATATATAAGCTTTTTTTTTTTAATTTGAAAAATATTTAATTTAATATAAATTAAATAAATTTGAAATTAAATGTATCAAAATTATTTAAAAATATATTTAATATTTCTAAATAATTTTAGATGTAAATTAAGAGATTGAATTTTTTTTTAATATTTGAATATATCAATTTAAAATTTGAAAATATTTTGATTTACTTTAATTAATTAATATTTAAAATAATCAAATAATCTATATTTAAAATTACTTAAAGTACAGAGATTATTTTGGAATTATTTTAATTTTAAATTAAAGCCCTTAAAAATCCAAGCAAATCGATATATTACACGCAAATTTTGGATTTGAAATGAATTTTTAATATTTTTTTAAAATTTCTGATAATTAAATAATTTTAAAATTAATTTCAAACTATTTAATTATTTCTGACGGCGGCGACAGCGGCAGGAGGACACGCGGCACACAGTGATTCGGCCAGCGCAAACAGCACGGCGGCGACATTCCGTGTCCTTCCACGCGTCAGTCGGCAGGAGAACCACGCGTCAGCGCGTGGTTACTCACTTAACCACGTCAGCGGATTGGAGACAGCCGTCGGATCCGCGTGAATTCAATCCAACGACGGAAATCAAATCCCGCGGTTTGATCTCTGTTAAGGGAGATCAGACGGTGGGAGATAAATCCCCGTGGTTGAATAAGAGGGCTGAGATCGATCCGGATAAAAGAATTGATCCCAGGATCAGATCCGCCTCCGCTCGAACCACGGAAAGGCTGAATCCAAGCCGTTGGCCGCTGGATCAACGGCTCCGGGAGCATGCAATCTCATATATTGTATTACTGAAGCCCTAAGAGTGAAAATCAGCTCGTTTTCTTAAACCCGCCAGTTAATTTTAATAAAATTTTAAACGTAGATGTAATTTGTGAACAGAATTCATGTAGTGGTAATTTTAAAGCTTAACATGCATGACAGAGAACGCTATTTAATCTAGTGTATCATAGACTAGGGTTTAGGATTTTCACCTCGATAAAGGACGGATTAAACCGCTTTTGGATTCTCTGAATTTGTTGTTTGTCCACGTTCAATATTGCTGAAGACACCTTGGCTTTATGACGCCTAGATCAAACTGGAGATGCCTTGGACGTATATTGAACTTGGCTCGCCGGAAGCTCGTCGGAAAACACTTTGACTGGTCGGTTTTGACTCAGGATGGGTAGAAGAGAACCCTGGGAGCTTGAATGAACAGAGGATTCAATGGGAGAGCCTGAGTGTAGAGAGAGAGTGTAGAGATCAGAATCTGAGCTCTCCAAGACCTTTTACCCTATTCATTCATCCTGAACTTGAATGGAGGGCCTAGATCGTTTTAGGGAACTCCTAGATGGCTGCCAAGTGTCAAGGGAGTTTGTTAACAGCAGAGGAATAAAAGGACATGAAGGACATGATGTGGAAAGGTGCCTTTTGTCCTTTGGAGCACATGGAAGTGCTCTAAGCCGTTTGATTTTGATCCAAGGGTTGGAAAGGGTTCCAGGAAAGTTCTAGAGCCTATTAAAATGGCTGGATGGGTTTAGATTGAGATAGATTAGGTTTAAGGGGTCATTTGACCAAGTTTGACCACCTTAAGACCTAGGTTTGATGGTTTGACTGGTCCCCATGCCACATGGCAGCTGAGGTAGCATGGGGGAAGGCCTAGGAGTCTACTAGGACTGCTGGAGTAGTTAGATTTGGAATGGATTAACCTAAGCAAGAGTTTTGGCCATTTAAAGTCATTTGGAGGCTTCTTTGACCATTTATTGAATGGTTTGACCAGTCAACAGGTCAAGTCAAGTGATGTGGCTATGGGAGGACTTAAGGGGATGTCTGATTTGGCTTGAAAGAGCTTGAAGGTCAATGATGAAAATTTGAAATAAAAGTGTAAGCTTAAGATGGTTTGACCAAGTCTAACATACATGATTTGACTCCAAATGAGTTTGGAAGGTTTGAAACATGTTTTGAGGTGTATTTAAATAATTTGATAAGATTTAGATGGGTTGATTTGGTTGAATGTATTGAGTTGGGTCATATGGGTTAAATTTGACTAAATTTGGGTTCAGTTGACCAAGTCAACTGTTGACTGGGTCAATGGGTCTAGTCAAATCTAAATCATTGGGGGATGTAATCAAAGAAGTTTGAATGGGTTTGAAGCTGATGTGGAGCTTGATTTCAAGATTCAAATGAGTCATTTAGATCAAATGACCTGTTTAGGCCCTTAATGGGCCTAGTGGGTCAACTAGGTTGACTTGGTCAACCAGGTTGACCCAGGGTCAGGGATTGGGTCCAACCAGTTCAGAATGACACTCTGAGTCTACTGGTGGTGGTCTCAAAGTCTGGGAAGGTCATTTAGTCAAAATGACCTGTTTGGGCCCATAAAGGCCTTTTAAGTCAACCATGGTTGACTTGGTCAACCAGGTGGGTCCAGGGTCTGGAAATGGGTTCAACAGATTTAAAATGATATTTGGAGACCAATGGAGGTGGTCCCAAGGTCTGGGGAGGTCATTTGATCAGAATGACCTGTTTTGACCCTAAAGGGGTCTTTTAGGTCAACTAGGTTGACCCAGGGGCTGGTTCTGGGTTAAATGAGTTTGGTTTGACATTTGAAATTTGCTGGAAGTGACTGCATTTGATTTGGAGCTCATTTGACTAAAGTAACTATTCACACCCCATAGGGGTATTTTAGTCATTTTGGCCCCTGGTCAACTAGGGGTCAAATTGAGTCCAACAAAATACAGTTTATTGCTCAATGAGTCATAATCAAGGGTCTGGAAGTGATTTGGAGCTTTGGAGAAAGCTCCAGGGTCAAAATCCACTGGGTGGTAGGTCCAGTGGCATGGACTGTAAATATTTGAAGGTTTTACAGCCTTTGGATTTCAATTCAGTTTCTGGGGTTAGAGATCTAAGAATGAGCTCAAATTTAGAGGTTTGCCTCTAGAGACATGTCACATCAGTGTGGAACTGATAGATCTTTAATTAGAGGTCATTTGATAGGGTTTTGAAATGTTCAAAAATTTGCTGGAAAAGGCTTTCAGGACTTAGACCTTTGGCCTTGGATTTGAATCTGGAAATCTGGTTTTGAATTGGATTTTGAGCCTGAATGATAGGATTTGAATTAAGTTTAGATTGAATTGAAGCTTGGATTGATCTAGAGGAATCCTAGGGTTTAGAATAGGTCCTAGGGTCCAAATCAGCTTAAGGAATTCCTAGGGTCTAGAATAGATCCTAGGGACTGGAGTCTAGGAAGATCCTAGAATCTAGAAGTCCTAGGGAAATCCTAGGATCTGGGGTCTGGAAGAATCCTATAATCTAGAAGAATCCTAAGATATAGGAGTTCTAAGATTCAAGATCTAGAAGGATCTTAGGATCTAGAGTAGATCCTAAAGTTTGATTTCTAGGAAGATCTTAGGGTTTGGAAGTCCTAGGGCCTGGGATCTAAAATAGTCTTAGGATCTAGAAAAATCCTAAGCTCTAGATAGATCTAAGAGAATCCTAGGGTCTAAGAGGATCATATGATCTAGAGTCAGGTAGAATCCTAGGGTCTAGAATATATCCTAGGGTCTGAAGTCTAGGAGAATCCTAGAATCTAGATTTGTCTTAAATTGTATTAATCTGGGGTCAGGATTGATTTGAATTTGGATTGATCTTAAAGTCTGGGTTGATCTAAGATCAGATTGATCCTAGGGTTAAGATTGATCCTAAGGATTGGAAAGATCCTAAGTTCTGGATTGGTCCTACTGAGCTCATACAAAAATGAGGTCAACAATCCTAAAGAATCTCACCTGACTGCAGTTAAGAGAATCCTTAGATATCTCTTAGGGACCCCAAACTTAAGAATCGGGTATCCTAGGCACATCACTTCTTTTGAGATTATTAAATATTCTAATTCTGATTTTGCAGTGTGTAGGGTGGATAAAAAGAGTATATCTGGAACTTGCCAATTCATAGGACAGTCTTTAGTCTCCTAGTTCAAAAAAAAAAAAACTCTATTTCACTTTGTACTACTGAAGCTGAGTATATTGCCTTAGGAATTTATGTGGCCCAAGTCCTTTGGTTGAAGAAGCAAGTTTTGGATTTAGGATTACTTATTGGCATAATTTCAGTTCTATGTGATAACACTAGTGTCATCTGTATATATAAGAATCTTATCCAACATTCAAGAACCAAACACATTGACATAAGGCATCACTTTATTAGGGACCATGTTACAAAAGGGGATATTGAGCCACACCATATCACAACTGAAAACCAACTGGCTTACATCTTTACTAAACTACTGGCCTTTAACACATTCAGCATTTTAAGGACCAGATTGGGTGTGATTGACATAAATATATGAATCTGATGATCGCTGAATTTTGAATTTTTTATTTTTTATTTTTTATTTAGTTTTTGTTTGATTTGATTGTCTATTTCTTTTTAGATCATTTATTTTTCTGCTAATTTTTATTTGATTGATTTGCTTATCAGATTTGGTTCTTTCTTTTTACATGTTTTTCTCTTGGTTTTTGATTTACTGCTTATTTTCTTGAAAATCAGATCACTGCTCACTACTGCTGATAAATATGATTTCTGACTGATAGTTTTTGCCTTATTTTTATTTGAAAGCTTATAAGCAGTGATTGACTCCTCTGAAATAGTTAAAGGGAAGAAATATTGATGATTGTTTCTCTTCCTCTAACTCCTTTAATAATGTATCATTCTTTTTGCATAAAAATTATTTTCAAAATTTAAAAAATTAGTTTTTGAAACAGAGATCTATTTTATCTTTCTACAGTAATCTATCTCATATGAATAGTATTTTCAAAGCATTGAGTCATTATTATATTTTTCTTAATCAGGTGATTACACTTATCTTATGGAGTATGATTTTATTCTATGAATTACTCATTATTATAGAGAGTGAGTTTTTTATCTTCTTTTATGTTTGGAAGGTAATTTCACAACTGAGATTATTTAGAGATTATGAAAGAAAGTAAGCTTGTAAAAGAAATAAAAAGTGGCATAAAATAAGCCCAAAAATGAAAAGATGCACAATGACGTAAAAAATGGAAAGATACACAAAGTGTATCAAAAATCAAAAGATGCGTAAAGTACGCTAAGTAAATTAAAAAAGAGGCACAAAATGAGCCCACCAAGAAATAAGATCTCTTCCCTTACAAATCTTTAAATATCTTAGAAAAGTCCATACGCCACTTGATACTTTCAAAAGCTTGAGATTAAAAATCATAATTTTTGATTCATTACTTTGTAATACTATTTTATCAGATATTTTTTTGGAACGAGGATTGAAAGGATCTCTTTTCAAATCTAATTTCTTTTCTTCTGAATTAGACTTTTATTTGAAAGGAATTTGAACCTGTAAGGTGTCCGAGGTAGGAGTTACAAAAATTGATTTTTTAAACTTTTTTGGATTTGAGCATTATCAATTTTCTACTTATTGGCTTTTGAATTAAAAATTAAGAAAAAATTCTAATTTACTAGAGCAAATTGATTAAAAAAACCTTTTATTATTATTGTAGTTATTTCCTCGTGTTTATTTATTTATTATTTTTTTTCTTTTCTTTAATTGTGACATTTTTTTGGGGTTCCCTGATTATTCCTCTCCATCCTTCAGTTTTTCACTTTTTGTTCACATCATCCTGGAAAATCCTCACATCATCCTAGACGATCTGATCAAATCATCCCCATTTTGATCCAACGGTTGATTTGAATCAATTATTGGTGATCGTCCTGGATGATATATCTCATCGTCCTGGACGATCCACATGGCAGCAATTGGATGATTCAAATTCGGCCCATCCGATTCATTTATTACATATCATCCTGGACGATCCACCGTATCATCTTGGATGATACTTTTTGTCAATGGTCGTCCAGCCTGACTCCTCGAGACGATTGCCTATATCTAATTGTCCTAGACGATATCTGATCATCCTGGATGATCTGACCACCTCTTTGACCAATCATCCTAGATGTAATTATTGCTCATACAGTCCTGGATGATCATGCGATCATCTTGGGCGATATGGCCATTTTCTATTTAAATAGCTAGTTTCTACCATTTTTCCACCACACCTTTTTATTCTTACTCTCTCTTCTTCTCATGGCTGGTGGAAAATGATCTAAGCAATAGCGTGCTAGTTCCTCCCAGGGGAGTGTTGATCCCCACTTTCTTAATACAACCGATCAGGCTGCCTTCTAGTGCTATCTTGATGAGGGGATCACTCAATCCAAAATCATCAATCCATGTATTCTCACATATCCTGTACTGAATCTTTTCACTCACACCTCCCTCACTTTTATTCTGACTCTTGTTTTTCCATTTTGCACTGAGCTTCTCAGCATTTTCTTTACGAATCTTCACATCGATTCTTCTTACTCTGCTCTTATGTTAATCACCGCCCTGTAGAATTAACCACCCAAGACTTTCATGATATTCTCCAACTATCCATTACTGGTAATAAACACCATCTTTTGTCCTTTGACCCTGACTTTAACTGGAGTGTCGCCAATCACTTTCTTAGGAACACTAATGCCCCATACCACGATAATGCCTACTCTTTCTTAGTCAAAGATGCTCGGACAATCCAGTATGTCCTTCACTCCTCTATCATTCCAAAGGCTGGGGACCATATCCATATTACCCCTTGCTCTCCATTACTACGTTCGACATCATAGCCCGTTGTGATTTCAATATTACCAATCTCCTTTTTCACTACATCGAACACCTTACTAGCATTTGGGATCTGGGTCATAGGAGATGCCCAAATCTATCCTTAAGACACCTCATTGCCTATGCCCTTGAAATAAAATTTAATCTGTAATATCCAGTTCCAGCTGATATCCATCCTTCCTTCTACTCCAACAACTCCTTTCATGTTCTTCACAGTACTCGACTTCATCTGGAGCCCAGCATGGATATTGAGGGAGAAGAGGAAGAAGCTGCTCCTGAACTTGTTGTACCTGCTCCTCTCCGTATAGAATCATTGCTTGATCACCTGGTGTATAGGTTTGACCGGTGGGAGGCACGCTTTGATTCCTACGTAGTTACCCAGGAGTAGTAGTACGCTGAGGATATGAACCATTTCAATGCCTACATAGCCCAGCAGTAGCAGCAGTACGACCAGGACATGGCCTGGTTTGGAGATCAGTTTGCCACCCTCCACAGCCTGTTTCAGCCACCACCACCTCCTCCATCTGATCAGGATCCCCCTTTTTACTAGTTTGATTATTTTTGATATTTTCTTATGTTGGTTTTGTACTATTTTTCTTTATATTTCTATATGCTATTTTCCCATTTTTAAGATGTCAAAAGGGGGAGTAGTTTATGTTCTGGGTCAGTGTACTGGTTGAATTATTAATGTTCTGTGCTTTATTAATGTTCAGTGTTCTTATATTATTCACTTGGCTAATAGAAAATTACACTCCTTAGTTTTCATGGCTTTATTGTTTATTTACTGAATTTGGAATTACTAATAAATATTTGCCATCATAGAAAAGGGGGAGATTATTGTGAATCTAGATTCAAGAATTATGATTTTTATGATAACAAAGATTTTTATTTCTATTTGAATGCCTAACCTTTTAGGTTCATAAAATCAATTGTAATTCAAGCCAGCTTAAGATCATGTCAGTTTGTTTATGTTTCAGGTTCAATATATTTTTTCATCTTTCTTGAGTCAAGTGTAATATAATAGATCCCCAAGCTAAGTAACCTTGCACATAAACACTCAAGGGGAGAGTTTTAGTGAGTTAGAGTTTATGTTCATTTTTTGTTCAAATCATCCTGGATGATATTCATATTGTCATGGATGATCTATTGAAAATAAAACTCTAATTAGGGCGACCATGTTAAGTCGGTCTGATTAAGTAGATCATCCTAGACGATACACCCTTTGTATAGGACAATATGCTCAAATTAAAAATTCTCAACAACCAGACTAAGTTAGGCAAGTTTTTTTTTTTAACTTTTTGATCTGATCATCCTGGATGATACGTGTATCATCCTAGATGATTCATTACAATCATGCCTAAATTAGTCAAGTGATTAAGAAAAAAATTAAGGTTTGATTGATTCAATCATATCGTTCTAGACGATCACAATATCATCCTGGATGATTAATTAGAAATCCTGACCGTCCAATATATTCCACCTGGATGACCCGAACAATCCTCTGGATGATATTCCCAATTTTGAACTAATCATACAGGATGATATCAATATTGTCCTAGACGATCAAGTAATTTTAAAATCGTCCAGCATGATTTTCCCGAATGATTCAAATAATCCTTTGGACAATATTCATGATTTTGAACTAATTGTATGGGACAATATCAATATTGTTCGGGATGATCAAGTCGTTTTAAAATCATCCAGCATGGATTTCCTGGATGACCCAAACAATCTTTTGGACGATATTCCCATCTTTAGCTAATCATCCAGGATGATCAAAAAATTATCCCTGATGATAAAAAAAAATCATGTCTTCTAATCATCCAGAAGAACTAGATCATCTAGGCCAAAAGGGTATGATTTACACTGATCGTATAGGACGATCTAAGGATCATCCTGGACGATCTTTGACGGCAAGTTGAAATTTAGAGTAACTTTTGAGCCCTTCTATTTAAGATATTTTTCTTGCTACTATAAAAATCTTTTGTCACTGTCCTCACCTGAGAGAGCCTTAAGAGAGAGAGAGGGAGAGAGCTTGGGAGAGAGAGAGAGAGATAATCTTGTGAGGGGGTGTTTATAAGATGTTCATAAAGGTTACTCCTAGCAAGGATTTAAGTCATCGTCTCCAGTCATAGTCCCTCATCCCTTAGTGCTCTGAATGAAGGATTGTCTGTAAGAAGATCGAGGTTCTCTGCCTGCTTTTGGAGAAAGTAAAAGGAGTCCAGGTTCTCTGCCTCACTGGGTTGGTGAAAAGGAGTTTTGTAAAGGCTTCTCTGCCTTACTCTGGGAGCACAAGGAGAGTTACTTTCTTTTAGTGCAATAGCTGGAGGGAAGGCTCCGGGGAGTGGACGTAGGTCAAGTTGACCAAACCATTATAAAATTTGGTGTATTCTTTCTAATTATTTTATACACTTTACTTCTGTGTTGATGATCGTGTGATTATAGTTATTATTTGTATTTTGTTAAACATCTGCACATCATTACAAAATTATAATTATTTTAAAATATTCAAAAAGATAATCAAAATTATTTTTGCTCATGAATTTTTAAAACTACCAATTCACCCCCCCCCCCCCTCTTAGTTAGCCTCGAGCTAGTTTATAAGGGCTTAATATCCCTAACAAACTTTCAAGAAAAGCAGGCAAATCCTAATCGAAATCAATATCAGTCAATCATTAAATTAAATCAATTAAATTAAAATTCTAATTGAAAGTCCATGTGGCAGTTGCCACTTAATTATATAACCCAGGTTCTATAGAAAAATAAAGTGGCTGGGTACCACTGACTATAACCTAGATTCTACTCCTAAGACTCTAGTGACTTTGAGAATGAGTCTTATCATTCTTCACTTCTTTGTCCTTCTGCGAAGCTCCTTGGATCGTTGGGTCAGGATATCCAAGTGAAAAGAAACTCCCCCTCGAAAGAGATGTTATCTTTTCTCTTTGGATATTTTAAAATCATCCTAATTTAGATTTTCAAATGGAGAGGAACTCTCCCCTAAGAGATGTTCCTTCCTCTTTGGATTCCAAATTAGATATTTAAACATTCTATTCTCAAAGCACTTTAAACATTACAACTCAATTACAACTCAAATTACATTGAATTTAAAAGAAAATTCTAGATTGAGACTACCTGTAGGGTTATCCTAATAATTAATAGTTATATGAACATCCCAATCAGTTAATATATATCAAAATTAAATATTCAAATCCACAGCCATGCTTGGTCATACTCTTCTTAATTTAAAGGAGGGCCTAGCAAATTCTGAAGCACTTGTAGAAAATAGTGTTAATTTTAAAGCTTAATTATTTAATTACCCCCTTTAATCTTAAATGCCCTATATGAGCATGGCCACCTATATAAAATTGAGTTAGCAAATAAATGGTCCCTAGTCTAGGGGTAATCTACCGCCCATCACATTAATACACAGATTGTAGAAACTAAGTAAATAATCAATTAATTACTTAATTCTAACAACCACCATGTAGTGAAAACCACAGAAAATCTGGCACACATAAGTAGCAGAACAGTAAACACTGGCCTAGCCTAAGACTATAGTTGGTTGTCCTAGCAAACCATCTAAAGTGTGTGAGGTAGGCTGTGTGGGTTTGATATGTCCTATATGGAATATTTAATTCAAGTTATTTGAAGGTTTGATTGGTTGAATGACTTGAGGAATAAAGCCTCCTTAGTTAGATCATTAATTTTCAAGTTTTAACTCTCCATTAAATCCATTTGTGGTGTTGTGCCACCAGGCTTGAGGAACAAAGCCTCCTGAGGACAAATAGCCCCGCAGCCCAGAGTAGTCTAGCCTAAAAGCTTCATCTTAAGAGTGGTTATTATGTATTAAGGGGTTGGTTGAGTGATTTAAATATTGATTTAACATTTTATCGAATTTGAAATAAATTATCAGATTTTGAAATTTTCTAGATTATTTTAATGATTTAATTAAGGGGTTAAAAGCTCACTTTTTGATTAAGCCTAAATTATGGAAAGTTAGTATTTTTTTAAAATATCAAACCTTAATATGATCAATTAGACTATAAGTATGTTGTATTTGGATTTTTTTATATTTTATTATGAATGTTTGAAGTTTTGACTTGAATTTGAATTGAATTTTGACCAAAAGTTGACTTTTTCAAATTTGAATGATTTCTAAAAATTTGATGTTTTGATAAATACTATATATTAATTGAAGTTGAATGCCTTTGAGTTTGATTGATTTGGAATTTTTTAAAATTAGGTATGAATTTTTAAAGTTTGATAATTTATTTGAATTATTTAATTAGTTTGATTAAGGGCATTTTATTGATTTTACTCTAAATGAACTCCCAACTCCTTGAAATTAACCCCAAAGGTCAGGAATGACCTAAGAGGAGGTTCCCAAGTGTTTAGAAAATTTTTAGAATTTTTAATTAATTTTAATTAATTAAATAATAATTTTCATTTAAAATTAAGTTATTCTTAAAATTGTTGTCAAATTAAAGTGGTTTTAATTTTCTGTGATTAAGGATTAAATTCTAGAGAGTTTGATGTATTATTTATAATTTTTGGATTTAATTTTGATTTATTGGAATTTTTGGAAGTTTCTATGCTTAATTTAAAGGTTGATTTTGACTTGATTAATTTCCTAACCTTATGGGCTCCAAATTGGGTGAAATTTGAACCTAAGATATTAAATGTCACTAGGTTTAACGTTCTCAAGTTTCACCTCTATTGGGTGCATGTAGAATTTCTTAGGAATTTTCTAAGTTATCTAGCCCTTATCCTTAATTATTTTTCCTAGGTGACACTAATATTCTATTAGGTTTGAAACTTTGGTCATCTAACCCTGACACTAAATTACACATGCTACAAAAAAATGCAAGTTAATTCTAAGTGGTGTGTGAGTTATAAATTTTTAAAATTTTGGGTCAAAATGTGACCCAAAACATTAAAAATTTAATTCACCAAAATCCAGCTATTACATAGAGTTGAAATTTTTATGGGATGTGGGTAACACACATTAGTTTACACTATCCAAATTTGAGATCAATCAGATCACTGGATTGAGGGTTATCAAATAAATTAAATTTTCATTAAAAGCTAAATAACTCTCTATATAGTGATCAAATTTAGTCAAACTAGATTTTAAAATAAACTTGGGCTTAATGCGGTTCCAATGAGCCCAAGAACATCAAATTTGGACATAAAATAGATTTCTGGTGAATTTTTAAAGTTCTGGGCATTTAAAATAATTTTTAATCAATTTTTTAATCATTGTTTGGCTGCGGCAATGATTGGGCTACCGCTGTGGCTTTTTGACATGTGGCAGACACATGACATGCATCGGCACACCTCTTAACCTCGTCAAACAGTTAGATTGACCGTCCGATTCAATGCAGCTTGATCTAACGGCTAAGATCGTGCCACATCGCTCCGCCTCTTAGCAAACGACCCGAGCTCGAATCCTGTTGGAGTTGAGTGGCCTGGAGTGGGTGACATGGCATCCTATGGGCCATCCGATTGTGCAGAAGGTGTGATCAAACAGCTCTGATTGAACCAGAGCAACTCTAGTTCAAAATGAACTAGAAATTTCAAATGCACATAACTTTCAATCCAACCGTTCAAATTTGATAAAATTTGAAACGTGGTATCTAGATACCCTAATCATTCAATCCATGGAGTTTCAAGGCTCCATTCGTTGAGATTTTGGAGATATCAAGGTTTGATCATAGAAATTAAAATACAAATAACGTTCTAACCTGTGGAAGAATTTTGACGATCTTAGGCTTGTTGGAAAGCTACCAAGATCCTCTTCAACTTTTTAGAAGACCTTAAAACCTGGTTCTGACCGGATTGGAAGTTATGCTTGAATCTCCTGATTCTCTCTTTAGACTCTCTCTTCACCAAAACATGGATTGGAGGCTAGATTTTGGTGGGGAAAAACTTGGGGAGGCTATAAAAGTTGCTGGAGGGTCTTGAGGAGAAGTTTTGAGGGCTGGCAAAAATTCTGGAGAAGTGGAATTGAGTGAGAGAGTGTATTGGTCAGAATGAGCTCTTTTCCTAACTTAAAGGCCCTAAAGCCATAGGGGATGGCTAGGATTGCTTGGGCTACTTGCTAGGATGTTGCCAAGTGGAATTGGGTTGTTAGGGGTAGAGAATTAAAAAGGATAAAGGACATCCTAGGTGGAAAGGTATTTGTCCTTTTATAGCACATGGGTTTGATTAGGAGTTGGTTTGGGCTTAACCTAAAGCTTAAACTATGATTAGAGAATGTTTAGAAGGTTCTAGAGCTGGTTTGAACTGCTGGAATGAAGGGAGTAAGTTTGGGTTAAGCCATTTGTGCATTTGAACCCTTTAGAGAAGCTTGTTGACTATGTTGACCAGTCAACTGATCATCTTGACTTTTGAGGTGGCAGCCAAGTGTCAATTCTAGCTGGTTGGAGTGATTTAAAACAAATGCCAAGTGATGGAGTTAAGGTTTGAAGAAATGTGTGAGATTTTGAATGAGTTTGACAAAGTCAAAATGAATTAACTTGGTCAAATTGACCATGAATTGACTCTTAATAAGTTTAAACATGCTTGAAACATCATTTAAGATAGATTTGAGGGCTTGAATTGCTATGTTTGGTTAAATGGATTGGATTGACCCATTTAAGCCTTAAGGGACTATTGAGTCAACCTAGTTGACTAAGTCAACCTAAGTTTACCCAGGACCTGGGTTTGAGCTCAAAAGATTTGAAATGACATTTAAATCTGGTAGAAGTGGATTCAAGGGTCAAGATGGTCTAAATGGTTAAAGTGACCATTTGGACCCTTCAAAGGCTATTGGGTTAACCTTGGTTGACTTGGTCAACCAAGTTGACCTAGGGTCTGAACTTGGGATCAAAAAGTTTGAAATGACATTTAAAATTTGCTAGAAGTGGTCTCAAGCAATTTGGAGGTCATTTGGATTAAAGTGAGTATTCAAACCCCTAAGGGATATTTTGGTCATTTTAGGCCCTAGTCAACTAGGGGTCAAAGTGGGTCCATCAAGATGTAGTTTAATGCTTAAGAGGTCAGGATTAAGGGTCTGGAAGTGATTAGAGGGTTTAGAGAAGGCTCCAAGATCAATATCCACTAGGTGGTAGGTCCAGTGGCATAGACCATAAATATTTAAAGGTTTTATAGCCTTTGGATTTTAACACAATTTCTGTGGTTAGAGACCCCAGAATGAGCTCAAATTTTGAGGGTTACCTATGGATATGTGTCATATCAATGTGCAATTGATAGACTCTAAATTAGAGGTCATTTGATTGAGTTTTGAAGTGTTTGAAAATTCACTGAAAAAGGGTTTCAGAACCTGAGTCCTTAGCCTTAGATTTGATTGAATATTTGGGTTTGAATTTGACTTTAGGTTTAAATAATTGGATTTGAATTACCCAAATCATTTATGGTCATTTGGAGATCATAAATGATAAGATAATATTGAAGCTTGATCAGAGACAGGATCAAGTTTTGAATTAGAGTTTGGATTTTGAACTGGATTGAACTCTGGATTTTGATTGAGGTTTGAATTGAATTAAGGTCTGGATTAGATTGAGGTCAGGATTAATTTGAAGTTTAGATTTGATTTGAATATGGATTGATTTAGATTCTAGATAAATTTGGGGTCTGGGTTGATTTAAGGTTTAGGTAGATCCTAGGGTTTAAAATGATCTAAGATCTAGATTGATCCTAGGGTTAAGATTAGTCTAGAGTCTGGGTTGGGTCCTTATGACCTTATATAAAAATGAGGTCAACACTCCATAATGAAGGGTCCTTCCCACATTGGTTCAAACTTTCCACTGATCTTTTGGTGAGCTAAGATAGGCCTCCGAAGAACCAAGACCAAGTCTCCTACTTGGAATGTTCTAGGTCGTACTAACTTATCATGAGTTTGAACCATTTAGGCTTTATACAACTCTAGACTCTATTGAGCTTGGAGATGATGCTCTTCAAGGCCTTCGAGTTCTTTTAATCAGAATTTTGCATTTTGTTTAGTCATAATTTGATTATGGATTACAACTCTAAGCGAGGGAATTTGCACTCCAAGGGGGAGTATGGCCTCGGACCCATACACTAGTACAAATAGAGTGGATTGGATCAGGTTTTTATAAGTGGTTTGATAGGCCTATAAGGCTTCCACCAACCTCTCATACCATTAACATTTATTGTCAAGGGTCTTCTTGATAATATGCACCAAAGTTTTGTTGCCTCAGCCAACCCATTAGCCCGAGGGTACTAGATTATTGAGTATCTCCAATCAATGTTAAGGTGTCTTATAAAATTACTGATTTTTGTAGACTTAAATGCAAACCCATTATTAGATATAATTTTGTGGGGTACATATATTCGGTATATGATATGGTTATGAAAGAACTTTAAAATATGGTGTGATGTTATATTATGTAGGGGAATTACTTCTGCCCACTTGAAAAGTCATCGATCGTAGCTAATATGAAGCGATGACCCTTCAATGAAGGAGGGCCAATTAGCCCAATAACATCAATGCCCTAACTTTCAAAAGGTCACAAAACTATCATGGGATGCAATATGTTAAGCGGCTGATGTAAAACCACATTATAGACCTGGTATTGATGACAATATTTTGTAATATTCATGTAATCATCTATCATCATAAGACAGTAGTATCCAAGTCTTTTGATTTTTAACTTCATTTTTGGATCTAATTAATGAGCACCACTCAGTCCAGAATATACCTCATTAATGATCTTCAGGGCCTCTCATTTGTCTAAATATCGTAGCTACATCTGATTGAATGATCAGTGGTATAATGTATTGTTGACTAGTACATACGATAGGGCACATTTCTTGATCTAGTTTGTAAGGGATTTATCCTGTGGAAGTTTTCCTTCTTGAAGATAATTGATTAATAGTTATCTCCAATCACCTTCTTCATCGGTTGCTGAAGAGATATAAATGATCTGGGAAGATTTCTTGTTGACTTGCTCCAAATTTATAGGAGATAGGACTTAACAACCTTGAATCTCTATAGAAGGGATATAATCTTCTTCTAGGCACACAAATCTTTTGTAAGCTTTGCTAAGGCATCCATCGCAGAATTTCTTCCACAAGGAATTCTATACAAAGTTACGATATGGATTTGCTCAAGTAGATGGCTGGTGTACTGGTGATACTTGAGGAGATTAGGATTCAAAACCATATAGGCTCTTACAATCTGGTTGATTACTAGTTATGAATCACCAAAGATTTTAATCTCTTTAATCTCCATTAGGATTGCAAATTTCAAGCCAATTATTAAAGCTCGTATTCAGCCTTGTTGTTTGTGTAAGGATCTGATAAATGATAGGAAAAATGAATCATTCCTTTTTTCCATTGTTATAAAAATTAGGCCAATTTTAGATTTTCCAGGGATTATAAATTTTTGAGGTTTGCCTTGTTGAGAGGATGTTACACCATCAAAATATAATTCCCAGACATAGTCATTAGATTTATTTAAACTCATGATTTATTTATCTGGCGAATCATCATTTAAAGGAGAATCTGGCAGCAGTGGGTGTGCCGCAAGGAAGTTGACAATGTCTATTCTTTCACAGCACACAGGGGAATGAAAGTAATCTCGAATTGAAGTAATATCATAAACCACCATGCTAAATGTCCTGACAATGTAGGCTGAGTCATAAGATATTGCAAGGGATTGACTCTGGATATCAAATTGATTGAATGAGAAAACATGTAGTGTCTTAATTTTTGGGCTATAAAAACTGAAGCAAGATAATGCTTCTCAATCGATAGGTACTAGATTTTCATAGGAAGAAGTCTTTGGCTCAGGTAATAGAGAGTATTCTCTTTTCCCTTGTCATTGACTTGAGCTAGAAGAGCGCCAAGTGACTCATCAAGGGCAACGGTGTAAAGAATAAGAGATTTTCTCGAGACAGGGGCTGCCAAAACTGATAGATTAGAAAGGTATTACTTGATGCTTTCAAAAGCATTTTGACATTTTTCATCCCAAATAAATTTAGTATTCTTCTTGGTTAGGACAAAGATGGGTTGACATATTTCAAAAAGATTGGATATGAACCTTTTTATATACACCAGCCTGCCCTAAAAGGACCTTAATTGGATAAGGCTCTTAGGCAGCGGCATATTTAATATGGCTTCAATTTTGGAAGGATCAATCTCAATTCCATGATGCCTCACTACGAATACTAAAAATTTTCCTGAGATGATGCCAAAAGCACACTTTAAGGGATTCATTTTGAGGTTGTAGCGACGAAACAGTTCAAAGTCAACTCTTAAGTCATAAAGGTGAGCCTCTTTGACCTTGATCTTGACAACCAAATCATCAATGTAGCACTCAACTTGATTGTGAATTAGGTCATCAAAGATTCAGGTCATGGCCCGGTGGTTAGTTACACCAGTATTCTTAAGGCCAAAGGGCAGCACCTTACGCAAAAGATGCCTATAGGGGTCCTGAATGTAATTTTTCTCTCATCTTCAGGGGCCATCGTGATTTGATTGTAACCAGGTGAACCATCCATAAAGGAGAAAATAGCATGCGAAGATGCATTATCCACCATAAGCTTGGGTATATGTAAAGAAAATTCATCCTTGGGACACTCCTTATTCAAATCCTTATTGTCGACACAAATTCAAATTTGACCGTTCATCTTTTAAACTGGTATGATACTGAATACCCATGAGGGATATTATTCTTCTCAGATAAATCTAGCCTCAACCAATTTCTTGATTTCAGAAATGACTTGTTACTCTATCTATATACGCATGCATCTAGGAGCTTATTTAACAATAATAATATCATACCGGATTCCAAGTTTATGGACTGTTATGTCAACAAAGAGGCCCAGCATTTCATTATATATCCAGGAAAAGCAGTCCATAAACTAAGAAAGAAGTTGAATCAGATCCTCAGACTCTTCCTCACTCAACAAGGTTCTTATAAAAGTAGGGGAAGGGTCATCGTCAGTTCCTAGGTTAACTTCTCTCAACTCATCAACTATCGATTTAATCTCTTTCTCAAATTCAGGGGGTGCATCTTAAACTTGAAGTTCATCAGGATCATCTAAAGTCTCCAAGCAGAGTTTATCGAGAAGGTCAACGACTTCAGTAGGGGAATCTTAAGATTTAAGATGATAAGCTATCATTAAGCAGTATTCATCATCATCAAATAAACTAACAGTTCCAAAGCCAATACCACTTATCAAATATTTCTTGATTTTATTTGCTAAATATTTTTATGGTATCTAGCTTGACCCTTAGTTCATTGATATGTATGGAACCTTTAGAGAAAGAGTTTTTTACATAGATAGGAAAGTATCCAAAAGGTAATTCCATTTATTCGTTGAAATTTGCCTCCTCGAGTTTTACATTGCTTTCATCCCTTGAGGAGGAGCCAGGGAAAATTTTTTGGACTTTCCTAACTTCATCCCTTATATTAGGGGACTCTTTAATCTCTAACTCCGCAACCTTGCCAGCTAACAGTGTGCTCAAGGATAAATCCTTGATTCTCTTACTAAGCTTTTATACATGGTCAATTCAGGCTTATCACTTTGAACTTTTAAAGAATCAACCTTAAGGTAACTATCCTATTCCAAAGTGAGATCAAATTTTGGAGGAAGATTAATTTTCTAGTAATCAAAAAGTATTGCAACACCCCATCTTGCTGGTTCTTCATCAGAACTTGATTCTAGATTGATGCATACTGGGGTCATTCTTCTTTCAAATGAATCACGGCCTTGACCCCATTTTCTTTGGGCCATCCTTCGACCTCTTTGAGATAACATGTTTGGAGGCCTATGGACCACGATGTCGAGGTCGTCTTTGCTATTTAATTCTTATATTTCTTGATCTTTTTCTTTTTCTTCTTCTTTTCCTTTTGATCCTTTTGATTCTTGACTTTGAATGGAGCTTTGCTCACTTATTTTCTCCTCAATATTAATCTAAACTTTAGGATAGGAAGAAGACCCTTTGTGTATGAAATATGCGGCATCCTCATAGATCTTGATCTCTTGAATTGAGAATAGTTGCAAATTACCCTTAATTGCATATTCAATGTTGTCACGCTGGTACTTGACACATTGGTGTAGGGTATATGGAACCATCTTATATTCGTGGATTCAAGGCCTACTCAAAAGCGAATTAAAGGATGTAGCAAATTAATTATATGAAATTTTACTTTAGTTTTGAGTTCTCCAATTTCCATCAGAAGGGTGATCGAACCCAAAGCCCTCTCGCCTTTTTCGTTGAACCCATGTAGCACCAACTTGTCAGTGGTGAGTTTACTATTATCAACTTTAAGATAGGCAAGGGTCTTTATATTCATCACATTGACCGATGCACACGAATAAAAAGGACTCTTGATAACTTGAAGTTCCCTATATTTATAGTAATGTAAAGAGGGCGATTATGATCGGCCGTACCTTGAAGTATGTCTTCATCCAAAAAGGTTACTCCTAGGATTTTCTTGAAATAGAGGGCTTCATCTTTTGAGGTCGAAGCCAGTTGAGTGAGGCAAATCTCTAGATTGAGAAGTTCTTTGATTAAGGACCCCCTTATTTCCTTTGACAAGATGAGGGCATCAAAGATACTCAACTTAGCTGGCAACTTCCTAAGGTGAGCCTCAACCTTGGAACATTGGTATCAGGATCTAGTGGAGTAGATGGGAGGTTGAATTATTAAGGAGGATTTGAAATTAGATTATTTAAAATAACTTATTTACCTTTATCTTGAGGGGTGAGCCTAGGGGATAAGACTTCACCATCATGGAGTTGTACCTGCTCGACATCCTCGGGAGGGAAAACTACAGCAGAGTCTACACTCTCCATAGGTATTAGATCATCATTTTTTGAGTGGGTGTCAGAATCTAAAAAATCTATCATAATAGGACTCCCCTTAAAGTTCATTTTAGGGAGGTCACTATTTGATACGATCTGAGGTTCAATGTCTCCTTTAGAGGTCAAATTTGGAGGGTCGAGTTTTTGAACATTTGGTTGATCTCAACAGAACTTTAAATTTTTTTGAAAGAATTATCAATTTGCATTTCATCTTTATAGCTAATCATCAAAAATGATATAGGAAGGATACTTTTTATTAAATTTATGACCCTTTGCCTTTGATGGGGTAAAGTAAAAGTTATATAATAGGAGCGGGGATGGGGCTTTTATGCTGCCATCCACAACTTGGATACATCTCTCATCAATACACTTTCTCTCTACAAATATATCATTTTTTTATCATTTAGTGCAGTAGTTCCTATGACTACTAGAGAGGGAAGTAGCTCAACATCCTCCTACAAAGTCTTTAGGTCAACCTCCTAGATCGGGCCCTAGTCTCTCATTGGCAGCTATTTGAGAAAGATGAAAAGACTTATTAATCAACTTTTTAAGTGCTCAGGATAACGCTATATCCAAACCATATTCAATTGAAAGAGAAATGTTAGAAGGATTACCTGAAATGGTTTTGACTGACCCTTGTTGCGAGTCTACTAGGTACTCTTTAGGAATTATAATGTTGCCTTGCCTGAAGGTTTTTTCTATCCAATCTTTAAAAGTAATACAGTCTTCGATCAGATGGCTGAGCATGAAGTGGTAAGGATAGTATTTAAGATCATCTATCTTATATGCATCCTCTAGCCTTCTGGCCTCATGCAATTAGAAATTTGGCTTTTTTAAGAGGCTCCTAAAGATCTTCCTTACTAACTCGCTCTTAAATGAGTATGGTCTTACCAACCTCTCTTTAATGTAGGTCGAGTAAGGTTCTCTAGGAGGTTGAGGAGTTATTTGGAAAAGTTTCCTCTGAATTTGTGGTGGTGGTGGAGTATTGGGCTGGCTGGTTACTGGCTGCTTTCCCTTGTCAACTACCGACATTATGGATACTTTCTTTTCAAAAGACTTAATTGTCTTTGGAGCTCTCTTATCATCTGGAAGATCCTTCAAGAATGACATCCGAGGAGCCTCATCCTGTAAGTCATTTACCTTGTTTAGAAGCTTCTCAAAAATTTTAATTGTGAAACTCTTTAAAAGAAAAGCAATAGGCCCATAGATATTCTTCAGAAGAATCTCCACTATATGTTGCTCTTGTAGTTGAGGTTCACACTTCATCGAGAGGTTTCACCACCTTATGATGTACTCAACTAGTGACTCTCCCGGCTTTTGCTTTTTGACGATGAGATCGCCCATGGTTGTGCGCTACTGCGCTCCTGAAAATTTGAAAGTTTTTATAGAACCATTGGGCAGATCTGCATACCACTCAAAAGTTATAATGAAAAGACTACTAATGAACTGGTAAAAGACATCTGACCCCCTGACATTTCAATAGCTTGCTCGGAAGTGGGCCAGATACTACCTCGTGTTTTTAATTTTGGTAAAAATTTTGAAGGATGGTAACACAAAGCCCTTAAGATAAGGAACTAAATCATATTTATCGAGGTAGGGTCTATCCTTTGGAATAGATGTAGTTCCTTATGAATGAGCTAAGGCCTCCCTTACCTGGTACTCGATCATATGCTTGATATCTTTTTGGGCCAGTACTGGAGGCACTGAGGAAACTATCAGTTGGACTATTGGTTGAACTGGGGGTTGACACGGGCTCAGGAATCTTAGAGCTAGATTCTGGCTTCCTTACTTGGTCAGTGACTGCTTGGACGACAGATTGTTATAGTTTGAGCGAAGACTGTTGTGACTTTTCTATGCACTCTTGCATTTCCTTAACCTGTAGCAACATGTCCATGACTTGTGCCTTTAGGTTTTTGATATGCTGATCTTCATCTCTATCCCTTACTGATCCATCTGAGTCTGAATCAATAGCTATTGAACCTTCCTGCTTGCTAGAATGGTATTTACTGATCTCAATTTCTTTAGCTGATCCCTTGGTCTCAACCATGAAAACACTACCAATGACCACATCTTCTTCCATCAATTGATCATTAACCTCTGGATCAAATGCCTCTTTAGCTTCCTTCTTCCTCAAGATATCCTTAATCTCGTGTACTACCTCATTAACCGGTCGGTCCCCTATTGCTTCGAGGTCGATAGGTAAGTAGCCTTTATAGTCCATTATATCATAAAACTCATCATCTTGTAACTTAGAAATGATGGTTTGTAGTTTAAGATCATTAATAGTCGGGGGCTCTGCCATTAATTGCTTAATCATTTCCTAGTCTTCATCTTGAGTTATCCCCTCCCCTTTGATTGTCACGGGGTCGGTAGTCTGAAGGGTGGCATCCACCATAGGGTGAGGGACATCTACTCTAGGAGGTGATGAAGGAGCTTAGAGAGTGATAGCCCCTACATCATGTAAGAGAGAGTCCTCAGATCCCTGGGTGAGGAGCTCAGGGATAGTAGGTGGGATCTGAGAGAGACTGTCTAATACATCAACTGAAATGTCATCTGAATTAACAACTAGAAAATTAATTGAACTGACAATTGGAGCATCAACTAGAGCATCTACTAGACCAACTGTGGTCCGAACAAGACTAACTGGGGCCTATGAGAGCTTGATTGAAGACTGAGGTGGCTTAACTGAGGCTGGCAGAACATCAACTCTACTGATCTTCTTAGGAACATATTTTCTTTCTAGGGATTTGGGTCTCTTGCCCTTAGCTTCAGTCATTCATTTGATTTCAGAATCTTCCTTGATTTTTCACCACCACTAAGGCCAACTTTACAAATTTTGGGGAAGGAACCAGCGGCCTATTAGTAGAATAGTAGCCCTCTCCAAGTTCAGTAAGTATAATGCCCTCCATTTTAGAGGATGGGGGGCCTGGCATCTAGTGGTAACCATCTACCAACATAGAAGTAACTGCTACCTCGCAAACTTCCTATTCTTCCCACTGGTTAAGGAGTTAAATTTCTCGCTTCAGATCTTTATTCCTTAAGGATTTCCTTTTCAAACTTATGTGAGATCATCCCCTTCAGATGTCTCACATATTACTCCTTATTTTCACCCACATGGGCAGCGCAGGTGTGAATTATGTTCCTTAAAATCCTAGTTCTTTAAAGTCATTTTTCCTTTGGAGTCCTCTTAGTCGAGTAATCTACTGGGCATGGCGGGGAACTAGCTATCTTAGTCACCCTCTCCTCCCCCGCAGTAGCAACTAAGGGGTAGAAATGACTTCCTTTAAGGATTGGAGAGGAGGTAGGGATAGGCAAATTCTCATCAGCCTCTAGCTCTACCTGACCCAGAGTCTTAACCTCAACAACTTTCCTTGCTTTAGTAATCTTCTTCCTAACTCTTCTCAAATAATTCTTTCTTTGTTTCTTACTTGTGAATGGGATCCCAGAGCCTGATCCTTCCTCAAAAATAGAATTTACTTCAGCAATCTCAATAGGAGCTCTTGACTCTCCTTCCTCTACATTGGGATTGGGAGATTCATCCCTTGACCCTAGGATCAATTTCAACACAGGAGTATTTAGTTTAGCAGCATCGAGGTCAACTAACTTCTCCCCGTTCATTAACAGTTTAATAGTATGAAATCCCAAACCAAATTGAATTATTTTTCCAAAGTCAATTTCATCACAAGTCAGACCCTTCTGAAATGTGAAAATCAGCTTGCCGGCCATTGAATTGAGTTTGAGTTTTTGGAATTTTACAGAAAAACTAGAATTAGATATTTTAGAAATCAAATTTTGAAGATCATAACGGACCCTATATTTTATCACATATGCTGAGCTATAGGACTTATAATCCAACATATGTTGATAAAATACAAAGATTAGTTATGGTTTAAAAAAGATTCAAATTCTCACTACATATGCTAGACTACAAAGGAATATTGTAGGGTAGTATATGATAGTGTTAATTCGAGATTGAGTTTTGAAAAGATTTTTCATTTAAAAAAACTGATGAATTTTCTCTAGATTTTGAAACACAACAAGTTGAGTTTTCACTCAACCTAAAGGCTTACAAAATTAGCAAGAAAATTCAAGGGAATTGTGATGTTTGCTTGACTCTTCCACTTCATTGATTGATTTGGAGGTGGAATGTCAAAGCTAGAAGCTTGGAAGATTGGAGATCTTGGAAACAAGACTAACAAAACTACTCATAATTTTGAAACCCAACATATTGAGTTAGATTCAATAATATAGGTTCATAAAATTGATATAGAGGTTTTAAAAGTTTGACTTGACACTATCACCCTACTAGTTAATTTGGGGGCAAAAGGTCAAAGTCTAATTTTTGAATAGAAGTTTCACCTAACTTTTAATATGAGTTTTTGATATTGGCTAAGCTCTCCCAAGGGAGAAATGGGTAGAGATGCCAACCGAAAAAAGGTACTTAGGAGTGCTGATAAAATAAAATTTTGCCATTATTAGAGATGGAGAGAGAGATTTAGTCCCACGATGCATGCCATTTTTTGTTTGGTGTTAAAATTTGAAAAAGAGGTTTTGAAAAGTTTAGTTTTCTTTGAAAAATTTTAATTTAGAATTTCAGTTTCAAAATTGAACACGTTATTATGAATGATATATAGCCTCGGGAGGCAGAAATATCATTCCTTAGTGGGTTCAAATAATGAAGCTGAAAATCTCACCCTAATTATTATAATCAAATCTAAGGAAGAACTACATATGACCCCGAATGCTCAAAATGAGATTCTACCTGTATTTAGTTATTTATAACCTGGATGAAAATATCATTATTTTTATAATCGAACATGCTACGATAAATGATATATCTCCCCAAGAGAAAAAGATATCACTTATCGTTGATCATTCAAACATGATGATAATGATCATTGTTGATCTTAATTTTTCTAAGGACTAATTAAGTTTTAAAAATTATTTTTTTTTTAAAAAGGTGGGTGTGGATTCTAAATTTCCTACGAGCGCAAGCTCTCATAATTAATTACATTGTAGAGAGATTAAATTTTCTATGAATGCTCTCGATTGAAATAACAACATAAATTCGATTTAGAGGCTTTCTAGGAGTGATATCAAAGGAAGTGAATTTGGAGTTTCAATAGGGATTGGATCAAATTTTGAACACTTATTTTTGGAGTCAACGGAGGAGGGATAGGAGACACTTTAAGATTCTGAAATAATTCAAAAGTGTCTCAACCTAATCTAAGTGTTGGGCTTTAAATTTTAGATTGAGAAAATTCTTTTCAATTTAAGTTGATCATATTATTAGAAATTTAGGATTATATTTTTTAGAGGTTGGGGTCTTATGATTCAAAATCCGTCCTGGATCCTAAATTTAAATTGGGCACTAGACTATAGTAGCCCAAACCTAACTAATGCAGTGCAAAGTTTAGACTTATGTCGGCCTAGATTGGAGAGCCAACTAACCATCTAGTTGATTTAAAATCCATGAGTCTGGTCTTTATTATGAAAGAGTGGTAGGGTCGTTATTGTTAAAGCTTTTGAAAAATTGGGATCGACATCTAGAGCAGATCCTAATTGGTCCCTTGACTTATGTATGATGGAAATGCTTAAATTGAATGCAATTAAAATTTTAGACTCTTTTAATTTATTTTTAATGCAATGCATGCTAATCAACTCAATTAAATGCATAAAATATGTATGAAGTGATTTTAAAAAAAGGCTTGAAAATCTTTTTTCCCTAGAGATTGCATAACACCTCTTTAGTAGATCTACATCCTCAAAGGCCAGGTGATCTTTCAGAACCCATAGGCGGGGAGATACCTAACAAAGAAGAGAAGTAAATAATATACTTATGCTGACTCCTGGTGGTCTCGGGCTTACTTCTAAGATCATTAGAGTTTCTATGTTATCTGGATACCCAAATAAAAAGAAAACACTTCCCCCAAAGGGAAGGTTATTCTTTTCACTTTAGGTATTGAAATGATCCAAATTTGGGCTTCCAAATGGAAAAAGACCCTTCCCTGAGGGATGTTTTTTCCTCTTTGAAATTCAAGTTTGGATATATATATCCCAACTCAAACGTCTAACTTTCACAACTCTTAACTTTAAACAAATTACATTCATATTAAAATGAAAAATCTAGACTCTCTTGTAGGGTTCTCCTATGCATTTAAAATTAAATAAATCTCAACTAGTTTATATATATGTGCTATAAAAAGTAAATCACACTTGGCCATGCTCTTATTTATTTGGGCGCTAAGTAGTAGAAGCACCTGTAGCATTTATATTTATTATTAATTTAGCCCCTTTTTATTGCCATGCACAAGCGTGGCCACCTGCAGAAAACTTAGTGAACAAACAGATCGATCCTAACCTAAGGGTATCCTATCTCCCATCACATCAATTCACAAGTTATAATTAAAATAAGTAAACACTCACATCAATCAATTTTCAATCACAGCATGCAATGAAAACTAAAAAAACTCAGCACACAATAGTAAAAGTAAACACTGGCCAAGCCTAAACTAGAGTTAGTTGTCATAGCAAATCATTTAAAGTGTATGCTAAAGGCTGTGTGGCTGGGATAGATCCTAAGCTGAGTAATTTATTAAAGTTGTCTAATGTTCAAGTTTGTTGGAGGTTGAAGGGTAAATTTATGTTTAAGTTTAGATATTAATGTATTAAGATTTATTTTAGGATGCATTTTAAATATTGATTGATCAAATGAATTTTATTAGTTAGAGATTAAAGCATCAATGGATTTTAATTAATTTGATTAGTTATTGATTTTAAGGATTAAATTAATTTAGATTTTTCTACCAACCGGTTCATAGTGTTGTCATAGTGGGCTCGAGGAACCATGCCTCCTTAGGACACTTAGTCCCGTATCTCAAGGTAGTCTAACTTATAAACTAGGTTGATGTGTTTGGATTAAGAATTTTAATTTGGTTAAGTAATTAAGATTCACTTAATTTTAAGATTCTACACTCCATTGAATCCTTTCATGGCGTTGTCATAGTGGGCTTGAGGAACTAGGCCTCCTTAGAACACTAAGCCCCGTAACTCAATATAATCTTTTCTAAAAATTTTATCTTTGGAGTGCTTATTGTGTATTAAAATGTTCGTTTACTGATTTTATTAATCAAGTTAGAGTTTTTTTGATATTTTAACCAATTATTGAATTTTTTGGATTATTAGAATTATTTAAATGTGGTAATTAAGGAGTTGATAGTTGACCTTTAAAATTAAAATGATTTCTAGAATTTTAGTATTTTTTTCAAATATTAGATCTTAAGATGAGTAATTAGACTTTGAGTTTGCTCAATTTAGAATTTTTTACACTATGGTATGATTTTCTGAAGTTTTGACCTAATTTTAAACTACAATTGACGAGAGAGTTGATTTTTTGACTTTGACTCAATTTTGGAGGTTTGACATTTTTAGAAAATACAAGATTTTAATCAGGGTTGAATGGCTTTGAATTTGACTAAATTAGATTTTTTCTAGAATTATTGGTGATTTTTCAAAGTTAAGGTATTTTTGGAATTTCTAAAACTTCTTAATTAAGAGGATTTTTAGATTTTGATCCAAATTAATTCCAAATCTCTTGGAATCACCCCCAAAGGTCAGGAATGACCTAATTTCCAAGCATTTAGGGATTTTTTAGAATTTTTTAATATTTTAATTAATTAAATGGATTAATGATTAATTTTCCTTAAAAATAAAATTAAAGCTAAAGTAGAAGCCTAATCATGGGGATTTTATTTTTCATGGATTAAGGGTTTAATTATGAACAATTAGACGGCTTATGTAAATTTTTAGGAGTTTATATGAATTAATTATGATTTAATTAGGGTATTGGGCTAATTTTAGGGGCTGATTTTGGGGTCCCTAGTTGGTAGACCAAATGGGCACCAATTCTAGTGAAACTTAGGCCATGCGTTCACCTGAACTTAAGGCCCAAGCCCACAAAATTTGGGCCCAAGTTGAATCCCCTAAGGTGGTTAACCAAACCACTAGGTTATCTTAAAAATTCCTAAGTTACTACCTAGGGCAAGGAATAAGGTGCAATCAGTGGACCTAAACTTCCTATACTAAACATAATCAACACACAAACATTCTATTCCTAATTCCCATTGGAAAGATTATAAATCCAATTTGAACATAGGGATCATATCATGACCCCTAAGCTTAAATTGACTCAAACATGCCTTTAAACATTTCAAATAGGGGAAATAAAATTTGGACATGTCAGAGACATGCCCAAATTCAATCTCCCAATGTCTCAAGTTGTGGTGAGTTCAATTTTACAACAAAAGCCTAAAATGCCCCTAGGATAACTATTGAAATTCACTAAGTTTCATGCATAATCACAACCTAAGACCATAAGGCTTTTAAAGTTCTCCTTGAGATCTTTCCAATGAGCCTAATAACACCTAAATCGGCCAAGTGTGGAGGGAGATATGAATTTTCAATGTTCCATGCAATTTCTGGATTTTTAAATCCTGGGATTATATAGTCAGTAGTGCATTTTACGTGCGGCGCAATCCGATTGGAGGACCATTCATTAGCGTTGACTATGTAACGGCAGGATTAACCGTAGCTGTTCAATAGAGGATCGAACGGCCTCTGAGACCACGGGATTTAATCTGAACCGTTGATTAAGATCAACAGATCGGATTTCATCTTCAACCTCCCACGGGCGTCTGTAACCCTGAGCCTTCTCTAACGTGATTGAGGAAATCCCGCCGATGAACTTCCATGAGATTTCATGGAGACGATCAGAATGGTAGGGACTTTCAATCCAATGGTAGGGACTTTTAATCCAATGGTGGAATGCCATTGGATTGAAAGTTCCTTTCACACTTGACCACCATTACCTAGCCAGGAGCTCAAGAAAGGGTTCTCATCATGTAGAAAACTCCAACGAATGGGTTTTTCTATCGACAAGCTTTAGGGGGAGATAGTGAATACTTCTCCTTCAAATGTCTCAGTCAGAGGATCACTAGAAGTAGAAGTTCGAGCGGGACGTGGGCAAATTTTGTCGGAGCTCGCTCAAACCACTGGTCAAAGAGGGCTGGGAAGCTGGGGAATAAGAGAGGAATACTCAGAGAGCTCTAGGGAAAGTTTTGGAGTGTTTGGATGCAAATGGGGATGTCTGAATAAAGGTGCCCTATTCAAACGGCTTCCATGGCCATGGACGGCTAGGATCTTGCTTGTGGACAGCTAGATGAATGCCAAATGGAAGGGGACATGCCCCCAGGGTCTCATGAGCTCGAGCCCAGCAAACTCAAAGCCTAAAAGCCTTTGGATGAAGCTCGAGATAAACGGCACCACCAGAAGCTTATCCCATTTGCTCTGATGCTGACCACTGGCTGGGTCAGGGTGATTTAAAAAGGGTGCTGGAGGCTAGGTGAACTCAACCATGAGTTCAATTGGGTAGGAGGCATCCCAATTCACTTAGATGGCTCAAGTTGACCCAAACATGTATGGTTTAGATTAATTTGGGTGCAACATGGGTCAAGCTAGGGGGTGGCTTTGAGATGGGAGGTGTGTTGAGCCAAGGAGCACCCAATGCAAGTGTCAATTGGGTTTGATATTGTCTGAGGTGGGAGATGGCTTGGGTCAAAGTGGTTTTGACCACTTTGGGCTTGCCTAGAGGTTGACAAAAGTTAACCCAAGGTTGGGGCTGACTAGGGTAGGTGTGTTGGACCTAGGACTACCTAGTGGAGGTTTTGGTTTGGCTTGGTGGGACCTAGGTTAAAAAATGGCTCAACCCATAATGCTTTTGACCACTTTGGGTTAGCCTAATTCCTAACCCAAGTTGACCCAAGGGTTGGGTCAACTAGGGAAGTTGTATTGGGTCAAGGGGGACCCAATGCCACCATTAGTCTAATCCAATTTGGTTTAGAGTGGAAGTTGGCTAAAGGGAGACCTCCCTTTGGGCACTTGGGTCAAGCTAAATGGCCAACCCAAGTGAGTCCAAGGCTTGGGTCCACCTAAGGGTCATCCATAAGGGTCCAATGGATGGTCCTAGGGGTTTGAATTGGCTTGGGAAAGCATTGGTCAAAGGGTTTGAAAGGGTAGAAGTGTATGGGCGGGTTGGCCAAACTTGGTTGACTTGGTCAACCAAGTTGACCAAGGGTCAAGGGTTGGGTTCATTGAGTTCAAATTGATCATATGAACTCAATGGAGGTGGTTTCAAATCAAGAGGAGATTATTTGGTTGGAAATGGGTGTTTAAACCCTTAAAGGGCACTTTGGTCAACCATGGTTAACTTGGTCAACCAGGTCAAACCAAAGGGTGGGTTTGGGTCCAATGTGTTACTAGTGATATTTAGGATCCATTGGGATAAGTTTTGAGGGTTGATAGGGTTGAACTATGTTAAGTTTTGGGTGAAAGACCAAAAATCTCTTTAAAGGGCATTTTGGTCATTTTGACCCTTGGTCAACCCTGGGTCAAGCTGGGTCTAAAAAAGTGTAGGCTACTGCTCAACAAGTCATAACAAAGTTCATGGATTTGATTAGAAAGTTTGGAAAGAGTCCCAAAGTCAAATTCCACTTAAGGGCAAGTATAGTGACAGGCTGTGAATAATTGAGGGTTTTGCTGCCTTCGAAAATCAATTCAGTTTCTGGGACTAGAGATCTCAAAATGAGCTCAAATTTAGTGGGTTGGTCTTAGAGACATATCTAAACAATATGCAATTTATAGACCGCAAATTAAATGTCATTTGACTGAGTTTCAAGGTGGTACAAAAATCACCCAAAAGGGTTTCAGGACCTGGGTCCTTAACCTTAGGATTTGGTTTGGAGTCTTGGATTTGGATTAAATTATGGACTTGAATGATTGAGTTTGAATTATCCACATTAATTAATCAAATGAATGATTGAGATTGATTGGATATGATTTAGAAGTTGATTGGTAGTTGGTGGAAGGCTGGACTAGAGATTGAATTGAAGGGTGGAACTGGATTTGATTAGACTTTGATTTGATTTTGACTAGGACCTATGTGATTGAGAAGTGGATATCTTCCAATCACTAGGTTTTCAATCACTAGGTCACCAGAAAGAAACCCAGGTAGGCTCTCGTGACCTTATACATAAATGAGGACAACACCTTGTAGAAGATTTGTGTAGACCATCATATTTACTGCAAAGGTCCTATGTACACTTGCAGGTGACATATATTCTTAGCAGATTAATTGATATTGTCTGCATGTAAATTTAGTGTATTCACTTGCATATCAGTATTAACTATCGAATTGGCTGCATTCACCATTAACTTCTTTATGCGTGTTGACTAGCAAGTCATCGTGTTCATTACACATTGATTTTGTGTTTGTAGGAGACTATTGAACATATGTTAAGGGCATCTTGTGTCCTATCGGTGATTGCTTATGTGATCATGGGTGATATTGCTATCTATCACCAAATCTATAAGATCATTTTCTTTCTATCATTGCAACCTAAGTTACTTGCATCAGATGACCTTGTAACTATGGTTTGATAACTTGATTCAATAGCAATATTCATATTTCCTTCATCTTGTGCAAACCTACTTATCAATGTTAAATACAACTTCTCTTTGACATCGAACTTTCTAAGATAGCATTGGAAAGTTTTAGAGAAGTATATAATGAAACAATTGTACTAGCATTCGAACATTTACTATTTAAAATGCTAGATATGCACCCATTAACCTTCAAATCAACATAAGTATATTTATGTTGATTGACATATACAGTTCTTGGAGTAAGATGCTCATTATCATTCATCAATCTGAAGTTAAAATGTTCACAAGCTTTCTCAAATTGCTTATGTAATTAATATCATTCATGATTTAATAGCGGCTCAAATAATTTTGCTATTTCTTTAGGTGCAAGACCACGATGAAAAGCTCAATTTGTATGTACAACATATCAAGTCAATTTCAAATCGAGTCAGATTAGAATTTTGTATTTCAAATTAACTAAAAATTTGTAAAATTTCATTTTTAAATAATTATGTGGGGGGTCCTTTGATTTGTTTCCAGGCTGAGGGCTTCGGGCGACCGAATCAACCCTGGGACTTCCTTCAAATCTTTTGTTGTGGTACCTAGTGAAAATCCTCTCACCTCTCTTTTATTATTATTTTATTATTATTATTATTATATATATATATAAACATAGAGGGAGGTGTACCCGACGTCGGGCTAAGGTCGGAGGCAGAAGTCACGCACAGAGACGAGTGGTTGGAGTCAGCCGGCGAGATTAGCGTCAGCTTCTAGGTCGACGGCGGGTAAGGCCAGAGCGGGAGTCGGAGGCAGCATCGGCAGTCGATGCAGCTAGGGCACGGCGATGTGTGGGTTAGAGGTGTGGCCGGATATGAAAGAGATCGGCTTCGGCGTCGGGTGTTTGAGTCGCTAGCAGGATGCTCAGGATGAGGAGCAGAGTGCTACTAGGGAAAGAGTAAGACGTCGCATGCGACAATCAGAGGCGAAGTCGGCGGCTACGTGTGAACGGGAGAGAGGTCGAAAGTTTATTCAATTCTGTTTGTAAGTCCCGAAAATCCCTTGATCTTCCTTCTTTGTGTGCGTAAGAATGTGAATCAGAGAGGGCTTCTGTTTTGTTTGCATAAGGGGAAATGTGGGGTTTGTTGTCGTGCCATCGTGGGTTCATGTGAGTCGTTGGTGGTCAGCAATTAGAAGTCAACATTTTTTTTCAAATATGAAATTCATACAGGGACCTGTTTAATCACTCCATCAAACTATTGATAATTTAATAAGTAGAAGTATGAGTTAGAGTTTTATCATATTAGTAGAATTTTGAGCGAAATTAGTATAATTATTTGTCGTAATTTCATATCACTTTTATAACTATACAAGACTACAGAGTTGGAAGAGAAGGAATCGTTAATGCCAAACTAAAATCTACCGCTAACTGTATAAGCAGCAGAACGAAGGTGATCATTTCAATCAATATATCTGAACAATTTTATTTAGCATTTTTAAAAACTGTTGAAAGATTAAAAGCAGTGAGTAACGCCTAAGAGGACAAATCCAGGCCTTGCTTTTGGTTTGAATGCATGACGGCGAAATCTCGCAACAAAGTGTTTCCAATCCAACTTGTCTGACAGATTATACATTTTTATCATGTTACAAGCGATGCCACCAGCCACAACCCATGGACGCTTCCGGAACGTAATTCACTTTCGGATAAAGTTGAGAATTCAACCAAATTTGGTCAAAATGTTAAATGATTTATCAATCTCCGCAGAAAAAATACCGAATCTAAAATAAATTTAATACACGGATTCAATACTTGGTTGATGAATTCCCACATCATTAATATGACAGTAATACAGCTAAGTTAAGAGCAAACAAACATCTGAATCACGTACTGAAAGTCATACTATAAATGCTCAAAAAGGCAAAAATAACGAGCTACCAATGATAGCCCAAACGCCCTTTAAAAACAAATAAATAGTTGAAGCAATTAAAAGAATGTTTAAAGAAATTTGAACAAAACACTTCCAAAAAAACTAGAAAAACCAAAATGATCTTTTGCTAGTAACACTTGGATTTTTAAAAGAAATACATCAATTCCACCAAATTGGAAGTCTGCCTGAAGCATTGCATGTATCTGAGGTTTGACTAGCAACAGAAAGCACTGGAAGTTGGCAAGGTTAGTTAAACCACTCTAGCATATTGAGTGACGGCTAAAAGCTAGCTTTTAGATAGATATATTTGTATATGGTGAGGTTTAAATTTGTGTCCTGAAAAATCTTGCAAGGAGAATCATCATCTTCATCATACCCAATACATGTTTTGAAAATAATGATAACCTAAAATGATTAGCCAAGATCCTGTCAGGATAGAAAATTAAGAATTTAAACATGATGAGAAATTAATCATGGATGAGAATGCACATCACTCGTTCAACAAAATTATTAAAAAAAAAAAACATTCATATTCATTACCCTCATTCCTTAGAACATTGGCATAAGCCTCCAGGTCAAAACCATATAAATGGGAAATTGACAAATAAGAAGTTCCGACCTTATTGACCACAAGACAAACTGTAAACCGTATATTATACTTGTATCTTTCAAGCTTAAACAAGTCAAAACCAATAACTAACAAGTAGTACAACAGAAGCATTCATTATTTTCTCTACTTCCAAAAACACAAAAACAACGGTAAATACTTAAAAAAGGCCAAAGAAGACTAGAAACAATCCCTGTACATGATAACCAGTGAATCAGTGATGGTGCTGCGCATTATCCTTTTTTCACATTTAGCTCTAGCCAATCTGAGCTGCCCTTGGAGCTGCACACGATTATTACCAAAAAATTTATGAGGGTTGAGAAGAGGGGAAAAAAAAAAGCATTGGGCCGTCGTGGCAACAGGGAAACTATAAAGCAATTTGAGACGAGCAATTGATTATTACCTAAATTGACAGCTTCTGAGCTTTTCATCAAGCGTAGACGTTTGCAGGAGGCAACGAACATTCTGCAGAGATGAAACACTATCAGGAATTGTAGAGCTATATTATTCAGAATAATAACAAGAACATGCCCCTGAAATATTACTATTCACTTCTTTTCAAATTAATATTCCCTAATTCTTTGAGAATATCGTGATAATCTAGTGAAGGCTAACTTTATTTTTGATGCAAAGAATATTATTCTTTAAGAAAAGTTATTTAAAGTGCAAATGTTAGGCCTTGGATATGCCATTTATTACCATGATTTGAAGAGCAGGTTTTAATTAGGAACAAGAGGGTTTAACGCAAAAGCCTTGGCTGAATGTCTCGAAGGACCTTGGCACATTTACTTGATCTTGCGGTCTATAGACCCCATGCATTATTTTTCCTTGTGATTTTGTTCTTTTAAGCCAAAACAATGTCTTTGCACAACTTTTAAAGCATCACATGCACTAATATGGATCCCAACACATTTTCACATCCGCACTCATGCAGTTCCATTTTTAGCATTAGCACACATTTCAAAGAATTTTGTACTTAAGCGCACACTTTTTAAGGAATCCCACTCCTGACAGTTTTGATGCATTTCATACGTTAAAATGGAGTTGTGTGTATTGGTGTATTGGCGTCTTTCACATGATGGTTAAATAAATACAAGTGCAAAATAAAATTTGATGCATGCCCAATCTTTAGGTTCATGTTTTCAGGGCCATTTGAGTTAAACCGAGATCAAACTAAATTACTTGGGGCCAACCAAGTTTATTTCAATAATAATAAAAAAAACAAGTTTATTTCAATCATACAACAATCTAATTAAATTAGATTAAGTTCTATCTAGTTCAATCAAATGCAATCCAGAACCACATCTGGTGATTTGGTTCAATTTGGATTGAACAAGTAGACTAACTTTGATCAACTTGGAGGTGGATCAATTTGCTCCTTTATACCAATTCCAATTTAACTTTTCGAGGAACTAGGTCAGAATCAATTTAATATGAGTTGAATCGAATTTGAATCCATTTGTCTAGGGATGAAATAGATTAGAATTGAAGAATAAACCAATTTGATCAAGGTTAAAATAGTTTAAAGCAAAACTGAATTCATTTAATAAGAAAAGAACCTAGGGTACTCCTAACTTTTCATACTAGGGTTCTAAGATCCAGATAATTAAACTTTAGAGCAGACCAACGAGCTCAACTGATTAATTTGAAGCGGACTTCTGGATATTTATGTAAGTTTTGAGGAGCATTATGGATGATGTCTATTAGGAACAAGCAGTTAACCGTGGCCAGCAGGATCTTGCTGTTGGAACTAGGCTTCAGTTCTTGCATGACAAAGCATTTCAGCCTGAACTCATTCTTATGTTCAGTTTACGCATGAAGGTGGACAGTAAGATTGTCCTTCAAAGAAATCTCCATAGAAAGTCATATTGTTCATCAAGCGAGATAAATCTCTACTACTAACTAGTAACTACATCCCGGTAGCATGCATGATTGTTTATGCATAGGCTGGTTAGATGGCTTAGTTTTCCTAGATGGTCAAGAGAGCAATGATATGGAATTTTAATCATATTGGGCACACCATCAAGCTGTAGTCTATAGATAAGAAAGGATGGGAGAACAGCTTTGACCTTCCCTATTACAATTAACAAGGTTGTGATACAAATCATGCACATATTAGAATAGTTGAGTAATCATGGTGACATTTAATTTTGGTAATTATCATGCACAAATAAGATGGTTACAACAAAATTAACAATGAACGATTAAGGGAAAATGATAGCCCAGAGTTAAAAAAAAGCATAACCTACAGCATTTAATGAAAAATAACGAGTCATAAGATTTATCCCAGATAATATGAGTAAGGGCAATTAGGCTAGTACTGATTAATTTTCTTTATATTTATCCTTTCACATTAATTTTGCACTGGGAATATTATTTGCCTTGTGATGCTTAACGCAAACTAATATTTTTCTAAGGTTATTTCGGCCATCGATAATTAAATATTCCATACATATTATATCAAAATCATGTTATACCAAAAGAACCCCCGAGTAATCCTCCCACAACAATTTAGAGGTGATGATGGTAAGTCGAACCACCGACGAAAAGTCGAAAATCTAGGAGAGAGCAACATTGGGGTGTGCCTCTTGCAGCAGCTTAGAAGCACTCAACCTAGAAGTGTTTGCAATAATAAGACCCACTATTGAACTAAAAAATGCCTAAAATAAGGTGCTCCTTGCAGGAAACATATGGACAACTACGACAAGATTATCCTTTGTAACACCTAGAGGCATATGGAGAAAGGTTATCTTCCTGTCGTACCAAAAAGTGGCTTCAATGAGTTTAAGTAAATGTACCAAAATGATGATGATAATCAAGATCATATGAATGCCACAACATCTAAAAGAGCTTGCAAAAGATTTAACTTGATCCTGAATTTACAAGCGTTGAGCTTGATGAGAAATCCATGAAGTTTATGATGCATAAGAACAAATTACCCACAGAACATAGGACACCTAGAAGGATGCAACATATTCATGTAGATTTCAATCAGTGGAAGGTTTCTATCAACAAGGAGATTATCAGGATGTAATGAATAAGGCAATTATGAAGGACGAATAAGGCAATGATGAAGGATCTACACTATTCAATGATTAATACTTCAATGAAGTTTTAAAATTTTATTGAAATATCTCCCAATAAAATAAAATTTTCACCTTGCACAACTCATTAAAAATGACAAAACACTTATCATTTCAATAAAATAATATCATAACTAATCTACCAATATTACATAAATATAATTTCATGTTACAACACTAATTACATAAATAATTTGAATAAATCAGCCTGCATAAACATAATTTTTCATCCCCAGTTAACCTTCAACAAGGTATGCATGATAGCTTTTGGCATCAATCTAAACTGTCTACAATCAATGGTTGTAAAAACACTATTCATAGCAGAGTGCAAAAGGGGCGACACTGTTTCCTCTTTATAACATTGCCAGTAGCGTTAAAGGTAATGAGGATACTCTATGTAGACAACAAGAGATAACTAAAGAAATCCATAGTTAAGGCAAAAGTTTGCATAAGAGGTGATAAGGACGGAATAGTTGAAGGTGGAGATGATAACAGCCACAAAGAGATTGACTTTGTAAATGGTGTTCATGATAACGAAGGATGATGGGAAGGAGAAACAAATGGATGAGTTCATCAGAGATGCGTGCCTGAACTTCATGCTTGTGGGAAGTGGCACGCCATTGGTGGCACTAATGAGGAGAGATCGTGAAGATAAGCTAAGTTAATACGCATTTTTGCAACCTTTGCTTATGCCCACTTAAAGCAAAAGCAGAGCTTGCATCCCACACGCTTATGGATGGTATTTTCATGTTATTTAATTGGACTTACTGGATTAAGACAACTTATGTCTAACTTAAACCCCAACCAAACAAGCCCTATGTATCAATGAACCCTTTTAATCTTTTCCCATTCTCCCTCTCCTCCCTAGCTCTTTCTTCTTTTTTTTTCTTTTTCCCTTAGACATGTTGATACATATCAAGCTAACAGTCATGAAAGTTCTCTTCAAATTACCATTAAAGAGCCTACACATGAGCAAAATCAAGAAGGCGGAGAAGAAGTTAGTGGGCTACTATCCCAAATTTGGGCTCACGAGGACCTAAAAGGGCCCGTCAATAATAGCCTAACCGGATCATTAAGTGTTAATCTTCTCCAAGTGATTGAATAAATACTTTATACAATTATTTAGCGAAGTTTTGTATTTTTTTCTGAATTTGGATAGTTGAAGGGGCTTATGTAAAACTGTGATAAATTTGGTTATTTAAAGGCCTTAGGAATGAGAATTGAGGAGAGATTTTGGTGGATCAAATTAGTAAATATTTCCTAAAGTATGGCTGCCCCTTGGGGCCCCTGTTGGAGTCTCCAAGAACTCACCTTTCTCTTCCATCCATCCCTCTCAGCCACAGGTTCTTCTTGGAGTATCCAAGAAGCGAACCCCCCTCCACCTCCTTCCTTCCATTAGTTCCCTGTTGAACTTACAAGGCATCTCTCCCCGTCCCTGTCTTGGAGTCTCCAAGAATCCACTCCTCTTCCAAATCTCAGTCGAACCCCTCATCTCCCATCCAGTTCATCCACCAATCCTCAGGTGTTGCCTTGGAGTTTCCAAAAAAAAAAAAAAATACTCTCTTCTTCCCTCCAGAATGCAACCGCTGTTCTACTTGGGAATTTTCCCTCCTCCCTTTCCTTGTCGCTATCCACAGCAATAGCAAGCTGCCAGGTTCGGCCAAACATCCTTCCTGCCAATTTCTGCCGCAAGAACAAACGTCCAAACCAGTAAGAACAGCCCACTGTTCCCTGTTCTCCCCATAATTCTTTCCCTAGTCTGTCTACAACCTTCTTCTTAGTCCAGGCCTTCAAGAATAGCAACATTCCTCCCCTGTTCTACCCAGAGATCCATTCCAGAGGCTGTCTACAGCCTTTTTCTCAGACAGAATTACAAAAACAGCATATGTCCACCTATTATAGTGGTTGTTTCCAGCCACATTAATCGCCGGATTACAACCGTTGTTTTCAAGAAATCTACCAAAGCTAAAGTTCTCAGGCAAATCACTCCAACCTAGGAGAATTTTTGGTTAAGAGATTTTTCATTTTAAGCCGGGTTCTCCATTTAACCTAAACTACCGGTAAGATCGTATCACTTGTCCTATAGAGTAGATCTTGCATAAGCATTTTAATCATGTGATAATCCCTATAATGGGTTTTTGAGGGATGTGTAAGCGAACTTCATGCTCACATGATGAGAAATGTTCTCGGTGGCACTTACAAGAGATATCAAAGATCAGCTACACTAATAAGCTCAATCACAACCAAGCTTTAATTTTGCATGGCTTACCCCCACTTGGGATAAATGTTGAGCTTACATCCATCAAGTTTATAGATAGTGTTTTTAAGTTATTTCATTAGGTTTAAGGGTTTAAACTAGTTTATGCCTTAAACCCCAACCGAATAGGCATACAAATCAACCTTTCTACTCTTTTCCATTCAACATTTCTTGTCTAGCTCTTTCTTTTCTCCTTTAAGCATGTCCTCATAAAGTGGAAATCCTACATGAGAACATTTTAATTGTGCTATTCTATATTAAAAAAATTAAATGCTTCAATTCCTTTCCTTGAATTTTGTCGTAGATATCGGGATTTTAGGTGCACTATAATAATTTCATACTTAGGATGCTCGACCCATTCATTCATGCTCATCATGGAACTCATGCTTCACACATTATCTTCGCATGAAGTTAGCAAAAACCATTTCTCTTCACATATTTTAACAAAGAGACCTCAAAAGAGGATGCTCATTTGAAGTTTCCTTCAGCCTTAATCTATTATCTTTTCATTATTCTTACCTTCCTTCAGTAACTCAAGGTTGATCATGAGACTTGATTGAAAATAATTATTACATTCCAAATTCAGGCTTTCTATGCAAAATCAAAATTGATTAGATTGCATAAATCTTAATCCTCAATGGATTAAAGATAAGTTAATTTACTAATCTATAGTGCATAGACATAAGAGGCAAACAAAACATGGGATAAGTTAATTTCTAAGATAAGGTCACAAATGAGCCGAACATGATGTTTAAATATAAATTTAAATAACATCTTAAAATTTTCATCATTCATAATTATAGCATGTATTGTTACAACAACAACAACAACATCAAGCCTTTATCCCACTACGTGGGGTCGGCTACATGAATCCTTTTTCTCCATTGTGTCCTATTAAAAGTCAAATTCTCGTTTAAATCTAATAAAGAAAGATCATTTCTAATATTTTCTAACCAAGTCTTTTTAGGTCTACCTCTACCTTTCTTAACATAAGTCAAATCTAAGACCTCTACTTTCTTAACCGGGTCATCGGGAGACCGCCGTTTTACGTGACCAAACCATCTAAGGCGACTCTCTCTAATCTTATCTTCCACTGGAGCTACTCCAACCTTTTCACGAATATGCTCATTTCGTATCCTATCTCTAAGGGTAAAGCCACTCATCCACCTGAGCATCCTCATCTCTGCAACACTTAACTTAGAATTATGCTTCTCTTTTAATGGCCAACATTCAGCACCATAAAGCATTGCAGGTCTCACCACCATATAGCATGTATTGTTGAATATGATAAATAATATAAGTAAAAAACTATTATTTAATATCAAATAGTAAAGCTCAAGCCTTCGTAATACTTGAAGAGAGGAATATTAACAGTTAGAAGAATAATGAAGGGTGAATTCAAAATATGATTGATTAGGTACGTAATCAGATTAAAGTGACACAATTTATGTGTAATGTGTCCAATACCTCCCAAATAAAGCTCCCTAGAAGTATCCAAAAAGGGTCCAAAGGTTGCCCTTAATTTCACAAATTTAAGAAATAAATAAAAAATAGACACATTTCATGGCATATTTGAAATATTTTAAATGGTATTTCCAAGTGTTTGAGTGCAAATCATCCAAAAAGTGTGAAACGTAAGACAACTGCTATTTAAAACTGTTGCTACTTCATATTTGAAACTTTAATTAACCTAGGTCACAAAAAGTATTGTACAAACTTGATTCAGTAGTTTGAAATACAATTTGATGCAATCAATATGAATCTACCCAATTACATTAAGAAATCCTATGTAATCATTTGAAAGAAAGGATGATATGATCGATTAGTAATCTCATTCTAATGCAAAGATTAAAATGAATCATCTAACTCACAATAGAACTAAACTCTATCGATTACAGAAACTTACAAAATACCTATTTCAAACCCTAGCTAATTGGTTGAGTGGTATTGTCTCAAAATAATATAACTATTTATACATTGCTAGAGGATTATCCTTTAAAAGGAAATAATACATTCTTCTTGTGCAACATACACTACCCATCAACATATTTGAATGGCTAAGGTTTAAGGTAACTAAAAGTCAATGAAAATAAAAAGAAAGTAGCTTATAACCACTTAAATCTTAGCTATCCCATTAGAAGGTCAATAAGGTACAAACCAATTTCAAGAAATATGTATTGGCATTTTCCATTCAAATGATGAATAGAAAGATCTCAAATGCACTAAGGCATGATCACCAGGCTAGTATGATTCACATGATACACTTAGCAAACAGACCAAAACTCTCCTCACAGCTCAAATTAAAAAAAAAATGAGCATAATTAAATAGTACTCAACAATAGTGCAATTATATAATAAAGCAACCTGATCATCCCAAGACAACCCTAATCTAAAATCTAACTATCTGACTAATATATGATCAACTTTTGAACATATTATGGAACCGATCTAGTAATGAAATCATCTAGAACAAATGATATCCCTTGACTACCTAAATTGGGATGTAAAACTACAAATTCGAAAATTATACTTTAGCTCAATGAAACAAAAAGTTAGCTAAGGTATCCTATCCTCCCTGCATAACTACAAAGTCCGTCATCAGATCCGTTGAGAAACACATAATGCAATCAACATAGATCTCAGAGCTATAATAGTGAACATGAAGGGAAAAAAACAATTAAAAAAACAAAGTTCCACATACTAAAATATTGCATGAACCGACAAAACACAAAAATGAACGAAGAACTAAACTTACTTCCATGGAACGTCACCAACAAGCATCCAGTCACCATCCTTATCCTCGTATGTTGGCACATACTCTGTTCCGTTGATTGGATCAACCAGCCTCCTCTCGTTGTTGTTTGGGGAGTTACCTGCCCAGAATCATGCAAAATTCATTACTTCTAACAAACTAAACACAAATTCCTTTCATCCCAGTAGATGTAAGAAACTTACGAATAGTAAAACAGGAGAACATCTCTTTGAGCGCGCTCAGAAGCTGCTGATACCCTCCGTACATCTCCAGGTCCACCTTCCGAAGGTATGGCGCCCCATCCACGGCTACCTTCACATACGTGCAACTCTTCAGCGCGTTCTTTCGGAACGACCTCACCGGCGGCCACCCAACCACCTGCGCCCTGAATCCCAAGTTACCCCAGAAAAATTACCAATAGTCACTATCAAATCAACAAAAAAGCTAAAACAAGATAAATCTGAAGTGGATTCAACACTTACTTGTTAGCCGGCAGCTTGCCGGCCGCGGAAGAACGTGTGTCGGATGACTCTGCGGTCAAATAGTCAAGATTGCATCCTCCAGAGCCACCAAGCTTCAGATCGACAGTCTCAGAGAACCCACGCTTCCTCTCCAGCTCCGATCCTGCGCTGCGTGAGCTCCCCGGAAGGCCAAGCTTCAGTTCAGTTTCCTCATAATCAAGGCCAGAGATATCTGACTCCGTCGAACTCTTCGCCGTCTCTGCCGACATCTCACCCAACTTTCCCTCTCTCTTATCCTTTATGGTTAGGTTTTCTAGTTCCACTTGCAACAGAGTACTACTACGTTGGCCCGATGCAGAGAAGGTAAAGGCCGAGGGCGCGCTCCGCCAGTTTATAAGACCGGAGCGCCACGGCTATTGACCGTTGGATGATCGCCACGTGTTCACAATCGGACGGCAGAGGAGTGTACGCGTCAGGCGGAGAGCCGGGAGCGTGTGCCTGCGGTAATAACGACGGGGCCTGGGGGCGTGGGACCGACTGTCGGTTCGCGCTGTCTCTCAGGCCAGCGCGGCTGGCTTGACTTGAAACGGCCCAGCTGCAGACTACATTAGCTGAGCCGAGCTTAGCAGGCACCAAGCCGTTCAGGTTCAGGGCAAAATTAGTGAGAGGTGCGGGAAGAGAAGCAGGGCCCGCGGTTTTGTGTTGGTGGAGAAGCTGTCAACTTTTTTACGGGGCGGGGCAGTGGGTGGACCCCACAGGGGACAGACATGTGACCAATGTTGGCCTTTGCCGGCGAATTGTCCCCCGGACCACCGCCACGTGACGGTTCGTGCGGCCTCCAGCACGAGGTTTATTGATAACAGCCGGCGATTGTGACTGGTAGATGGTCGTTCCTGTAAAATGACGACCAGTGCCAAAAAAAACTAAAAAAGCCCAGCTATGATTACTAGCCGGCGCATAAATAAACGAGAGTAATGCTACACTCGAGCCCAACCGAATAATTCTTTATTCGGTATGGGGCTGTAAGCGCTGCCTATCCCAGCTGAACGTTTTGACTCGGAGTCTCCCATGAGGCCAAATTTTCAAAACGATCACATTTGAGGAAAATTATTTTTGCATTTTCAGGAAAAAACGTTAATTTTTTATGTTTTAAGAATAATTAAAATTAATAATTTTGAAATTTAAAATTTTGAAATAAATTATCCTATTTTTAATTAAGTTTGATATGAAATATATCAAATTTGATATTAATTAAAATTACGATTAATTAAGTATGATATTAAATATAATTAAAATTTTTGAAGTTTGATATCACATATATTAAATTTGATATTAATTAGCTTTAAGATTTGTATTAAATTTGATAATAATAATAATAATAATAACAATAATAATGTCAATATAATAATAATAATAATAATAATAATAATAATAATAATAATGATGATGATGATGATAATAAGTGTAACATTAACATTTATAAATTTGATATTAAGTTTGGTATTAAATAATTAAATTTGATATTAAATATATGAAGTTTGATAGAAAAAAGTTTAACATTAATTAAATTTATATTAATTATAATAAATCAATAAATATTATGAAATGACAAAGACATTTTAAGTTGAAAGTAAAGTGATTTAACTTTATGTTATATTAGTTAGATTTAGTAATGAATAATTACAATAATTTGAAATAAATTTTTGTATTATTAGTTTAAACGAAGTCAATTATTTATTTAGGTCAGATTAAACTTAACTAATGCATCAAAATTAAATTATTACATGAATTATTGATCATTTAGATTAATTAAATAATATGTAGAACATATGATTTTGTACTTGTTATTTCATTGTTCATTAAGGTCATTCTTTTGATGTTGTTGTTAATACTAATTTGTTGCATTACATGAGCTATAAAACAGTAATATCAAATCAACTAATTTTGTAGTATATTGAGTATATTTGTAGAGTTGATATATATATATATATATTCATTTGCTCATTGGTTATTGAAGGTTGGAGAATTTTGATATCATTGGATTCCTCACAAAATTTTATTTCTAGCATTGGATCATGTACTAACTGTTTAATTTCTCATTAAGGACATTTATTTCAAGTTATTGTTTGCAGCAACATGTCATATTAGGTAAGTTGTAAAACTGTAATATTTAATAAACTATTTTTATAGTAGTTGGTGTAGGTTTGCATAAAGCAATTGTTTATTTAAGTATTAATGGTGGTTTTTTCAACCTCCTCTATATAAGGGATGCATATGCAAGTGAGCTTGAATAATGAGTGATGTTGTATGTTTGAGGTTTGCTTTTCCAAATAGTAGAGTTCTCCAATTTTATCTATTTTTCATCATGATGAGTTGGTCGATTTTAGAGAAGGTTAGAGGTATTCCCATGAGAGAAATAATGGATAATGCAAGCAGATAATTACATGACCGTTTCAGCAGGCCTTCTGATTCTCTACTAGAGTTGAAGGCGAAGGCAAATAAAGTTTTTAGGTGTTGCATTCATGACTGGATGAATAATGGGGTGAATAATGGGGATCATTTACTTTTGAATTTACATGATGAAGCTATGAGGATAGTCAGAAATAAGTAACGAAATATCTTAAATGGGCGTGGTTGGATATATCTAGAGCATAGGTTCCTTGAGCACAATCATTATAGTGTTGGCTTTTACTTTCTTTAGACGCACAATCACAAGTTACGATGTGAAAGAGAAGGTGGTTGTTTAGATTATGTTGAAAGGCCACTACTAGATCCTGATGATGTCATTCACTAAAAAAACTATATGAATCATGCATCTAATTCGATGTTTGAAGTTGTAGTCAAGCTCAAAGCCATAATTAGAGAATGAATAAAACATTGTGGCAGTCGTTGCAGGTGAAGGGAAGGAAATCAAGTTGGTTGATCTCATCGTATTGGCAGTGCTCGCGGAGATCTGGAAATGATTATATGCCTCCGCCCATACTTTCTTGCAAATTGAAATCCTCTTTCTCTATTTTCTTTCTATTCCATGAATCGATGATATATTATAGTAGGCTTCTTCCTTATAGGTTGTAGTCTATGATCCTCCCGCGCTCAACTCACTTCGAGACCCCACACGCACTACAATCCGCCATTCCACTCATCCAGTACCACGCTCGTGGGTTTGCGGGTCGAGTCGGGTCAACCCGGTAACCCGCACGGGTAAGATTCAGGTCTAAATTTTTGAACCGTTTATAAAATTGGGTTGAGCTCAAGTCAACCTGTTTAGTCCAGGGTCAATTTCGGGTTCGACCCGAACCCAACATGAAAACCCATTTTGATACCCCTAATGCAAACCCAATTATAAAGCACGTCTGCGTTATTTGCTTAAGAAGAAGTAATGTGTTGTAGTCTTCTTTATGTTGCTTGTATTGTGTTGTATTGTTTGGGAAGTAATTATGAAGTTCAATTTCATTTAATTATTTTAGCACGAATCATATTTTAAGACTTTGTTATGAATGTTATTCTAAATTCATTTTATGAAGTTATATTTTAAATTTTAAGTTTTATGGATTATTTAGAAATGCTAATAAGTAGTGTAATTAAAAGTTCATATAAATTATACACATGTAGAATAATCCCATTACAGTGAAGATAACAAATACATAAGTGAGATAAAATGACATGATTTCATCTCTCTTTATAATAACTAGTTTCTCCTCCTACGTGGGATATCATCTGTTCTAGGGGTGTACCTTGAGGTCCTTGTGAAATCCTTCTATGGAGCTATGGTTCTTCTTGCACACCCTCCCCCTTCTTCTTATGCAGCACCTATGTCTGCTTGTAAAAATTAATAACTTTGGCATTTGAGATGCTGGCAAGCTGAAGGGGGTCATCCAACTAGGGATACTCATTCCATATGAATGTCATTAGACATCCAAAGATGTGCTGCCAATGCTGCCCCATTAGTGGTCAACAATATTCCACTCCCTGTATCTTCCACTACTAATATGACTTCCCCCTAAATCATTGATGGCCCTTCTTTGATGGTGTTGTAATGCCTAATATATTTATTTTATCCTACGTACATTGCTATCTCGGAGGGGTGATCACATGTCTGTGCAAGCCTAGAGCATCAAACATAGATCTCCTAATATACTAATATATCTGATGACCCCTATGGGGGTGTTGTGCCTGCAACTTAGTTTTAACAGGTGTATCAATAGTTTTGTAGTTTATATACACTAACTACACTTATCTGGCCAACTTCATAATCTTATTATATACTTATAGTGTTGAGCCTGTACCATCTACATGGCTTACAACATATTCTTCACTATCCACATGGCTTACAACATATTCTTCACTATCCACATGGCTTGCAGATTGATGATTAATTAGCAATATATAGTAGCTATTAATACATTTGAACACTAATTCAATCTATAGATAATCATGTACCACTATCCTCTACCTTGTTGACCATAGATATACAGTCTCAGGTGGATCAACAAAGCTTTCCATAAGTACAATGAAGTCTATGATCAATACCATTATAAGTACACATATAGCTCTGCCTCTTATTTTTTATTGGTTGCCTTACAATCGTGAGATGTGCTCATTAATTATTCTAGAGCTCAATATACCCTTGGTGGTATTGTAACCAATCAACGTTAGCACTTCCTCAACCATCTACATGCCAAAATGATCTCTCCATAGACTCAATCGTGCAAGACTGTACACCCCCAAATTATTGTATCACCCTATCTAGCAGATGATATTCCACATGCTTCCAGCTAATTAGGGGAACATAAGCAGTCCATAAATTATTGCCTTTGTGGTATAATGGAGGCATTCATCCCATCATTGTCTCTGTATATGGTGTTAATATCACATTTAATAATAGTAAGGCAGCATTATGGATGAATCATAACAACACTTATTTGTTTATCTGCATGATTATTGTGTAATTATGTACCTAGCTTTGTTGAAGGCCATCCAGATCATCTCTATAAGTTATTATGTTCACTGCCTAACCTGATCCTCTACCCACCTGTACGACATTGACATTTTTTAATATTATATTTATCTTTGTAATATAATAAACTTAACCAACTTGTAAAATAGCTAAATTTAGGTGGCTTCTTGATGATATCATATGGAAAAGGTAAATCATTCCCAATCCCAAACCTGTAGGAGGGCTAGGAAAGTAGCAACAATTAATTGATTGGGTTTTATCGCTAAGTTCAGCTCTCTGTATAGGTGTGCCAACACTATTCCTCTGAGTGAGTACTATGTTATTTGATTGAAAAAGTTGAAGTTTTGAAAATATTAATTTTCTTTGGGAGAATTTAATTTCTGAAATTTTAGTTTTGAAATTGAACCTTTCATTATGAATAATATATTATCTTGGGAGGCAAAAATATTATTCCCTAATAGGTTCATATTACAAAATCTTGAATTTATCCTGATTATCATAGTCAACTCAGGGAAGGACAATATATGACCCTAAAGGGTCATAATGATGTTTGATCGAGTGTTTGACAATAATAATCTGGATAAGAGATCATTAATTTCATAATTAAAGTCATCATAATAAAATAATATATCTTCTCGAAGAAAGAAGATATCGTTTACTATTAGTCATTTGAATATTATGATAATGATCGTTAACTTTAACTTTCTTAAAGATAATTAATTGAAGTTTTGAAAAATTAATTTTAAAAACTAATCTGAGTTTCTAAATCTCCTACGAGCACAAGCCCTTATAATTAATTACATTGTAGGGGAAATCAATATTTTCTATGAAGACTCTTGATTAAAATAATGGTAGAAATTTTATCTAAAATTTTCAAGGAGTGATATCAAAGGATTGAAGTTCGAATTTTAAATGGGATTGGAACAAGATTGAACACTTATTTCTCGAGGTCAAAGGAGGAGAGGTAGGAGGTATTTTGGGATTTTGAAACACTTCAGAAAACTAGGGGTGTCAATATTTGACACAACCCGAAAACCCGACTCGAACTCGAAACAAAAATTTCAGGTTCGGGTGACCCGAACCCGAAACAAGTCAGGTTCGGGTCCAGATTTTTGACCCTTTTCAAATTTCGGGTTGGGCTTAGGTTGACCCAAAAACCTAAAAATGACCCAATTTTGACCCGAAATAATGTAGTTTTACATATTTACGGTATTTGGCCATGCTTCACATCAAGCAAACTTCGTTGCTTCTAATCAAAATGACGTGACTTTCGATCGAAAGGGAATGTTATCCATGGAGTGAAGTCGAACAACAACGATGAGAAAGAGAAGATAAAAAAGAAAACCCTATAAGCCTTTAAGAAGATGAAAGTGATGATAACGTCGTCAAAGGAGCGAAGTCAAATTGCAATGAAGGAGCCAAAGAAGTGACTCATGCAATCTCCATACCTCCTATGATGGAATAAAGTCAAACATAAATAACTAAAGGGAGAAAGTTACCTTCACAGCGAGTGAGCTCCCATTGTTACTTCCAATCAAAATGTTGTAACTTTTGATAACGTTGTTGGGAGCGAAGTCGAACTGCAATGAAGGAGCCGAAGAAGCGACTCGTGCAATCTCCACACCTCCTGTGGCGGAACGAAGCTGAATAGAAGCAACAAAAGGGAGAAAGTTACCTTCATAGCGGGCGAGCTCCCGTCATTGCTTCCAATCAAAATGTTGTAACTTTTGATAATGTCATCGGGAGAGAAGTCAAACTGCAATGAAGGAGTCGAAGAAGCGACTCATGCAATCTCCATACCTCCTGCGGCGGAATGAAGCGAAAAAAATGATAAAAGGGAGAAAGTTACCTTCACAGTGAGCGAGCTCCCATCATTGCTTCCAATCAAAATGTTGTAACTTTCGATAATGTCATTGGGAGCAAAGTCAAACTACAGCTAAGGAGCTAAAGAAGCAACTCATACAATCTCTACAGTCCACACCTCCTGTGGAATGAAGCCGAATAGCACAGCAAGAAAACTCCCGTCATTTTCTTCTAATCAAAATATGCGGGTCATGTTTGGGTTTAAAAAATTGACCCGTTGCAAAAATGGGTCAGGTTTGGGTCGGGTCAAATATGTTGATATTATCAATATCATGACCCATTCTAGAGATTTTGGATGATAACAAACATATGCTTGGATGTTCTAATTTGTGTGTTAAGTATTTCAGGTGTAATGATTTAATGGATACACATGATAATTTCAATTGGACCAAGATTGAAAGCTTGAAGATTTTTTTTTATAGGAGTGTGTTAGTGGTTCATTAGTATTTACTTACATGGTTTAATTTGCTCACATTTAAATTATTAATGATCTAATAAGATTCCTTAATTAAAAATTTATATGCTTCATTGATTACATAGATTTTATTAAGAATGCAAAAATACTTAATAAGGTAAATAAATATAATAAGCTTTACATATTCTTTTTAAATTAATTTGTTTCAATCAATTTACTGATATATGATTAATTTAATCTAAATTATATCATATTATTATATGAATATTTAATATATCTTTAGAATTATAAAAATATGCATGAGTTTTTAGTTTGCTGAATATAGTATTATTTCAATCAACATGTGGTCTGATTATTATACTGTTAGATTGTTTGGATTTTGTAGATATAAATTGATAGGTTATATGACCTGTTTGAAGCTATATTTAATTTATTATGATTTTCTAAATATTAGCCGATTTTAATACTATTTGCTGGGTAGCCGTTTTTACCTTATTTTGGATGTATATGAAGACTTTTTGACTTACCCATGTGACTAGCCGTTTTATAGCCGTTTGGAATAGATATTTCTTTAATATAAATGAATTATTTATCAAATATAATATTTTTTAGATGATAAATTAATATTAGATTAATAGTTTTATTGAAACTTGGCTTTACTTTACTTTTCTCTTTAAATACCTCTCATCATCTTCATATGAGGGCAATTCAAGAGAGAAACTCTAGCACTTTCTTCATTCCTTTCTTCTTGCTCATATGCTAAATCTTGAGAGGAGAAACTTTGATCTTCATTCTAAGAGCTCTTTTCATTTGCGCGATCAAATTCTTGGTTGGAAAGTTTCAACGCACTAAATCCAGTAACGTCTCTTGAAGTTCTTGAGTTTGTTTTCTTATTCCAAATATTTACTTGCTGATCTATTAGTTTTCATCATATATACTCTTTTAAAAATATCTATCATTTGATGAAATACTAGTTAGAATTGTTATTTTAAGTTTTATATGTGAAATCTTTTAAATCCAAAAAGACAACAAAGCAAGTATTTTAATTTTCTTTTTTGTGGCATAGATTTGCATTTCAAATCTAATTTTCTTAAAAGTATTATATTTAAAGAGTTATAATTTAAAATCAGTAAGAAAAATATCTTTATTTAATATATAATTCATATTTTTATCAAAATATAAATCTATCTTAAAGTGAGCAAATTTTATATTCTATTTGTAAGTAGTGAGGTGATTAAAATTAATTTGTAAGATCACCTCAAATATTTTGGTCATTTTGTTGCAAGATATTTTGAGCTTATTTTATTTATATCAAGTTGTATTTTTCTTTTTCTTGATCTAAGCCATTTGGCTTAGTAAAGCTTAACTTATAATTAGATTGGGTTGTACTCGCCCGTGTAGGAGAGTACTTAGGTTGTAAAGAACTTCTTTGGTTTAAAGAAGTGAGGTTTGCAAGGCAAACCTGGATTAGTGGATTCTAGCCCAAGAGTTGGCTAGCGTGGACGTAGGTCGGATTCGAATCCGGGCCGAACCACGTAAAAATCTTGTGCCTCTTATTTTAATTTTTATTTCTTGCATCAATTTTTATTTAATATTTTTGAAAAAATTTATGTGTTTATTTATTCATTAAAAAATAGCTTTCAAATTATTTTAATTGCCTTCTTTTATAAAAAATTTTAAGAACCCCAATTCACCCCCCCTCTTGGGGTGCCATAGTTATCCAACAATTGGTATCAGAGCCTTGGCTCTTTTTATTTTGGCTTAACATCCTAGAGTAGATCCACTTATAAACTATGGCACAAGGTTTTCCTAAGGGTTCACTTCCCGAAGGACAATCTACTCATCGACCACCTTTGCTAGATAATGTTCCTTTTGATTATTGGAAAAATAGAATTAGTACATTCTTAAGAGGACAAGACTCTCGTATGTGACACATGCTTACACACAAATATCATACACCCACTAAAGAAATTAATGGAATTAAAATTGAAAAACCTTTTGATGAATGGACTGCATTAGAGAGGGAATTAGATGAGTTAAATGCTAGGGCTTGTAATACTTTGCATTATGCACTTCTTCCTGATGATTATATGAAAATTTCCATGTTAAATTCCGTAAAAGAAATTTGGGATAAATTAATTATAACTTATGAAGGTACAAGTGAGGTTAGAGATGCACACATAAATAGACTCGTTCATGAATATGAATTATTTCGCATGTCTCCTTCTGAATCTATTTCTGATATGTATACAAGATTTATGAAAATAATTAATACATTACATTCTCTTGGAAGAATATATAAGAATCAAGACTTAGTCTATAAGATTCTTAGATGCCTTCCCAAAGAATGGGATGCTAAAGTGACTGCAATTAGTGAGGCTAAGGATTTATCTACTTATCCACTTGATCAACTTTTGGGTTCTTTGATAGCACATGAACAGGTTATAGCTCAAAGAGATAAATTGGATAGCTCTTCTAAGAAAGAGAAAGAGAAAGGTAAAACTATTGCCTTACAGGTTGATGATAATGATGAACCTAGTTCATCAAGCTCTAATGAAGATAGCGATGAGGTGGCCATGCTTTCAAGAAGACTTGGAAGCTTACTAAGGAAGAAAAACCAAAGGTACAAAAAATTCAAAAATTATAAATTTCAAACTAAGAAATTTCCTACAGGAGAAGGAATTATTTGCTACCATTGTAAGAAGCCTGGACATATAAGAGGAGATTGTCCAGATCTTATTAACTCAAAGAAGAAAGAGATGGATATAGAGAGAAAGAGTGACAAGAAAGAAAAGAAGCATTTCAAGAAGAAGAAGAAAGCTCTATGGGCCAACCCAGATTCAGATGAATCAAGTTCATCAGATAAAGAGGTGAACATTTGTCTTATGGCAGGAGAAGAATCTGATTGTGATTCTCAAGAGGTATGTAATGATATATCTTATGAAGAGTTAGATGATGCTTTTAATGAATTAGTTATTGAATATAAAAAATTAAAAAGAAAATATAATATTTTAGAAAAAGAGCACAAAAATTTAGATATGTTTTTTAATGATTTAAAAAATGAATGTGATGATTTGAAAAATAAAAATAGTTCTTTATTAGATCGTTCTTTACTTGTGTGTAAACTTGAAAGAGAAAATATTCTTTTAAAAGCAAGATTAGATTTATGCATGAAATCACAAGTTCATTATAAAGTTCCATTAAATACACCACAAAATAAAAATTCTTCTTATATGTCACATAGACATCATGCTAAGCTATATGCAAACACTAATATTTGGTGTAATTATTGTGGTAGAAAGGGACACATCTCATTTGATTGTTATGCTCGTAGATCACAAAATACTAAACAACCATCTTTTGTATGGGTTCCAAAAAATACAAGTACTTCTTATACCATACATAATAGATATCATACTACTCATTTAGAATGTGGACCCAAAAATATTTGGGTTCCAAAAGTTAACATTTGATTTTCTTTTGTAGGAATGCCTTCAAAGTAAAATTAATGAAGGCATGTGGTACTTAGACAGTGGATGTTCAAGACATATGACGGGCGATAAAGCAAAATTCTCTACATTAGAACCAAGTGATGGAGGATATGTCACATATGGAGATAATGCAAAGGGAAAGATCATTGGTATTGGATCCATATGTAAGAACTCTATTACTTTAGAAAAAGTCTTATTTGTTTCTGGTTTAAAACATAACTTAATATCAATTAGTCAATTATGTGATAAAGGTTTAAATGTTTCTTTTTATGCTTCACATTGCATTATTAGAAATAATGAAACTATTTTACTTATTGGAAATAGACATAAAAATATTTATTTAATTGATTTGGAGAATAAAAATGATATTAATTTAAATTTATTTTGCATGAAATCAACAAATGATGATGCTTGGTTATGGCATAGAAGGCTATGTCATGCTAATATTCACACTTTAAATAAAATTTTTAAACTTGATTTAGTAGTTGGTTTACCAAAAATTAATTTTCATTTTGATTCTACATGTGATGCATGTATTCATGGTAAACATATGAAAAGTTCATTCAAGAGTAAAAATATAGTTTCTACTAGTAGACCTTTAGAATTATTACATATGGACTTATTTGGACCAATTAATACAACTAGTTTAGGTGGTAAAAATTATGGATTTGTTATAGTAGATGACTATTCAAGATATACTTGGATATTATTCTTAGCTAATAAAAATAACGCATTTGATGATTTTAGAAAATTTGCTAAATATATTCAAAGAAAACAAGGTTATTTGATTCATAGAATTCAAACAGATCATGGTGGAGAATTTAAAAATAAATCATTTGAAAATTATTGTGATGAAAATGGAATTAGACATAATTTTTCAGCTCCTAGGACTCCTCAACAAAACGGTGTAGTTGAAAGAAAGAATCGTACTTTGGTTGAATTAGCAAGATTAATGTTAGATGAATATAAACTTCCAAAGTATTTTTGGGCAGAAGCAATAAACACAGCATGTTATGTTACTAATAGAGTTTATTTAAGACCTATTCTTAAGAAGACCCCTTATGAAATATTTTTTGGAAAGAAACCTAAGATTAGTCATTTACATGTTTTTGGTTGTAAGTGTTTTATTTTAAATAATGATAAGGATCCTTTAGGTAAATTTGATAGTAAATCTGATGATGGTATATTCTTAGGATATTCAATTTTTGAAAAATCTTTTAGAGTTTTTAATAAGAGAAAATTAATTGTTGAAGAATCCGTTCATGTAATTTTTAATGAAAATCCTATAGATTTAATAAGAAATGATTTGAATGATGATGATATTGAAAATATAAAGAAAATAAATTTAGAGGAAAAGGAGGATGATTCATTACCTAAAGAATGGAGATATAATAGAAATCACCCAAAAGAATTAATAATTGGTGATCCTTCTCAAGGTGTTAAGACTAGGAGAAACATTATAGATGAGGTAGAGCATTCTGCATTTCTATCAGAAATTGAACCTAAAAATATAGATGAAGCTTTACAAGATAATTTTTGGATAATTGCTATGGAAGAGGAACTTAACCAATTTGTAAGAAATGATGTTTGGGAGTTAGTCCCAAGACCTCATGATCAAAATATAATTGGAACTAAATGGGTATATAAAAATAAGCAAGATGACTCAGGAAGTATTATTAGAAATAAAGCTAGATTAGTTGCACAAGGGTACACACAAATAGAAGGAATAGACTTTGAAGAATCTTTTGCACCCGTAGCAAGACTAGAGGCCATTAGATTACTCCTTGCATTTGCTTGTTTTAAAGACTTTAAACTTTTTCAAATGGATGTTAAAAGTGCATTTTTGAATGGGTATATTAATCAAGATGTTTTTGTAGAACAACCACCAGGTTTTGAAAGTATTAATTCTCATAATCATGTGTATAAATTAAAGAAAGCTTTATATGGTTTAAAACAGGCTCCACGTGCTTGGTATGATAGGTTAAGTAATTTTTTAATTGAACATAATTTTAGAAAAGGTAAGGTAGATACAACTCTTTTTATCAAATCTATTGGAGATGATTTAATTATTATACAAATTTATGTTGATGATATATTATTTGGAAGTACAAATGAAAGTTTATGCCATGAGTTTTCCTCTTTAATGTCAAAGGAATTTAAAATGAGTATGATGGGAGAACTCACCTTTTTCTTAGGACTTCAAGTAAAACAACTAGAGTCCGGCACATTCATATGTCAAACTAAGTACATAAATGAATTATTAGAAAAATTTGATATGAAGAGATTCAAATTGAGTAAAACTCCTATAAGCCCATCAACTAGACTTGATTTAGATGAATCAGGAAAACCAATAGATCAAAAGCTATATAGGAGTATGATAGGTTCACTTTTGTATCTTACTGCTAGTAGGCCTGATATTATGTTTGATGTATGTTTGTGTGCAAGATTTCAAGCTAATCCTAAACAATCACACTTAATAGCAGTTAAGCAAATATTTCGCTATTTGATAGGAACTCCTAAGTTAGGCTTATGGTACCCCAAAAACCTATTATCATGTAATTTAGTTGCATATTCTGATGCAGATTATGCTGGTTGTAAGGTTGATAGAAAAAGTACATCTGGAACATGTCAACTCTTAGGATCATCACTCATTTCTTGGTCTTCTAGAAAATAAAATTCTGTCACTTTATCCACTGCTGAAGCAGAGTACATAGCTGCAGGTAGTTATGTTGCTCAAGTTTTATGGCTAAAGCAACAATTAGAAGATTTTGGAATTAAGCTTAAAAATATTCCTATTAAATGTGATAACACAAGTGCAATTAGTTTAACAAAAAACCCTATACAACATTCACGAACTAAACACATAGAGATTAGACATCATTTTATTAGAGATTATGTTAGTAAAGATGATGTGGATATAGATTTTGTAAATACAGATTCTCAAATAGTTGATATTTTTACAAAACCTTTAGCTGAAGAGAGATTTTGCATGTTAAGACGTATGCTTGGAATGTTAGACCCTAATATTTAAATTTCTTATTATTTTAATTCTTTTTGATGTTGTCAAAGGGGGAGAAAAATTATATATGTTGGTCAGAATTCTTTTACATGCATATATTTAGGGGGAGAATTTTTTTTTATTAGCATTCAAAAAAATTTCTGAATTATTATATATATTTTTCTAATGCTTAAAAGTTATGATAAAATGTTAATTTGTACCTTTATTATAACTATACCCAACATAAGTTTGTCATCATCAAAAAGGGGGAGATTGTTGATATTATCAATATCATGACCCATTCTAGAGATTTTGGATGATAACAAACATATGCTTTGATGTTCAAATTTGTGTGTTAAGTATTTCAGGTGTAATGATTTAATGGATACGCATGATAATTTCAATTGGACCAAAATGGAAAGCTTGAAGATTTTTTTTTATAGGAGTGTGTTAGTGGTTCATTAGTATTTACTTACATGGTTTAATTTGCTCACATTTAAATTATTAATGATCTAATAAGATTCCTTAATTAAAAATTTATATGCTTCATTGATTACATAGATTTTATTAAGAATGCAAAAATACTTAATAAGGTAAATAAATATAATAAGCTTTACATATTCTTTTTAAATTAATTTATTTCAATCAATTTACTGATATATGATTAATTTAATCTAAATTATATCATATTATTATATGAATATTTAATATATCTTTAGAATTATAAACATATGCATGAGTTTTTAGTTTGCTGAATATAGTATTATTTCAATCGACATGTGGTCTGATTATTATACTGTTAGATTGTTTGGATTCTGTAGATATAAATTGATAGGTTATATGACCTGTTTGGAGCTATATTTAATTTATTATGATTTTCTAAATATTAGCCGATTTTAATACTATTTGTTGGGTAGCCGTTTTTGCCTTGTTTTGGATGTATATGAAGACTTTTTGACTTACCCATGTGACTAGCCATTTTATAGCCGTTTGGAATAGATATTTCTTTAATATAAATGAATTATTTATCAAATATAATATTTTTTAGATGATAAATTAATATTAGATTAATAGTTTTATTGAAACTTGGCTTTACTTTACTTTTCTCTTTAAATACCTCTCATCATCTTCATATGAGGGCAATTCAAGAGAGAAACTCTAGCACTTTCTTCATTCCTTTCTTCTTGCTCATATGCTAAATCTTGAGAGGAAAAACTTTGATCTTCATTCTAAGAGCTCTTTTCATTTGCGCGATCAAATTCTTGGTTGGAAAGTTTCAACGCACTAAATCCAGTAACGTCTCTTGAAGTTCTTGAGTTTGTTTTCTTATTCCAAATATTTACTTGCTGATCTATTAGTTTTCATCATATATACTCTTTTAAAAATATCTATCATTTGATGAAATACTAGTTAGAATTGTTATTTTAAGTTTTATATGTGAAATCTTTTAAATCCAAAAAGACAACAAAGCAAGTATTTTAATTTTCTTTTTTGTGGCATAGATTTGCATTTCAAATCTAATTTTCTTAAAAGTATTATATTTAAAGAGTTATAATTTAAAATCAGTAAGAAAAATATCTTTATTTAATATATAATTCATATTTTTATCAAAATATAAATCTATCTTAAAGTGAGCAAATTTTATATTCCATTTGTAAGTAGTGAGGTGATTAAAATTAATTTGTAAGATCACCTCAAATATTTTGGTCATTTTGTTGCAAGATATTTTGAGCTTATTTTATTTATATCAAGTTGTATTTTTCTTTTTCTTGATCTAAGCCATTTGGCTTAGTAAAGCTTAACTTGTAATTAGATTGGGTTGTACTCGCCCGTGTAGGAGAGTACTTAGGTTGTAAAGAACTTCTTTGGTTTAAAGAAGTGAGGTTTGTAAGGCAAACCTGGATTTGTGGATTCTAGCCCAAGAGTTGGCTAGCGTGGATGTAGGTCGGATTCGAATCCGGGCCGAACCACGTAAAAATCTTGTGCCTCTTATTTTAATTTTTATTTCTTGCATCAATTTTTATTTAACATTTTTGAAAAAATTTATGTGTTTATTTATTCATTAAAAAATAGCTTTCAAATTATTTTAATTGCCTTCTTTTATAAAAAATTTTAAGAACCCCAATTCACCCCCCCCCTCTTGGGGTGCCATAGTTATCCAACAAAATAGTCCCAGGTCATTTCTGAGTTGGACCCGAACCCGACCCGTGACCTAATTTTGATAGCCCTAGAGAAAACACCCCAGCCTATCTTATATATTGGGATTAAATTTTGGATTGAAGGAGTTTAAGTTTGAATTGTCAATTTTATTAGAATGTTGGGATTATAATCCTAAAAGGCTGATGTATTATAGTTTGAACCTACCTCAGAACCTAAATATAAATTTAGCACTAAAAATTATTAGCCTAAACTTAGCTAATGCAGTATAAATCTAGACTTATCCCAACTTAGATTGGGGAGCCAGCTAAACACCTAGTGACTTAAAATCTATGTGTCCGATCTTTTAAGCAAGAGTGGTAGGGTTTAAGTTTAAGAAAATGGGGTCGACATCTAGAGCTGATTCTAATTGGCCCTTTGACTGATGTTGGGTAATTGATGTTTAAATTAAAAATGTAATTAAATTTAAGACTCATTTAAATTTATTTCTAATATAATACATGCTAGTTGACTGAATAAATACTTAAATCAAATATGAAGTAGTTTTAAAAGCAGGCTTAAAAATAGATTTTATCCCAGAGATTGTATAACATCCCTTTTATAGGACTGCACCATAATAGGTCATATGGTCTGCCAGAACCTACAGGTGGGGAGGTGCCTAATAAGGTAGAGAAAGTAATAATATGAATGTATGAGACCCTCGGTGATCCATGCTTACTTCTTAAAATCATTAGAGTTTTAATGTTATCTTAAAATTTTTAATTTTATTAAATTAGAAAAATTTTGAATCATACCCTCATGAGCCTCCGATCAGGTTCTAGACTAAATCGAAATCGGCATGCAATTAAAAAAAATTAGAAAAGACATGTAATCTCTATTACACAATTAATATAAATCAATCAATTAAATTAAATATTCAAATTGAATGTCCATGTGGCAAATACCACTTAATATTATAACCTAGGGTTTGCATGAAAAGTAAAGTGGCCGGATACCATTAACAATAAGCTTGAATTTTTAGTCCTATGACACAAGTGAATTTGAGAATGTGATTCTTCTTGATCTTCACTTCTTCATCCTTCTATAGGCTCCTTAGATTCGTCGAGTCTGGATATTCAAGTGAAAAGAAACTCCTCCCCAAAGCGGTGTTATCTTTTCTCCTTGGATATTTGAAAATATCCTAATTTGAATCTCCAAATAAAGAGGTACTCTCCCCTATGGGATGTTACCCTTATCTTTGGATTCTGGGTTGGATTACTACTATCCCATCTCAAAACCCATTAACATTACAACTCTTAATTATAACTCAATTACATCAAATTATATTTGAATGAAAATTAAAATATTGACTCAAATAACCTATAAGGTTATCCTAAATAATCAACATTTAAATCAATATCTCAAGCAGTTAATATTTATTAAAATATTTAAAATTCAATCACAGCCACGCTTGACCATATTCTTTTAATTTAAAGAGGGACTTGGCATGCTTAGCACCTACAGAAAATTTGTTAATTAAAAGCTTACTTTTTATTTACCTCCTTTAGTTTAATTACCCTGTATGAGCATGACCACCTGCATAAAATTACTTTAGCATTTAAATTTCCCTTAACCTAAGGGTAATCTAACACCCATCACATCGATACACAGATTATAAGAATTAAGTAAATAAATAATCACATCAATTTGCAACCCGTATGTAGTAAAAACTTAAAAAGCCCACTGGCCTAGCCTAAGGCTAGAGTTGGTTGTCCTAAAAAACTATCTAAAGTGTGTGATGTAGGCTGTGTGGTTTGGATATGTCTTATATAGGGTAGTTAGTTAGAGTTATTTTGATGTTCTGGTTGGTTGAAAGGCTTAGGAGAAAATTTAATTAATGTTTAAGTATTAATGATTTAAGATTTATTTTAATATATATTTTAAATTTTAAATAGCCACCATTTTTGTTACTCACTAGGGTCGTGAAGTTTATTTCACCTTCCTTGAGGCTAAGTTAATAGCCTCATAGGCCTAGGTTACCTAGTGGTAACCAGTATAGTTAAGTGAATTGAAATTGATTAAGGTTTAAAGATTAATGAATTTTAATTAGAAATTATTGGGTACTAGTTTTTAAAGTTGGATTAAAGTTTTTTAGATTTTTTAAATTAAATATTAATTTTCTAGAATTATTTTAATTATTTAAATGCATTAATTAAATGGGTCAAAATTTAACTTTTAGATTAAGATTGATTTCTAAAAGGTTAATATTTTTGTTAAATACTAGGCCTTAAGATGATTAATTGACTATAAGTTTGCTAGATTTAGATTTTTCTATATTTAGGTATAATTTTTTTATGTTCAAGTTATAATTTTGACTTAAGGTTGACCAAAACGTTGACTTTTAAAATTTGAATTATATCTATTAATTTGATATTTTTAATAAATATTAGACCCCAAATGGATTCCAATTCCTTTGAGTTTGCTTAATTTAGAATTTTGTGAAATTAGTTAGGATTTTTCAAAGTTTGGGTATTTATTTGAATTATTAAAATTTTTTACTTTGAGAGGTTTTAATGATTTGAATCCAAATGAACTCCAAACTTCTTGAAATCACCTCCAAAGGTTAGAAATGACTTAAAGAGGTGTTCTCAAGTGTTTGAGAATTTTTTGAAATTTTTAATTTTTTTAATTAATTAAATTAATTAAATATTAATTTTTAATTAAAATTAAATTAAGCTTGAAATTAAAGTCCAATCAAGAGAATTTTATTTTTTGTGGATTAAGGGATGAATTTTAATTAGTTAAAGGTATTATATGTAATTTTTAAATTTAAATTTGATTTATTAAAATTTTTTGAAGTTTTAAGGCTTAATTAAAGGTTTAATCTTAAGTTAATTGATTAAGTGGCATAAAGATTTTTAAAATCAGTAAAAAAGTTTTTAAAGGCTGAGAATATCACTAAGTTTAAATGTCCAAAGTTTCACCCCTAATACACATGTACTTTAATTTCTAATTTTTTTCTAAATTTTCTAAAATATATCCTTAATTTTTGTCCTTAAGATGTTACTAGGTTAGGTAGGTATGTCACTAACCGTTAAATAAACATATATGTATCACACAAACATAATCAATTCCTAAATTTAGGAGAGCCTAAGCTAAATGTAAGTGACTACTAAACATGTATATTAAAAGATAATAAACATAAAGGATAACATGATTAGTGAATAATTAGAATATAATTATTAACTAATCCTTCCCCACAATATCTATTCAATCAAGCTCAACCTATGTTTAAGATTTCAAAGTCCTCACTTAAAACTCTCAAAATTTAATATATATAATTTTAAAATTAATTATATATATAAAAATAGCTCAATTTAAATTTGAATTAAGAAAGATTAAGATAGTTTCAAAATAATTATAAAATAATTTTCGAAAATATCTTAATAACATGAAAATATTTTAAAATAAAAGTTTCTGATTTTTGAAAATTATTTAAGATAATATTTAATTAAATGCTAATTAAATATTGAAATATTAAATAAATAAAATTATTTAAAATATATAAAATATCTTAAATTAATTTAAATTTCAAATTAAAATATTTTAAATTATATCTCTAATTATTTCAAATATTTTAAAATAAACCTTTTAATGTTGAAAATATTTAATTTAATATTTAATTAAATATCAATTAATTACTTTAATAATTAGATAATTAGAATTATTTAGAATATATTACGTTTTTAATTTTGAAATTAATTTTAAATTAAAGTAGTTAAAATTCTAAAAATTTTAAGGTATTATGTGTATTTTTCTAATTTAAATTGAATTTTTCTTGAATTTTAGAAGTTTTCTAGTAATTAAATGTATTTAAACTAATTTAAAATCAATTACTATATAAAATAATTTTTAAATTAAATTTAATTAAATTCATGATATTTTATAAAATTTTAAAATTATTTAAAATAGTTTTCTTAAAATTTTCTAAATTATTTGAGTTTAATTTTAAATAAATATTAATTAAATCTTGAATGTTGAAATGATTAAACTTTATTTAAAATATTTAAAATACTTTAAATTAATTTTAATTTTAAATTAAAATATTTTAAATTTTAAATAATTTGGTATCAAAATATTAATAAAATAATTATTTATTTAATTTGAATTTTATTTAAAATATTCCAAAATAATAATATTTAATATATTTAAAATATTTTAGATAATTGATATTTTAAAATAATTTTGAAGTAATATTAATATAATATTAAAAATATCTTGGACAAGTTTTTGAAATTTTAAAATGGTTTAAAATTTAATAAATTTTTAATAATGTTTGATTTTAAATATAATTAAATATTAATTAGATATTTTAAATATTTAATAATCTAAAAAATATTTAATTTTAAATTAAAGTATTTTTTAATGTTGAAAAATTCTTAATATTAAGTTCAATAATTTCTAGTCAAATTTATAATTTTTAATGTTTACTTGAATATTTTTAATAATTAAATGTATTTGAAGTAATTAAATATAATCAATATTAAATATAATTTTAAAATTAGATTAATATAAGTTTAAAATTTTATAAAAATAAGAGAATATATGTAAGATGTATTAATTAAATTTTGAAAATATCTTAAGTATTTTTAATTAAATATTAATTAAAATATTAAGTATTTTATATTTTAAATGATTTAAAATAAGTTAATTATTTTAAATTAATATTAATTTTAAATTAAAGGGTTTAATTTTCTAAATAATTTGATATTTCATATTAAATTTCTGGATAAATACTTAATGTTTCATTATTTTTTAAAGATTTCTATTAAGTAAATAGATTTAAAATTAATATAAAACTCATTAAATGATCCTAGCGACAGCGGCGATGGTGGAAGACGCATGTCAGGCTCGGATTGGACAATCTGGTCCACGGGCAATCATTGGCAATGATTGCGCTGCCACGCAATCATTACCAATGATTACAATAGCGGAACACGTGACGCAGTTTCACTTAACCATGTCAACGTGCACAACACAGTTTCACTTAACCACGTCAGCATGCGCATCTAGCCATTGGATCTTTCGCATTTTGAAACAAACGATCCAGATCTAGCTAGATAGTGAGATCGACCATGGGATCGAATCTACAATCAAATAGAGCTACAGAACAACAAGTTCTGAAATGTTGATCATAAGATCGACGGTTCGGATCTTACGTAACAGAAGAGCTACATAGACCGAACCCTGGAGTGGGTTTTTTAGCCTGTTCTCTAGATCAGATCAAATATACTCTAAAAAATTTTAAACGTAGGTTCAATATGTGAACAAAAATTATGGGGATATAATTTTATAGCTTAAAAATCACTTTTCTAAAAGCTATTTTGCACTAAGTGTACTACCTAGGGTTTGAGTTTAAAAAGGATTGAACCATTCTTTTTGAGGGATTTTGATTTCTCTGAAATTGTAGTCTGTTCACGCAACTTTCTCTAGTTGGGGTCGCGGTCCAAAAAGCTGTGGATCGAGCTCACGAAGCCTTGGATGGATTTTGGTTTGTTTCACTGGAGGATCGTTGCTAGCGAGCTTTGATCTGCCGGGTTGAGCTAGGGAAATCTTGACGAGTCTATTGAGAGTCCAAACAAATTGAGTATCTACTTGGAGAACGTAAGAGTAGTGAGAGAATGTTTAGATGATAAATGAGCTCTTTTTGGATGTTTTAGCCCTATTCAAACATCCTGAGGGATTTGGATGGTTGAGATTTCTTTGGCAGCACTCCTGATGTGTGCCATCTGTCCAGGGGGTAGTTGGTAGTAGAAGGAATCAATGATAAGAGGACATCATAGGTGGAAAGTGTCCTTTGTCCTCTTATGAACATGTAGGGAAGATCAAAGCTATTTGATCTTGATCTAAGGGTTGGAAATAATCTTAAGAATATTTTGGAAGAAGCACAAGCAACTGGGATTAAAAGGGATTTGTATATAATAAGTTTGATTAGGGGTTTAGCCATTTAAAAGCTCCTTTGACCCTCCATTGACTGTTTAACTAGTCAATGGGTCAAGAAGGTCCTTGATTAAAAAAGGTTGTTTGAGTTTTGAAAAGGTTTAATTATCTTTGAGAGAATTTAATTTCTAAAATTTTAATTTTAAAATCAAACACGTCATTATAAATGATATATCGCCTTGAAAGGTGAATATATCATTCCTTAATGGGTTCAAATTGTAAAACTTTAAGTTTATCCTGATTATCGTAAGTAAACTCAAGGGATGACAACATATGATCCCGAAGGACCAAAATAATGTTTGATTGAGTGTTTGACTATAATAATTTGAATAAAAGATCATTAATTTCATAATCAAAATTATGATAACAGAATAATATATCTTTTCAAAGAAAGAAAATATCATCAACTATCAGTCATTTGAATATGATGATAATGATCATTGAATTTGATTTTCCCAAAGAGAATTAATTAAAGTTTTGAAAAGATTAATTTTGAAAAATTGATCTAGCTTTCTAAATCTTCTACGGGCACAAACTCTCATAGTTAATTAAATTGTAGGGAAACTGAAGTTTCCTACGAATTCTCTCAATTAAAATAGTAGTTGAAATTTAAACTGGATTGGATCAAAATGGAACACTTATTTCTGGAGGTCAAAAGAAGAAAAGTAGGAGGTATTTGAGATTTTGAAATAATTCAGAAATACCCCAGCTTAACCTAAGTATTAGGCTCAAATTTTTATTAAAAGAGTTTTAAATTTGATTGGTCATTTTTATTAGAGAATTGGGATTCAATTCCCAGAGGTTGAGGTCTTATAGCCTGAGCCTTTCTTAGAACCTAAGTCTAAATTGGGTACTAAAAATCAATAACCTGAACCTAGCTAATGCAATACATGATCTGGACTTACCTCAACCTGGATTGGGGAGCCAACTAACTACCTAAATATTTTAAAATCATGAGTTCGATCTTTTATAAAAGAGTGGGTAGGGACATTATATTAAGTTGAGTTTAATGAAAGTAAGGCTGACATCTAGAGCAGATCCTAATTATCCCCTTGACTTATATTGGGTAATTGATGCTTAAATTAAAATGCAATTATAGATTTAGACACTTTTAAGTTTATATATAATGTAATGCATGCAAGTCGACTCGATAAATGCTTAAAATTGGAATAAAGTAATTAAAAAAAGGCTTAAAGTAGATTTTATCCTAGAGATTGCAAAGATTTTTCTTGACATATCTGCACTCTCATAGGCCAGTTGGTCTGCCAAAACCTGCAGACAGGGACGTGCCTAACAAAAGAAAGAAGATGCAACAAAAGTGCTTATATGAACTCCCGACGATCATGAGCTTACCTCTTTAAAGCGTTAGAATTTCTATGTGAGCTTAAATTTTTTTTAATTTTAATTTCAAGTAAAAAATATTTTAAATATATCCTCAGGTGCCTCCGATTGAGTTCTAGGTAAAATAAAATTGACATGCAAGATCACCAAAAAAACTACAAAAAATAATCAAATCCTAATGGCATGCAAAGCACATCAATCACATAATCAATTAAATTAATTAATTAAATTCAAAATCTATGTGGTAAGTGCCACTTATTACAATCCAAGATCTACAGAAAAAGTAAAGTGGCCGGGTACTACTAACAATAATCCAGATTCTACTCCTACAACACAAGTGACTTTGAGAATTGGGATTCTTCTCGCTCTTCACTTTTTCATCCTTCTATGGGCTCCTTGGATCCATCAGGTATGGGTATCTAAATGAAAAGAAACTCTCCCTCGAAAGGGGTGTTATCTTTTCCCTTTGAATATTTTAAAATTATCCTAATTTAGATCTCCAAATGGAGAGCGACTCTCCCATAAGGGATGTCGCTTTCTCATTGGATTTCAAATTAAATGTTACCCATCTTAAATTTTCACTTTGACATTTACAACTCAATGCTTGAATTAAATTATATTTAAAAAATTAAAAATCTGGACTCGAATAACCTGTAGGGTTATCATAAGTAATTAATATTAAAATTCACATCAAATCTCAAGAAGTTAAATATTTTAAAATTCTCAAATCACAACCACACTTGGCCATGCTCTTTTAATTTAAAGGGGGTCTTAGCATGCTTAGCACCTGCAAACAACATCATTAATTTTAAAGTTTAATTTTATGCCCCTTTTAATTTTAATACCCTATATGAGCATGTCTACCTGTATAAGATTGAATTAGTATAAATTATTCCTAACATAAGGGTAATCTATCACATAATTAATCACATCACAGAGCACTGAAGTTACATAAACAGTCATATCAACATTAACATCCAAAATGTGACTTTTAGATTAAGGTTGATTTCTAAAATTTTAATATTTTTGTTAAATATTAGAACTTTTAATTAGTAATTAGGTTTTGAGTTTGTTGAATTTAGAGTTTTCTACAATTAGTTATGAATTTTTAAAGTTTTGACATGATTTCTAGTCAATTTGAGGTATTATACATTATTTTTGAATTTAATTTTATTTATTAGAATTTTTGAAAGTTTTGAGGGTTGATTAAAGGTTTAATATTAAGTTAATTAATTAAGGGGCTTAATTACTTTTAAAGTTGCTAGAAATTTTCCTATGGGCTAGAGATGTCACTAAGTTCAAATGGTTTAAATTTCATATCAATAGGAGATGTATCATAATTATTAAAATTAATCTAAATTATCTAAATATGTCCATAATTATTGTCTTTAAGGTGTCACTAGGTTAAGTAGGTTTGATTCAATATTTTACTAACCCTTGGATAAGCATATGAATACACATACAATCACAGTCAAGTTCCTAAATCTAGGAGAGCCTAAAACAATGTGAGTGTGTGCACCCTAAATATGCAATCATTAAACATAAGAGATGTAGTTAAAGACCAGATTAGTGAACAATCAAGATATCATTGTTCACTAATCATCCCATCAATTCTATTAAAGTAGCTCAATCTAAGCTTAAAATTCCATAAGATCTCTCAACATTTAAAAATTTAACATATAAATAATTTTAAAATAAAATTTAAAATATATATATATATATATATATATATATATATATATATATATATACTTATATAAGAAAATATAAACTTTGAAATTTAAAATTGAAAATATCTTCAAAATAATTTTAAAAATTATTTTTGAGAGATCCTCTATATTAAAAAATAATTTTAAAAAATAATTTTAATTTTTGCAAAATATTTAATTTAATACTTAATTAAATATTAAACTAAATAAATAATTAGACGTAATTAAAATAAATTATGTTTTTAATTTAAAAGATAATTTTAAATTAAAATACTTAATTTTCTAAAAAGTTTAAGGTATTATATATATTTCTCTAATTTTAATTGAATTTGTTTTGAATTTATGAAGTTTTATGTTAATTAAAGTATTTAAATGAATTTAAAATTAATTAATATTTAAAATAATTCTTAAACTAAATTAAATTAAATTAAATCTTAAATATTTTATAAAATTTTAAAATTATTTAAAAATAATTTTTCTTAAATTTTTAAAAATTATTTGAGTTTAACTTTAAATAAGTATTATTAAATAATAAATATTTAATTAATTTAAAGTTATTTAAAATATAGAATATCTTAAATTGATTTAATTTTAAATTAAATACTTTAAATAAAAATTTTTAGTATTTAAAATATTTAAATTAATATTAATTAATTATTAGTTATATATTAATATATATTAAACTTATTTAAAATCCTTAAATAAGATATTTTAAATTTAATTTAATTTTAAAATAAAATATATTGAATATTTATTAGAGATCTTAAAATATATTTTAAAATAAAATTTAACATTTTATGAAATATTTTTATAATTTTTAATTAATTATTAATTTAAAATATCAAATATTAAAATAATTTAAAATATAACTAATATGTTAAATTAATATTAATTTTAACTTAAAATATTTAATTTTCTTGAAATATTAATATAAAATATTAACTTTTTTTTATTTTTAATTTTTTATATTTATTTGAATTTTTTTTAGTTTAAAAATAAGTTTAAATTAATTTTTAATTAATAAAAATAAAAAATGGCAGAGGCCGTGGCGAAAGGACACATGGAGGCTGCTAATTTGCCGCTCCAAACTGCGACCAATCATTAACAATGATTGCGCCACTGCACAATCACTGCCAATGATTGCAGCGGTGTGAAAATTAACGTCGCAACACTTAACCACATTAGCATAGTATGTATGTCATTGGATCCTCCGCCTTCTAGGATGAATGGCTCAGATTGAGCTGGACCGAATGTAGTACCGCGAGACTAATCCAGCTGTTAGATGGAATCGTGGAATAGCCAAATCTGAATTGTTAATCGTAAGATCAGTAGTTCAAATTTCACATAACCTAAGGGTTACGTAAACTGAACCCTTGGTTAGGTTTATGAGCTCATTCTCTTGATCCAGTTAGCCAAAGACTTGAAATTTAAAAAATAGACTAGAAACATGAAGAGTATTGATGGGGGATCAAAATTGTGGCTTAAAATAAGCTTTTGGAAAAGCAAAATTACCCTAAGTGTCCTAGACTAAGGTTTGAGATTTTTAGAGATCTAACCATTGGATTTTGGTGTTTAAGGTCTCTCTAAATTTGTAGTTTTTCCACAGTTAACTTCTCTTCAGGAATCACGGTCCAAAATGCCATGGACCGAGCAATAGAAGCATTGGATGGATTTGAGCTTGGTTCATCAGTAAACCTACTGCCGGCGAGCTTTGATTGGTGGGGTTTTGGTTGGTAAGGGTCAAGAGATATCTGGGAAGCTCAAACAAAAAGAGAGAGCAATTGGAGGAGCTTGAGCAAATGAGATAGGAGCTAGGTTAGAATCATGCTCATTTCTAACCTTTTTCCCTATTCAACCTTCTTCAGGCCAAAGGGATGGTTAGGATGGGTTGGCCAGCCTCCTTGATGATTTCTACCTACCCAAGGGTTATTGGGAGCAGAGAATCAAAAGGACTAAAGGACTAGTGACATGTAAAGGTCCCTTGTCCTTTTGAGCACATATGGATGTGATTAAGAGCTGAACCAAGGATTAAGAGGGCTCTTAGAAGCCTCTAGAGGATGCTTAATGGCCTAAACTACTTTTAAATAAGAAGGGTTAAACATTTAGAGCAATTTGACCCCTTAGGAAGCCAATTTGGCAACTCATTGACAGTTTGACTAATCAATGGGTTAATAAATGCTGAGGTGGTAGTGAAGGGGAAGCTTGAGCTGGTTGGGTTACTTCAAAAATGGTTTGAAATTAAAAGGATTGGAGTTTGAATGCATGGGAGAAAGTTTGACCAAATATAGTATGTTGACTTAGTCAACTCTATTTGGGTTTGACCCAAGGCATGTCCATTTAGATTTGAAACACAAATTGGAACAAAATTAAGGACTTAAGGATATGGTTTTAGGGATGTGATTTGATGTGATCCATATGGGTAAAATTGGGTTAGACTTAGGTTATAGTTGACCAAGTCAACTACTGACTAAGTCAAAGATCCAATCAAGTCAAAATTACTAGAGAAAGTGGTCATAAGAATTTGATAGAGTTTTGAATGCATTTGAAGCTTGATTCAAAGTAGAAAAGCTTAAGGATTTAAACTGGTCAACCTGGGTTGACTTGGTCAACCAGGTTGACCCAGGGCCAAGGTTTGGGCTTGACAGGTTTGAAATGATGAATGGAGTTTAATAGAGGTGGTTTTAGGGATCAGAATAGTCATTTGAGTCAAATTACTTATTTGAGCCCTTAATGGGTCATTAGATCAATCTAGGTTGACTTGGTCAACCAGGTTGACCCAGGAGCTTAGTTTGGGTCCAACAAGTTTGGTTTGATATTTTGAGTCTGTTGGAGGTGGTCCCAAGATTTGGAGAGTTCAATTCAGTCAAATTGACTGTTTAGACCCTAAAGGGTCTGTTTGATCAACCTAGGTTAACTTGGTTAACCAAGTTGATCCAAGGCCTGAGTTTGAGTCCAATATGTTTGATTTAATATTTGAAATTTGTTGGTCTTATGTAATTTGGAGGCCATTTGATTTAAAATGGGTATTCAAACACCTAAGGGGCATTTCGGTCAAAATATATTGACTTGGTCAACCAGGCTTGAATAGGGTCTTAGCTTGAGTCCAATATACTCCTAAGGGTGATTAGGATGCATTGGAAGTGGTTTTGGGGCTTGATTAGAAAAGACTATGTTGGAGTTTTAGAGAAAACTCCAAAATTGCCCTTAAGAAGCATTTTGGTCATTTTAACCCCTGGTCAACTGGGGGTCAAAGCGGGTCCACCAAAATAGAGTTTACTGCTCAATATACTAGGATTAAAAGTATGGATGTAGTTAAAAGCTTTGGAGAAAGCTTTAAGGTCAGGTTCTACAAATGGATAGGTGTAGTGGCATAGACTGCAAATATTTAAAAGTTTTAGAGCCTTTGGAAATATATTTAGTTTTTGGGGTTAGAGACCTCAGATTGAGCTTAAATTTGGAGCGTTGCCTCAAAAGATATGTCCTATAAATATGTAATTGATAGACTCTAAATCAGAGGTTATTTGACTGGGATTTGAAGTGTTTGAAAAATCACTAGAAAAAGCTTTCACGACCTAAGCCTTTAGCCTTGGATTTTGGTCTGGAAATCTGGATTTGATCTAGATTTTGGATTTGATTGCTTGAATTTGAATTATCCACATCACTCACAATTAATTGGATGATTGTAAATGGATGGATAGGATGCTGAAGTGACTATGTTTGGGTTGATTGAAGATTAGGATTAATTTGAAGCTTAAATAGGTTTGAAATCTTGACGGGTTTGAGATCTAGGGTTTGATTTGAAACTTGAATTAATTTGAGATCTAAATTGATTCTAGGGTCTAGATTGATCTAAGGTTTGGATAGATCTAAGGTCTAGGAAGATCCTAGGGCCTAGATAGGTCCAGGATCTACGTGGATGCTAGGGCCTGGATAGGTTTAAAGATTGGATTGGTCCTTGTGACCTCATATAAAAATGAGGTCAATAAATGGACCCCCAATATGTATAATAGAATGAAGTTCTATTACACATATTGGCATTGACCAAATTGAAAATTCAAGCCTAGAATTTTGATCCTACGGGAGTGTAAAAATCTAACCCTTAAGAATCGAGTTTGAATTGATGCTATGGTAGTGCTTGGAAAGGCGTACTCTGCCACTAGTTGGTCTAATCCTAAGGGAAGGAGAAATCTAACCTTAGAGAAAAAAAAACCTGGGTGATCGTATAGGAAGGAAGAATTCCTAACTACAAAGGATTGAGTTTGAAATTTGACTCTAAGGGAAAGGAAAGCCTAGCCCTAGAAGATAGAGTTTTGAGTGGATACTAGGATAGTGCCAGAAAAGGCATACTTTACCACTAGTAGATCTGGTCCTAAGGGAAGGGAAAACCTAAATCCTAGGAAAAGAAACTTGATTTTGAGATTTGAAATTAAAATTGAAACCAGGATGGTGCCACAGAGGGCATTTTTCACCACTAGTAGATTTAATCCAAAGGAAGAAAAGGACTTAACCTTAAGGAGAAGAAGATTAAATGATTGTATAGGAAGGAAGAATTCCTAACTACAGAGGATCGAGTCTAGATTTTGATTCTAAGGAAAGGGAAGGCGTAATCCTAGAATATTGAGCTTTGAATAGATACTAAAGTAGTGCCACAGAGGGCATACTCTACCACTAGTGGGTCTAATCCTAAGGAAAGGAAAAAAATAGCCTTAAGGAAAAGAATATTGATTCTGGAATTAAAGTTGAAACTAGGATTGTGCCACAGAGGGCGTTCCCCACCACTAGTAGATCTAATCCAAAAGAAGGAAATACCTGACCTTAAGGAAAGAAGATTGCGAGATCTTGTGAGAAGAAAGCATTGCCTCCCACCGAAGATCAGACCCATATTTTGAAATTTGAAACTAGGATGGTGTCGCAGAGGGCGTTATCTACCACCAGAATATCTAATCCTAAGGAAAGAAAGCATAATGACTCATATATATCCTTAAGGAAAAGAAAGCTGGAGGACCCAGTGGGAAGGACGAGTTGCTTCCCATAGAAAATCAGATCTAGATTTTGAAATTTAAAACTAGGATGGTGCCGTAGAGGGCATTCTCCCCCACTATTAGACCTAATCCTAAGGAAAGAAAGCACGATGACTCCAATATGTCCTTAAGGAGAAGAAAACTGGAAGATCATATAAGAAGGAAGCATTGCTTCCCATAAAAGATTAGATCTTGAATTTGAAAACTAGGATGGTGCCATAAAGGGCATTCTCCACCACTAGTGAATGATCTTATGAAGAGGAAGCTTGCTCCATATAGGATCAAGATTGAGATTTAAAATATAGGATGGTGCCACAAAGGGCATGCTCCATCACTAGTAGATCTAATCCTAAGATAAGAAAGCACGATGACTTACATCTGTTCTTAAGGAAAAGAATTTGGAAGATCTTATGGGAAGGAAGTATTACTTATCTTAGAAAATTGGATTTGAAATTTGAAGCTAGGATGGTGCCACAGAGGGCATGCTCTATCACTAGTGGATGATCTTATGGAGAGGAAACTTGCTCTACAAAAAAGATTGCATATGAATTTTGAAATTAGGATGGTACCATAGTGGGTGTGCTCTATCACTAGTGGATGATCATGTGGGGAGGAAGTTTGCTCCATATAGAGGATCAAAAATGGATTTTGAAACTAGGATGGTGCCATAGAGGGGGTGCTCCATCACTAGTGGGTGATCATATGGAGAGAAACTTGCTCTACATAAAAGATCAAGTATAGATGATCATGTTGGGAGGAAACTTACTCCATATAGATGATCGAGTTTGGATTATCATGTGGGGAGAAAACTTGCTCCACATAGAGGATCGAGTCTTAATTTTGGAATTTAAGATTTGAATTTGGATGATCTTTGAATTTAATTTTGAATTTGAAGATGTTTGAATTTAAAACTTGATTTGATTTTAAATTTTGAATTCTTAATTTTGAATATTATAAATTTTAAATTTTGATTTGATTTAGTTTTGATATCGAAGGATCTTTGAATTTGATTTTTGATTTGATAAATTTGAATTTGAAGGATTTTGAATTCAAAATTTTTAAACTTGAAGAATTTTCTTTGATGTTAAATTGGATACTCATATGGCATGGTACTTCCTGAAGAGCCTCCCCAATGTTCAAAAATATCGGGTAGCATCCTTTAGAATTGATTAATTGATGTTCGAACCTTCCTCAAAGATCATCTCTATGGCAAGAGGTTGCACTTAATTTGGTTCAAACACCCCCACTAATCTCTCGGTAGGCTAAGATAGGCATTCGAAGAACCAGGACCAAGTCTAGTACTTGGAAATTTCTAGGTCGCACTATCTTATCACAAGCTTGAACCATTCAAGCTTTGTATGACTCTGAGTCTTGTTGAGCCTTAAAGATGATGCTTTGTAAGGCCTCAAACTCTTCTAATTGGAATTAGGCACTTTACTCAACTGTGATTTGATTTTGAATGGCAATTTCCAATGAAGCAAACCACTCCTCTAATGGGATTGACCTTGGACCCATCATAGAGTGTAATTTTGTAAAGAAGGCCTTGAAAAAAAGGTGCCTATATGTAAGGACTCACACGCATTCCTAAAGTATGAGATTTAAAATTTTATGAGGAGTAGAAGATTCATTCTTCTTATTAGAAATTGTCCTCTTAACTATTTGGATCCTATCAGAATGACAAACATGAATAAATTCAGAAGTACAATGAAAAGGAGTTTGACTTCCACTAACCCAATAAGGTTTGAGGATTTAGGTTTTGTTGACCCAGACCAAATTTTATAGAAACTGAACTGGTGTCTCCCTTATATATTTTTGAATTAGAATCATTTTCAAAAAGTTTATGTTAAATGTGAAAATTTAATCTTTTCGATTCTCTTACATGATATTTTTTTCTATTTGATAGATAACTCATGCATGAGGAAGAATCTAGATTAGAGATTTTTCAAAGTCAAGTAATTAAAAGGTGATTTGGTTTTCTTTTGAGATTTAAGGAATTAAAGGAAGAAGCCTCTTTCTTGTATTTGTGGCCTACATTGCACATCTTTTGATTTTTAGTACACTTTACGCATTTTGACTTGTGGCACACATTATGCATCTTTTTGAGTTTTAATTTCTTTTGATCTTGACAAGAAGCTTCATTTTCTCTGAAACCTTAAAATGGTTGCTCTTTTTATTTAAGTACCAAGATTATCTCTCAAGTGTAAGAGAAGAAAAGTCATTCTCTTATATAAGGAAATATAATCTTTAAGGTAAACCTGATCTTTTGATAAGAATATCAACCTGACTAGGAAAATCTTTGAATAGATTCAAAGCATGCAAGAGATGCCTATTAGGATAGAAAATTGTAAGAATATTGAGAAAATTTCATTTCTAAAGTCAACTTAAGTTTGATATAGATTGTAATTCAAAAATTAATTCAACCCACAAAACAGTGGGAGGGAGGAACATTTAAATATTTGATGGAGACAACTGTAACTCTCTCCTGCTTTAGATTTAAGGCAGAGGCCAACTTTCATTTAAAAGATAAATTAACTATCTTAAAAATCTAAACTCAGTATACTTGAGAAATTGTATGTTTTACTTTAAAACTTGCAAATCTAGGTGGCAAGACCCTATCAATATGGAATGATATTACCACAATCTCTTTTGGAGGGAGAGAGTGTTATGGGATTTGCATTGTCCTAGTTGATGTGGCATCATTTTTATCAAAAGATTTATAGTAATAGGGCCCCTTCAAAAGTTAAATTTTGATGGTATCACTATCTAATACAATCTTAAATTAATTCCCCCTTTCTCATTACTAGTGGCCTAGCAATTAGGAGAGTGATACCCTGAGTAGTTTCTACTCCTCCTCTATAGATGATGTAGTGGGACATGTGTAATAATATGCCCGAACATCTTCTAGTAAAATGGATGAGTCATAACCTTCAACTGGGGGCTTATAGCTTATACTGGTGATCACTCAGTTCAGGCTTGATTGATTCTTGTATTGTAGTCAAAAGGGAATGGTGGAGGTCGTGCTGCTCTTTTCACAACCTCCCTCCTTTGGGCAAAAGGAAGAGGGTGGAAATGGTTTCCACCAAGGAGGGAATACATGTAAGGAGCAATGAATTCTTGATTGGCCTCAAATTTAACTTGCTTTAAGGCTTCAAACTCGGCAGTCTTTCTAGCCTTAACGTCCTTCTTTTTGACTCTTAGAAGGTAATTCTTCTTCTGGCTCTTACTGGAGAAGGTTGTGCAAACACTTGACCCAATCTCAGACATAGATGACCTCTCATCTGTTATTACTAGTTTCTATTTCTTATCCTCCATAGTAGGGAGCATAGTGGGCAAGGGGACGGCAGCGGCCTCTATCTTGGAGATGGGGGAGTCAACTCCTGACCCTAAAGTAACTTCCACTAAGGGAAAATCCATTTGTGTTCCAGTAGATAGATCTAAGATTCTTTCTCCATTAACTGAAAAGCTTGAGGTTCTGAAATTGAATGAGTTTTTGAGTTGGATTAATTTTACTTAAATTTTGAAATTCAACCTGTTGAGTTTTCAACCAACATGAGGGTTCACAAAATTGAGTAGGAAATTTTGAGAATTATGCTTAACTCTTTCATTCCACCGATTAATTTGGAGCATAATGTCAAAGCCTAGATTTTGTTGGAGGGTTTTGAATTGGGATTGAAGGATCTTCTACAAATTATGAAACCTAGCATATGGAGTTTCACTCGATTATGTAGGTTTATAAAATTAGCATGAAAATCAAGGATTGAGTTTAACTCTTTCATTCCATCAATTGAATTGGGGTGAAATGTTAAAGCTTGAATCTAAATTTGAAATTAAAACTGGACTTGAATATGAGTTCAAAATTGAACTCGAACTTAAGGTTAAAATTGAATTTTGACTTGATGTTGAAATTTGGATTTGAATTTGAGGTTGGAATTAAATGAATATTCTTCAAATTTTGAAACTCAACATTGAGTTTGACTCAACCATGCAGGTTTATAAAAATCGACATGAAATCCCAAATTGGACTTGACTCTTTTGCCCCACTAATTAGCTTGGGACAAAATGTCTAAGTTTGAATTTCATAGAGGTTTGACTTTTGAAAATGGAATTGAATTGATTGAAGAGAATTTTCCTCGAGTTTTTGAAACTCAATATGTTGAATTATATTTGGACTTAAAGTTGGATTTGAATTTGAACTTGAAGTTGAAAGGATCTTCTTCAAATTTTGTAACTCAACATATTTAGTTTCACTCAATCATGTAGGTTCACAAAATTGTTTTGAAAATTCAAAGATTGGCTTGACTCTTTCATCCAACTAACTAGCTTGGAGATAAAATATCAAAGCTTAGTTTTGATTGAGGGTTTGAATTTGCATTGCATACATTAAACTACAAGAAGGCGTTGTAGGGAACGTATAACAATGATGGTCTGCAAAGGATTTGAGTGAGATTTTGAATTTTTTGAAAATTTAAAGAGATTTTCCCAAAATTTTAAAACTCAAAAGGTTGAATTTGCACTCAACACAGTGGTTTATAAATTTGGAGGGAAAATCAAAGATTTTGGCTCAACTCTTTTACCCCGCCGTTTGACTCAGGGGTAAAATGTCAAAGTCCGAATTTGGTTTGAAGAAAATTTGGATTTGCATTGCATATGTTCAACTACAATAGAATGTTATAGAAGACACATGGCAACGACAGTTGAAGTTGATTTGAAAGATTTTAAAAGAGATTTAGAGTTTGTACTACATATGTTAATCTACAAGAGAGTGTTATAGAAGACATATGTCAATGAGGCTTAAAGTGGATTGGATTGACTTTGAGGATGATTTTGAATTTTGAAGAATTTGGTAGAATTTCCTCAAACTATTGAAACTCAATATGTAGAATTTGCATTTAACATAAATGTTTATAAATTTATGAGGAAATTCATGAGGAAATTGCTCGACTCTTTCATCCCAATTGGCTAGGGGGTAAAATATTCAAGCTTGGATTTGACTGAATCTTGAGATGGATTTTGAAAGGATTTGATATTACATTACATATGTTAATCTGCAAGGGAATGTCGTAGAAAATATATTGCAACGGTGATTAATTTTAAATTTTTGAAGGTTTGAAAGATTTTCCTTCACTTTTGAAACTCAAAATGTTGAGTTTTATTTTCAACATAATGGCTAACAAAAATTAAGGGAGAATTCAGAGATCTTGACTTAGCTCTTCAAAAGTTGGGATTTGAATGAGAATCTGAGTTTGAATTGTATATGCTAGCTACTAGAGAATATTGCAGCAAAGCATATACAGTGACGATCTTAAATTGGAAAATTGAAAAGATTTTTTGAATATTTGAAGGTTTGACAGAATTTTCTTTGAATTTTGAAACTCAGTCTGTTAAGTTTGCACTCAATATAGAGTTTACAAAATTAGGGAAGAAATTGAGAAAAATTGGGGCTTGACTCTTTCATCCTACTGAGTGATTAAGTGGTGAAATATCCAAACCCTTGATTCGATTAAAGAAATTTGAGATTTGATTTGGATGTTGAAGGATTTTCTATAAATAATAAAACTTGACATATTTTGAGAACATGCCAGTTCTTAAAATTTATAGAAGGATTTTAAAAGGATTGGGCTTGACTCTTTCGCTCTACCAATAACTTGGAGGCAAAATATCCTAGCTTGGATCTTGCTAAAAGATTTGAACTTTAATTTTAAAATTGAAGGAGATTTTGTAAGTTATGCAACTTAACATACTTGACATATGTTTAAGCATGAAAGTTTGCAACATTTATAAAAGGATTTTGAAAGAATTTTGGCTTGACTCTTTTGCTCAACCAATGAACTTGGAGGCAAAGCCAGACTTTGACAGAGGTTTTCTATGCTCACCTCTCTTTTGACATATGTTAATTGATGATGGCCACATTCACCCAAGGAAGAAATGGGCAGAGGGACCAACGGAAGAAAAGGTAGTCAAAACTATCGATGTAATATAATTTGTACTGCTATTAAAGATGGGGAGAGAGATTTATCCCCAGCGGAGTCGCCTTTTTTGTTTGATTAAAAAAGGTTGTTTAAGTTTTGAAAAAGTTTAATTATCTTTGGAATAATTTAATTTCTAGAATTTTAGTTTTGAAATTGAACAAGTCATTATAAATGATATATCATCTTAAAAGGCAAACATATCATTCCTTAATGGGTTCAAATTAGAAAACTTTAAGTGTATCCTGATCATCGTAGTCAAACTCAAACAAAGATAATATATGATCCCAAAGGACCAAAATGATGTTTGCAATTCTAACACTTTTAAGAAGTAAGCTCGGGATCATCGGGAGTTTGCATAAGCACTTTTGTTGCATCTTCTTTTCTTTATTAGGCACCTCTTTATCTACGAGTTTTGGCAGATCACCAGGCCTATAAGGGTGCAAATCTATTAAGGGGAATCTGTGCAATCTCTAGGATAAAATTTATTTTTATGCCTTTTATTAAAATTACTTCATTCCAATTTTAAGCATTTATCGAGTCGACTTGCATGCATTACATTATATACAAACTTAAAAGTGTCTAAATCTGTAATTGTATTTTACTTTAAGCATCAATTACCCAATATAACTCAAGGGGCCAAGTAGGATCTATTTTAGATGTCAGTCCCACTTTTTTAAACTTAACTTAATACAACATCCCTACCCACTATTTCATAAAAGATTAGACTCATGATTTTGAAGTATTTACGTGGTTAGCTGGCTCCCCAATCCAAGCTAGGGTAAGTTCATATTTTGCATTACATTAGTTATAGGTTCTGAGGAAGGGTCAAGCTATAAGACCTCAACCTCCAGGAATTGAATCTGAATTCTCTAATAAAATCGACCAGTCAAATTTAAATCTCCTTTATTCAAAATTTGAGTCCAACACTTAGGATAGGCTAGGGTGTTTCTAAATTATTTCAAAATCTCAAATACATCATACTTTTCTTCCTTTGTCCTCCAGAAATAAGTGTTAAACTTTGATCAAATCCTGTTTTAATTTCTATCCTCGCTTCTTTGATATCAAACTTTGAATTCTAAAATAAAATTTCTACTGCTATTTTAATCGAGAGTATTCATAGAAAAATCTAATTTTCCTACGATGTAATTAACTACGAGAGGTTGCACTCATAGGAGATTTAGAAACCCAAATCAATTTTTAAAAATTAATCTTTTCAAAACTTTAATTAATTCTCTTTGGGAAAATCAAATTCAACGATCATTATCACCATACTCAAATGACTGATAGTGAACAATATTTTATTTCTTCAAAAAGATATATTATTCTATTATCATAATTTTGATTATGAAATTAATAATATTTTATCCAAATTTTGACAGCTAGCTGACTGGATATCATGTTTATTGTTTGTTTGTGTGCTAGATTTCAAGCTAATCCAAAAGAATCACATCTGATTGCAGTTAAGAGAATTATGAGAAATCTTTTGCGGACTTAAAACCTAGGAATTTGGTATCCCAAAAATAACATTACATTTAAAATTATTGGATACTCTTATTCAAATTTTGTCAGTTGTACGATTGATCAAAAAAGAACTTCTGGAACTTGTCAATTCATAGAAAACTCCTTAGTTTCTTGGTCTAGTAGAAAATAGAACTCAGTAGCTCTTTCAACTATAGAAGCTGAATATATTATCTTAGGAAGCTGTGTTGCACAAGTGCTTTGGTTAAAATAACAGTTAATTTACTTATGATTTTCTTTTAGCATAATTCTAATCTTTTGTGATAATACTAGTGCCATATGCATTTTAAAGAATCCTATTCAACATTTTAGAACCAAGTACATCGATATAAGGCATCATTTTATTAGAGATCATGTAGCAAAAGGGGAAATTGAATTACATCATGTTGCTACTAAGGATCAATTTGCAGATATTTTCACAAAACCACTAGCTTTTGACACATTTAGCATTTTAAGGACAAGGCTAGGTGTGATTGATCTTAATGCATAATTGAAAATTCTACAAACTTATTTTGTGTGTGATTGTATATTTGTTTATTTTAAGTGTATGTGTAGTATAGGTTGTTTGTTTTGTTTGTTTGAATATAGTTGCTTTATCCTTTTATTATTTTAAAAAATAAAAAAATAAAAAAAATATATGTGTGTGATTGGCTATTGAAAGTTTTTTTTAGGTTATCATTTTTTTGTTCTATTCACACTGTACAAAATTATTTCGTACAATACAAATTCTGTAGCGTGTGCATGAAAATTTATAGAGTTGAGGGAGGAAATAATATTTTCATAATCAATCATATTGTATGACAATGTCATCATACTGTACGACATGTACAAGTTTGTCTGTACGAATGGGGACAAGTTTGCAGTTTTAGGTAGTTATTACTGATTATACGTACAAACGTATCATTCGTCTGTACGATCCTTATTGTCATTTTTGGATAAGGACTAAGCCCACTGTCATCAAAATGATCTTTAATATTCTGATCGTCTCAGACGAACACGTGATTGTCTGTACGATTGGGTAGTTAAAAAGCATGTACGAAAGGACACATTGGGAAGGGCAGTTTACAAAAAGCCATTTCATCTTTTGGCAATTTTCATTCGTACTTATAAAATTTATTTCATATTGTACAAAATTTATTTCCTCTAGTATGAAAGTTTTTCGTACTGTACGATTGATCATTTTTCCTTTAAATTGAAGGGTAGTTTTCATTCTTTTGACTTCCATTTCAAATTCTTTAAAGTCACAAATTAGAGATGTCTAGTAGTGGCAAGCGATCACGACATGCTAGAGGATCATCCTCCAGACAGGATTGGGATGATAACTTTTTATCTCAACATAATGAGGATGCATACTTAAGGTTTAGTGTATCCAAGATCACGCCCTCACGTCTCTTAATGCAAGAGAACATCCACTTTGTTGTAATGCAACTTTTTGACTCTACCTAATTTTTGTTCATCCTAATCCTCATTCATGCCTACAATAAAGATGTTTTTCATGTTTTCCTCACAGACATGAAGATAAACCAGGATCACATAAGGATCGAATCCTATATTTTGAAATAGAGAGTAGAGATTACTAAGGAGGATTTTGGGACTTTCCTTTACCTTAGAACCCTATGGATTAGAGCACACACCCTGACCTCTAGAGCCGATTATGATTGGTCAAAACTTAATTAGGTTCTTAAAGGAGTAAGCCAACCAAGTCATTTACCTAGAGTCTACACCTTGAACCAAAATGCAAGGATCATCTAGCACATCCTTAGAACCTCCATTATCACAAAAGCTGGAGATCGAATCAATATGACACCCCTCCTTTCAACTGTCACCTACTTGATTATGACTGGTTAACCTATAGATGAAGCCCAATTGATCATGGACTACTTGTATTCTCTTACTGACATTGGGCATCCTAGCAGTAGGAGGAAGAAAAACATTGCACTTGGCTATTTAATTTTATATATCCTAAAGAAGAAGTACAACTTAGTTCACCCTGACGGACCTACTGAGTTGCCTGTGTACTTTATCGATGCCTCTTTTCGGGCATTTTTTGGGAGAGAGAGTTCTGGAGATGATTCTGAGGAAGAAGGAGCACCTGCACCTGCCCCTCCACCTGGACTCAATCAGGAATTTTATCAAAATATGGTCCACCTCTTTGATCATCTTGATCAAAGATTTGATGATATTGAGGCACACTTGAAGCAGCATGATGACAGGTATAATGAAGATAGAGGGTGGATCCAAGATCAATTTGAATCAGTGAACACTAATATTGCCTTGATCAATAGCTATTTTGCTATGTTCACTGCTCCACCACCACCTCCAGATGAGGGTCCTTCAGATTTCTAGTTATGATTTTGTTGTTCTACCGTTACTCTGTATGGGTATTGCGTTTGATGTTGTTGTGTTGTTCTTTGTTTTGTTAGGCTATATGGTATTTGGTTGTATGTGAGAGATTTGATGTGTGAATGGTAGTTCTTTGTGTTGGAAGAGGTATGTGAAGGATGCTTGTAAAAAAAATTGCATGATAATTAGAATGAACAACTCATGTTTGGCTTCATATTACATTGTGACTGATCTAGTAACATGTGTTTATTAAATGTAGTTGATTGCTAATATAAATTGTTAAATGAGTTTTCTTTTAAAAATTAATTTCCTTGCAAATAAAATAGTCTCTTAAAAATTTTAAGTTACATTGTCACTTGATATAGGATAGAAGATCTATTTTATGTTTTCAATGGTCAAGCATTGTGTACCTAAAATTGTTGCAAAATTTGATGTTATATTTTTATTTTTATTTCTATTTCAAAGGGATAAACTTTGTTCATTATTGTAATTTGTGCTAAGAGTGAGTGATTTTGGAAAGACATAGATTCAAAAGAGGCACAAAATTAGCCCAAAATGAAAAAGCATAAAGTGTGCCATTCCTATGAAAAGATGCGCAATATTCGCCAAATTAAAAAAAAAGTGGTACAAAATTTGTTAAAAGTGACAAGATGCACAAGGTGTGCCATAAATAATTGAAAAAGATGTGCAATATCGCCAATTGATCTTTACTTTATCAATTTTTCTGTCCCACAAATCTATATAATAAACATTAATTTTCATTATCAGATTAGAAAAATTAGTAATTTTATTCCGTCTTTTCTGCAATAGTTCTGGTTACATAATCTGTCTATTTCAAACACTGAAATAGATCAACTTTTTATTATCCTAGTTAATCTGTAATTTAAATATTGAGTTTTTATCTTTTGCATGTGATCTTAATTTTATTTTTAACAATTTATTTAACATTGTCTTAATGATCAGATAGTCCCTCTTTTTTATTGTTGTCAAAAGGGGGAGTTATTTGTTAGTTGTTTGAGTTTGTTTAAGGTGTACATTTGTACATTGGACTGTTCCTTGATGTTTACATTGGACTGTTCTTTGATGTTTTTGTGTGGTTGGTAAATTGGTTGAATCTGTATATGGTGTGATTTGTATGATTGTGTGTCTGCATATCTGTATGTGTATGTTTTTGATCTTTATAGGAAACCCCTTGTTGAAAATTGATCATTCTTTGGGGGGAGTTTACATTTAGGGGGAGCTTAAGAGAAAATTTTTGTTTATTTGTTAACTCAAATAATAATTATTTTGCCATCATCAAAAAGGGAGAGATTGTTGAGATTGGTGCACATCTGTTTCTTCAAGTAATTTTTTGATGATTATAAAATCTTATTATTTGTTTTTTTATTTCTCCTAACAAATGTTGGAAAATTCTATTTTGTGTGTACTAACATTTCATTTTAGAAAAATCACATTCCAGACAGTGGAAGACTTCAAATTTATTGAATTAAAGATTATTAGTCTTGGAGTCTGTATTTTTTTCTTTCTTTTCTTGAGTCTGAGTGATGTGATTGTTATTGGGTAATCATGCACACACACACTAGGGGAGTAAGACAAATACCTAATTTTTTAAACTAATTGTATTGTACGATATGATATCGTACAGGACGATTTGTTTAGTTTCTCCTCTTAAACAAACGAATCTGCCTGGTTAAGAGTGAAATTTTTTTTAAGTGAACGGTTCAATTTTTTGAACTGTTCGTACAATACAAATGGATTTGATATATCCTTTCTAGAGTACAAAAAACTGGGGTTCTTAGGTTCGTACAGTATCGTATGGGATAAATAGTTCAAAATTTTAAACTATTCGTATAGTACGATTGGGTTTCATACATCATTTCCACAGTACGAAATCTAGATCTCATAGGTTTGTACAGAATCATATGGGATGAACCAGTTATATTTTGAACTGTTCGTACAGGATGATATGCGATCGTACAATATAATCCTATTTCATAAAACTTGTAATTTTCAATTTTTGGACAGTTTTTCTTGTCCTTTGTTTAAAAGGTTTCTAAAAACTGACTGTCCAACTAATCTTCTATGAATTTTTTGTTGAGAGTGGAAGGGAGACTGATTAGGAAGAGTGTGTGGGAGTGAGTGTGGTGAGATCTTTGAAGAGAAAATTGTGAGGGGATTACAAGGTTGCCTAAAGGTGAGGATCTCATAGTTTATACTTTAAGTCTCTTCCTACCTCTTTGAAGACTCTTGAGAGAAGATCTTTGAAGAAGAGTCCAGTTCTCTGCCATCACCAGGAGGGTGAAAAAGGACATCCGATTCTCTGCCTTCATCATGAGGGTGAAAAAGGATGCTCAGTACTTTGCCGTCACTAGGAGGGTGAAAAACGATGCTTGGTTCTCTGCCGACACCAGAAGGGTGTAAAAGGACGAGTGGTTCTCTGCCATCTCCAGGGAGAGTGAAAAAGGATAATGGTTCTCTACCACACTGGGGTTTGATGGAAGAGAGTTTGTAAGGGCTTCTCCGCCTTGCAGTGGGAGAAAAAGGAGAGTCACTTTGATTTAGTGCAATAACTAGAGAAGGAGTCTCTAGAGAGTGGATGTAAGTCGTGTTTGATCGAACCACTATAAAATTTGGTGTTCTCTATTCTTGTGTTTATTTACTACTTTTTAATTTCTACATTGTACTTTATTTTTCTGTGGTTGAAAAAGTAAAATTTTTATATCAGTTCGTACTGTACAAAAGTAATCATGCTGTACGATATCTATAAAGTTTTTTTTTATTAAAAAAGGGTTTTCAAAACATCCAAGAGATTTAAAAATATATATATACCAATTCACCCCCCTCTTGGTTAGCCTAGGGGTATAATCAATAGGTCTAACAACATATTCACACTTTTAAGCTCACCTTCTCCTACCTCTCATAAACCCTGGTTTTCTTCAAAAGCTCACTCTCAAGAGTTTCTTCAGTTATCACGTTCCTCTCCTTCACACTCTCTTGAAAAGAATAAAAACTTATTTTTATATTAGGCTTCAGGAAACCCTAGTCATTCAATTTAGTTGTCACTATTTGTACAGTTCGATCCAATATCATACAGTACATCAATTTAAAATCAGTTTCATCCAGTATGAAGGGAGACAAACAGTTCACAAACTTAAAGCACATTATACAGTATGATCTGGATATTTTATTAGATGGTCATTTTATTTTCCATAGTTCGTACGGGATGACTAATGGGACGATCAAAAATCATATCTATTAATCATCCCGCACTGTACACTTCATACAGTATGAATAGTTAAATCAAGTACATCATCCTATACAGTATGAACATCGTCTGGGATGAGTAGCTCAAAAATTATAGCTTTGTCAGGTACGATCTTTGGGACGACCAAATTTTGTCTTTGTAGTTCGTACAGTACGATATGTATCGTACTGTATGATTGTAGTCATTAATAAACCATAATTTAATTGCCTGATTATGAGGATAATTTTGGCAAGATTTTAAAGGATCGTACTGTATGATTAAAATCATACAACATGATTAGTTCAAAAATTGAATTTAAAATCTTACCTAAATTATGTTGGCGGCTAGGGTTTTTAGATGGAAATAAATCGTACAATACGATCAAAATTGTACAGTATGATTAGTTCACAAACTAATTATCAGAATTAACTGTTAAGCCTAAGTTTTGATGATATATCATACAGTACGATGAAAAATTGTACATTATGATTTTCCTTAAAAAAATTTATCTTGAAAAAAAGAAACTCTCCCCCTGTGTTTGTCTGCATGATCACCCAATTTGCATACACTCTTTTGTGACAGACTCAAGAAATAATAAATAAAAAAATACAAAATACAAATTCTTTTACATTGTATTCTACCCAGTCTTGAGTCTCCAGCAGTCTTGGGCGGTCTGTATGTTACCCGAAATATTAGTGCTCACAAACAAAAAATAACATCTATATTTTTTAAGAAAGAGTATAGTAATCTAGTCAATATTATTTGTCATCATCAAAATTAGATACTAGGGATCCTGAATTGCAATAATCTCCCCATTTTTAATAATGTCAAATAATATTATCGGATATACAAGATAAATGTTATTTCTTCCTTAGCTCCCCCTCACTAGATGATGGATTTTAAAAGATGGGAGGATTTACAAATAAAATCTCTTTTTAATTTTTAATTTTTTATTTTTTAATTTTTAAAAAACATAAACAAAACATAACCAGATTAAAAATAACACAACATAATAAATAAAAAAATATATATGCAGCTTAAAAATAACATAACATACAAACAACGAGAATATAGAACTTCTCCCCCTTTTGACATCACCAAAAAGAGGAGTAATACACAAACAGAGAAGTAAAATAGTATAAGAAAAATAAACACACGACAAGCAAAAGCTACTAAATAAGCAAAAGCTACTAAAAAGTTGGATCCTGATCAGGTGGTGGTGGTGATGGCTGATAATACTGATGGATGGATGCAAATTAATGATCTATCAAGGTGAATCGTTCACCAAACCATCCCATATCATCTTTGTGCTATTGTTGTTATTGGTCAATGTGGTTGTCCAGCCAAGTTTCAAGTCAATCAAGCCGCTGAACAATATCATCCTGAGGGTTGGTAGGGTAGGCATGTGCAGGTGGTGGTGAAGGTCCTCCTGCAGGAATAACTTCCCCTTTTTCATCAGAATCAGGGTTAATGTACTCTTTCCCCCGATGGAAAAGAATATGGAATGAGGCATCTGTGTAAAAAATAGGATGATTATCAGGTGGAATAAGTAAAGGTGAGTTGATATTTGGCATTGAAGATATATCCTATGATATGTCCTAAGGCAATATTTTGTTTGCTTCGGGCACTTGGATATCTAATAGCAGACATGCTGTGAATGTAGTCTAAGATCATTTGGGATTCATTAAATTTGGTGGCTGACATGATTAAGTAAGTGACTACAAATAAAAGCGGGGTAATTCTGAGTAGAGACTTGGGATGAGGTCCTTCAATAGAGAGTCCAATGTGTTCAGCTAGATCGACTTTAGTGATTTTGATATTTCTTTTGCAGACAAATGAGGTTAAGGTGGTGCATTCAAAATCTATCCGAAGATTCACTAAGAATTCATATAGGAGTTCAGAGTGAAATGGGAAGGCCAAGGTAAGAAGAAACTGGAGAGTGGTGGAGGCAAAAAAAGTTCATAACCTCAAAATTTAAGGTGTCTCAATTTAGCATGTGATACGAGGTGATCTTGGCCTCTTTGAACTTATGGTAGGCTTTTTCTTCTGTGGCAGAGAGAAAATGATCATCGAACCGGCGAGAGGAGGAGGAGCTCCCCTCGATCTGTCTACCACTTTTGCTTCCACCAGCCATTGGGTAGAAATATTAAAGGGATGAGAGATTGAAGGATGTTGAGACTTAAGTGAGTTAAGCCAATCAAACCCTCTAATATATAGAATTCTTAGATGATCATACAATATGATAGGGATTCATACAGTACGATCAAGTAAATTAATTCATCTGGATGACTTGTTAGAAAAAGCATTCAAATCGTACAGTGCGAACGGTATCATACCGGATGATCTTAAGGATTTTTGTTCATCCCGAGGGGTCGTCGGCATGACTTTTGATGAAAAGTACCATATAGTTCGAACGAGTGTTCGTACAGTACAAAGGGTAATAAATATCATATGGGCCGAGTTAAATTTGCCCCAATCTAGTTGACACGTGGATCGCATAGTACAAAGAGAGGTATCGTACAATATGATGGTCAATAATTTCATACTAAAAGGAATGAATGTCTAACAATTTCTGACACGTGGATCTTACATTACGGGTAGCGATTCATATAATATGATGTGTATACCAGAAGCTGATATGGACCATTGGTGAAACAAAGGGCTATGATTTGTGCATTTCTGAAGATCGTACAATACAATTGTGTATCATATAGTATGATAGGAATAAAAGTTAAAAATTTTGGTGTCAGTAAGATGTGTATGAGATGATCAAGAACCCTTTTTTTTAAACAATGACAAAAGCATAATTTTTTTTTAAAAAATTTCTTGGATTAAGCATGAATGTCTATGACACCTAGTTTGTCCTCATGGTGCTAAAGATGTCATATGCAAGTGGTTTTATGAATATGTCTGCCAGTTGATCTCCTGTAGCTATATGGTGCAATTTGATATCTCCCTTGGATACATGATCTCTTATGAACTGATGCCTAATATCTATATGCCATGTGCGGGAGTGGTTAATTGGATTTTTTGATATGAAAATTGAACTAATGTTGTCACACATAATTGGAATGGTTCCTACAGGTAGTCCAAGATCTAGGAGTTATGGTTTTAACCATAAAACTTGAGCAACACAACTCAATACTGCTATATATTCTGCTTTAACTATAGAAAGAGCTACTAAATTTTGTTTTCTGCTGGACCATGGAACTAAGGATTATCTTATAAATTAATAGATCCAGAGGTATTTTTTCTATCTACCCTATATCTTATAAAATTAGAATCTAAATACCCTAATATTTCAAATGTAGTGCTATGTCTAGGATACAAAATTCTTAAGTTCGGGGTGCCTAGTAGATATCTAAGAATTCTCTTGACAGTAATTATGTGGGATTCTTTTCGGTAAGCTTGAAATCGGGTGCAGAGACATACACTAAATATTATATCTAGTATGCTGGTAGTTAAATAGAGGAGTGATCCAATTATTCCCCTATACTTTTTTTGTTTTACTGACTTTCCATTTGGGTATTTATCTAGTTGAATGGTAGAACTCATGGGAGTGTTCATGGCCTTAGCATTATGCATTTCATACTTTTTAGAATATCCTTGATGTACTTAGATTGGTTAAGGAATGTTCCATCTTCTATTTATTTTACACTAAATCCAAGGAAGTAATTAAGTTCTCCCATCATGCTCATTTCAAACTCATCACTCATTATTTTTGAAAATTCATCACATAAGATTTTCTCTAAAGATCCAAACATGATGTCATCTATATATATTTGAACAATGAGTATCTCATCTTCTACCTTTTTTATAAAGAGGGTGGTGTCCACATTACCCTTAGCAAAGCCTCTATCTAGTAGGAATGTGTTAAGTCTTTCATACCAGGCTCTAGGTACTTGCTTTAACCCATATAATGCCTTTTTTAATTTAAATACATGATTTTGAAATTGTGAGTTTTCATATCCGAGGGGTTGCTCAACATAAACATATTCTTTGATTACCCCATTTAGGAAAGTATTCTTAACATCCATTTGATACAATTTAAAACCCTTGAAGCAAGCAAAGGCTAAGAGTACCTTTATGGCTTTTTATCTAGCTACAGGGGCAAAGGTTTCCTCAAAATCTATTCCCTAAATTTTGTTGTACTCCTTAGCTACTAATCTGGCCTTATTTCTCACTACTATTCCAGAGTCATTCATCTTATTTTTAAAGACCCACTTCATTCCAACCACACTTTGTTCCTTTGGTCTCTTAACTAATTCCCACACATCATTCCTAACAAATTGGTTTAGCTCTTCTTGCATTGCTAGGATCCAAAATTCATCTCCTAAGGCTTGATCTATGCTAGTGGGTTCAAACATAGAGATAAATATAGAATGACTAACTTTCTTCCTAAGTCCATGCCTAGTTTTTTACACCTTTAGATGGGTCTCTTAGGATCAACTCTCTAGGATGACTAGAAGAATATCTCCAATCTCTAGGCAATGGCTCCTGAGGTTCTACTCTATCTTCTATGGAAATAGTTTCTACCTCTTGAATGACCTGGACTTCTTCTTCTTCAAGATTAAGTTCAGAGATCTTATCTAATTCATCAAATTCCACATGTGTAGACTCTTCTACTACTAGGATCCTCTTATTGAAGATTCTACAGACTTTACCTATAGATAAATAGCCTAATAAGATGCCTTCATCAGATTTTGGATCAAAATTTTCTAAGGGTGACTTTCCATTAATTAAGATAAAGCATTTACATCTAAAAATGTGTAAGTGAGAAAGATTAGGTGTCCTACCCTTAAGGAGTTCATAGGGTATCTTATGAAATTTGGGTCTAACATTCACCCTATTTAAAACATAACAAGCAGTATTTATTATTTCTGCCCAAAAATATCTAGGGAGAGTATATTCAGCTAACATTACCCTAACAGCTTCAACTAAGGTTCTATTTTTTCTCTCAGTTATTCTATTCTGCTGAGGTGTTCTAGGGACAGAGAAGTTATGTTCTATTCCTATCTCTTGATAGAATGATTCAAACCTATTATTATCAAATTCTCCACCGTGATCACTATGGATTTTTGAGATTTCATATCCTAATTTCTTTTGAATTCAAGTGGAGAAGGTTCTAAGTTCTTCAAATTACTCACTCTTATGTGCTAAGAATCTTACCCAAGTAAATCTAGAGTAGCCATATTACAAATCCATAAGTTTTCCCTGCTAGGCTAACTGTAATAATAGGTCCAAATAGGTCTATGTGAAGAATTTCTAGTGGCCTAGAGGTGTTGATATCCTTGGTTGAATGAAGAGATGATTTAACTTATTATCCTAGTTGGCAGGGATCACATAGGTGGTCCTTAGTGAAGTCTAACTTAGGTATGCCTCTAACTAGGTTATTTTGAGTGATTTTCCTAAGTATTTTCATGCTAGCATGGCATAGTCTCCTATGCCATAGCCAAGAGCCATCAGCTATTATTTTTAAACATAAAGGGTTTGAATTTTCAATGCAATGGAGGTATAATATACAGACATTATTTATTCATTTTCCTTTTAACACAAGTTTATCGTTTAAGCTAAATATGGATTTGTTAGAAAGAAACTTTATGTCAAAACTCTTGTCACACTGTTGCAAATACTTAACAGATTATGCTTTAAATCATTAACTAATAGAATATTTTTAATTACAAAATTTTTAGAATTTCCAAAGATACCTGAGCCCACCACTTTCCTAGTGGTGTTGTCTCCTAAAATCACCTTGCCTCCTGACCTGGCCTCTAGTGTCATGAACTGCTTCACAGCTCCAATCATATGTCTCAAGCATCCACTGTCCAAGTATCATATACTCTCACTAGGCCTTTTGTGAGATCACCCCTATAATGTAAATCAAAGGTTAGTTTTGGGAACCCATGTGAGTTTAGGTTCCTCCTTATACTTGAATGAATGAGATGTATGCATGTTATGCTGTGATGTATGCAATTTAGGTCTCCATATTAGATGTGCCCTATGGTGGATTGTGCAAGTGCAGGCTATGTGACCTAGCATGCCCACAAGAGTAACACCTAACACCGAGAAATGGGTTCAATAACCTGTGTGGGTGATGGTGCATCTTCCTAAGTTTGTGTGATGCATGTAATATTGAGGGGATGTCCCATTAGATACATGAGGGTAATGGTTTATTATTTTTTAATGCTATAACCTTTTCTCTTAAGTATTCATTTGCACTTTTGTAGCTTAAGACTTCTAGTTTCAATGTATGCTCATTTCTATCTAGTTGACATGCAAGCTCTTCTAATTCCTTAAATACATTTTCTAATTCAACATGTGATGACTTTAAGGAATTATATGCATTTGTTAATTCAACATGCTTCTTGTTTAATGTGTCAAATTCATCAAGTAGGGACATGTGATCTCTATCCAAGTCAGAATGATCTTTGACTAAATTAGCATGCTATTTTTGTAAAGTATTAAAATCAGTGTTAAGACTGGCATGTATTTTCTTTAAATTTTTATATGAGTCATGAAATTTTTCAGAAATGACTAACAATTCATCATAAGAGAGTTAACATACCTCATCTTGATCTAATTTTTTCAAGTTTATCGTTAGTCATAAGACACAAATTTGTTACCTCCTACTCTACTTCTTCTTCTGACAATTCTGAAGCAGAGTCGGCCTAAAAGGCTTTTTGTGTTTTTAGCTTGCCCTTCTTATAGTTTGACTTCTCCTCGCCCTTATCATTGGTTGGGTGAGTCTTCTTGTTAGGGCAATCAGTTCAGAGATGACCTAGTTTCCTGCACTCAAAGTAAATTATGTTAGATATAACTTTAATATTCTTTGAGCTTTTACCTTTGCTACAGTTATTTTGATGATGTCATTGCTTCTTTTTCAAAAAATTCTTAAACTGACGAGTCATCAAGGCTATGTCATCATCTTCCTCCACTATAGAACTATCACTTTTTGAATTATTCACTTTTAGAGCAACAGTTCACTCCTTCTTTTCTCTAGCATCACTTTGCCTTTGACTACTCCTTGCTCATAGGCAATGAGTGACCTAAGCAAATTATCAATTGAATAAATGTTTAAATCTTTAGACTCAATTATTATAGTTATTTTTGCTTCATAAGAACTAGGTAAACATCTCAAAATTTTATTAACTTTTTCAGAATTAGATAACTCTTGTCCTAGTGCATGCAAGGATGTCATAATCTGGATGAATCTAGTATAAATTTTAGATATAGTCTGGGTAGGTTTCATGCAAAAGAGTTCATAATCATGTAGTAATATATTTAGCCTAGACTGTTTAACTTCACTAGTTCCTTCGTACGTGATACACAATCTATCCCAGATCTCCTTACCAGTACTATATGTAGACACTCACATATAGTCTTCTGATTTTAATGATAAAAAAAATAATTCAAGCATTTTACATTTAATTGTGCAAGTTTCCTATCTTTATTACTCTATTCATTAAATGATAAAATAGTTTTACCGCCATTCGTGAGATGAAAAGGTGCAGAGTAACCTTCTTGTACCAACATCCACATGTGATAGTCTATAGATTGTAAAGATATAGACATGCAAATTTTCCAAAGTCAAATGGTATATTGTCAAATAAGGGTGGATGGGTTATGGAATAACCATCCACAGTGTTACGGTTACCAAAATATTCTATGGATCGTATGTTTTTAGGTTTTCTAAAAGACTATTTTGAAACCCTGCTCTAATACCACTTGAAAGTATGAGATGCGCCAAGAGGGGGAGGGGTGAATTGGTATTTTAAAAATAAATCCTAAACAAGAGTTCTAATTTTTAAAGGATTTTTTAGATTTTTTAAAAGGATGATTTAACTAATCAAATGCGAAAGGTAATAATTCATTCACAATTACAACAATGGCAATAAAATTATAAATTTTATAGTGGAATATTAAAATCAATCTTTACCAAGTAGTTGTAGTAAAATTTAAATGCAAGAAAAGTAAAATGGGCAAAATGGAAAAAGCACACTAGAAATTTTTATAGTGGCTTGTCAACCTTTACCTACGTCCATTCCTTAGAGTCCACTCTTAGAGTTGCACTATTAAAAGTTGACTCTCCTTCTGCTCTTATAGTAAGGTAGAGAAGCCTTTACAAAACTCACTTTCACCTTCTTCGATGTGGTCGAGTACCAAACGCTATGTCACCCTCCAGGTGATGGCAGCGGACCTTCTCCTTTTTCTCCCTCCTGGAGAAGGTAGAGAACCTTGAGGATATTGAACTAGAAGCCTCTCTCCCTAGAGAGCTCCCACAAGACTCACTAAGGCCACAGGAGGAGCAAGCGTGCAGCTAGCTCGGAGCAACTGTGTGATCCCCTCACACTCCTTCTCCCTCACACTCAAGTTCACCTTCTCCTACCTCTCATAAACCCTGGTTTTCTTCAAAATCTCCCTCTCAAGAGTTCCTTCAGTTATCACGTTCCTCTCCTTCACTCTCTCTTTAAAAGAATAAAAACTTATTTTTATATTAGGCTTTAGGAAACCATAATCATTCAACTTAGGTGTCACTATTTATACAGTACAATCCAATATCATACAGTACGATCAGTTCAAAATTAGTTTCATCCAGTACGAACGGTGATAAATAGTTCACAAACTTTAAGTACATCGTACAGTACGATCTAGATATCATACTGGATGATCATTTTATTTTCCACTATTCATATGGGATGACTTATAGGATGATCAAAAATCATCTTTGTTAATCGTCCCACACTATGCACTTTGTATAATATGAATAGTTCAATTCAAGTACGTCATCTTATACGATATGAACATCATCTGGAACGAATAGCTCAAAAATTATGGTTTCATCTGGTACAATCTCTAGGATGACCAAATTTCATCTATAGTTCATACAATATGATATGTATTATATAGAACGAATTATAGTTATTAATAAACCACAATTTAATTGCCTAATTGTGGGGATAATTTTGGTAAGATTTTAAAGGATCATACAATACGATTAAAATCGTACAGTATGATTAGTTCAAAAATTAAATTTAAAATCTTACCTAAATTATGTTGGCGGCTAGGGTTTTTAGATAGAAACAAATTATACAATATGATCAGAATCATATAGTATGATTAGTTCACAAACTAATTATCAAAATTAGCCATTAAGCCTAAGTTTTGATGACATATCGTACAGTATGATTAAAAATCTTATAGTATGATATTCTTTAAAAAAATTTACTTAAAAAAAAAGAAACTCTCCCCTTGTGTGTGTGCATAGTCACCCAATTTGCATACACTCTTTTATAGCAGACTCAAGAAATGAGAAATAAAGAAAATACAAAATATAAATTCTTTTACATCCTATTCTACCCAGTCTTGAGTCTCCAACAGTCTTGAGTGGTGTCTATCTTACATAAAATGTTAGTGCTCATAGACAAAAAATAACATCTGTATTTTTCAAGGAAGAGCATAGTAATCCAATCAATATTATTTGTCATCATTAAAATAAGATACTAGAGATCCTAGATTGCAATAATTACCACATATCTAAGGGTTGTTAGGAGCAGAGAATCAAAAGGACTAAAGGACTAGTGACATATAAAGGTCCCTTATCATTTTGAGCACATGTGGATGTTATTAGAAGCTGAACCGAGGATTAAGAGGGCTCTTAGAAGCATCCAGAGAATGCTTAAAGGCCTAGAGTGGTTTTAAATAAGAAGGGTTAAATGCTTAGAGCAATTTGAGCCCCTAGGAAGCCATTTTGACCACACATTGACTATTTGACCAGTCAATGGGTTAACGAATACTGAGGTGGTAGTGAGAGGGAAGGTTGAGCTAGTTGGGTTGCTTCAAAAATGGTTTGAAATTAAAAGGATTAGGGTTTAAATATGTGGGAGAAAGTTTATCCAAATGTTGTATGTAAACTTGGTCAACTCTATTTGGGTTTGACCCAAGGCATGCCCATTTAGATTTGAAAAACACATTGGAACAAAATTAAGGACTTAAGGATATGGTTTTAGGGATGTGATTTGATTTGATCCATATGGGTCAAATTGGTTTAAACTTAGGTCATAGTTGACCAAGTCAACTATTAACCAGGTCAAAGGTCTAGGTAAGTCAAAATCACTAGATGAAGTGGTCATAAGATTTGATAGAGTTTTAAATACATTTGAAGCTTGATTAAAAGTAGAAAAGCTTAAGGGTTTGAATTGGTCAACCTGAGTTGACCTAGGGCTAGGGTTTGGGCTTGATAGGTTTGAAATGATGAATGGAATCTAGTAGATGTGGTTTTTTGGATCAGAATGGTCCTTTAAGTCAAATCACCTATTTGAGTCCTTAATGGGTCATTGGGTCAACTAGGTTGACTTGGTCAACCTGACCAAGGTGCTGGGTTTGGGTTTAACATGTTTAATTTGATATTTTGAGTCTGTTGGAGGTGGTCCCAAGATCTGAATAGTTTAATTCAATCCAATTGACTGTTTGGACCCTAATAGGCCTGTTTGGTCAACCTCGATTTAAAATACCCCGTAGGGGTTTGAATACTCATTTCAATCAAATGGCCTCCAACTTGCATGAGCCCACTTCAAGCAAATTTCAAATATCAAATCAAACCTATTAGACTCAAACTCAAGCCCTGAGTGAACTTAGTTGACTTGACCAGGTTAAACCTGGGCTTGAGTTTGGGTCCAACATATTTGATTTCATATTTAAAATCTGCTGGAAGTGGTCTCATGCAATTTGGAGGCCATTTGATTTGAAATGGGTATTCAAACCCCTAAGGGGTATTTTGGTCAAAATATGTTGACTTGGTCAACTAGGCTTAACCAGGGTCTGGGCTTGAGTTCAATGTACTCATAAGGGTGATTAGGATGCATTGGAAGGGGTTCTCGGGCTTGATTGGAAAAGGCAATATTGGAGTTTTGGAGAAAACTCCAAAATTTCCCCGAAGGGGCATTTTGGTCATTTTGACCCCTGGTCAACTGGGGGTCAAAGTGGGTCCACCAAAATGTATTTTACTACTTAACATTCAATTATTAAAAGTCTGGATGTGGTTAAAAGCGTTGGAGAAAGATCTAAGGTCAGGTTCACTGAGGGTCAGGTCTAGTGGCATAAGCTATAAATATTTGAAAGTTTTATAGCCTTTGAAAATATATTTAGTTTTTAGGGTTAGAGATCTCAGATTGAGCTCAAATTTGAAGGGTTTCCTCTAGATACATTTACTATTAATATGCCATTGATAGACTCTAAATCAGAGGTTATTTGATTGGGATTTGAAGTGCTTGAAAAATCATTATAAAAGGCTTTCAGGACCAAAGCCTTTAGCCTTGGATTTTGGTCTAGAAATTTGGATTTGATCCGGATTTTTAATTTGATTGCTTGAATTTAAATTACCCACATCATTCATAATTAATCGGATGATTTTAAATGGATGGATAGGATTAAAGCTTGGTAGGATGCTGAAGTGACTATGCCTTGGTTGATTGAAGATAAGGGTTGATTTGAAGCTGAATAGGTTTAAAATCTAGATGGGTTTGAGATTTAGATTAACTTGAAGTTAGGGCTTGATTTGAAACTTGAATTTATTTGAGTTTTGGATTGACCTTGAAAGTTTGTTAAGGATGTTAAGCCCTCATGAACTAGCCCGAGGCTAACCAAGAGGGGGGTGAATTGATAATTTTAAAAATTCTTAAGCAAATAACGATTTAGAAAATCTTTTTGAATGTTTTAAAATATTTACAGTTTCGTGATGATGTGAAGATGTTCAATAATAATAAAATAATAATCACAATCACACAATCATCAACAGAAAAATAAGTGTGGAAACTAATTAGAAAGAACACATCAGATTTTATAGTGGTTCGATCAACTTGACCTACGTCCACTCCCCGGAGCCTCCCCTATGGGTATTGCACTAACACTATGTAACTCTTCTTCTGCTCCCATAGCAAGGCGGAGAAGCTTGTACAAAAACTCCTTTCCACCAACCCGGTGAGGCAGAGAACCCAGTCTCCTTTCACTTCCTCCTGAAGTAGGCAGAGAACCTTACCTCCTTTTGCTTCCTCCTGAAGCAGGAAGAGAACCTTGATCTTCTTGCAGACGATCCTTCCACAGAGACTCTAAGGAAAAGAGATGAAGACCAGAGAAGATGACTCATATCCTTGCTTGGAGCAACCTTTGTGAACACCTCACAAGCTCCCCCTCATAAGATCTTCTCTCTCTCCCAAGCTCTCTCTCTCTACTTCTCACGCTCTCACAGTTAACGACGGCGACAAAATATCTCAACGATAGAAGATAAGAGATCTTAAATAGTAGGGCTCAAAAATTTCCCTAAATTTCAACTGGTCATCAAATATCGTCCAGGACAATCGGGTGATCATCCTGTATGAATAGTATAAAATCACTCATATCAACCTAGACGATCTGGTTCCTCTGAACGATCAAAAGATAAAATTTATTCCTATCATCTGGGATGATTCTACAATCGTCCGGAATGATTAGTATAAAACAGGAATATCATTTAGAGGACAGCTTGGGTCATCCAGGGCAACTTATGCTAGATGGTCTCAAAATGACTTGATTGTTCTAGCCGATATAGATATCGTCTGGTACGATTAGTTCAAAAATGCCAATATTGTCCTGCACATTGTTCGGGTCATATAGCCAACCCATGCTAGACAATGTCAAAATGACCTAATCATCCAGGATAATTTTGATATCATCCCATATGATTAGTACAGAATTGAGAATATCATCTAGAGGATTGTTCGGGTCATCCACGTGAAATATACTGGACAGTCGGTATTTTCAATTGATCGTCCAGGATGATCATGCGATCATCCATGATAATATGATCGAATCACTCAAACCTTAATTACTTTCCTTAATCACCTGACTAATTTAGGCATGATTGTACTGGATCATCCAGGACGATACATGTATCATCCGGGACAATTAGACCAAATCACTAAAAATTAAAACTTACCTAACTTAGTATAGCAGCTAAAAAATTCTGATTTGAGCATATCATCTTGTATGATGGGTTAATCTTCCAAGACGATTTACTTAATCAGACTGACTTAGCATGGTCACCCTAATTAGAGTTTCTATTTTCAATGGATCATCCAAGATGATGTGAATATCATCCAGGACGATTTGAATAAAACTTGACTAGAAAATTTAAATCACTAAAACTCTCCCCCTGAGTATGTGTATGCAAGGTTACTGAGCTTGGGGATTCATTACATTACACTTGACTCAAAAAAGATTAAAAAATTACATTGAACCTGAAAACACAACCGGACTGACTCGATCTTGAGCTGGCTTGAATTGTAACTGATTTTGTGTACCTGAAATATTAGATACTTAGCCAGACACGAAAAGGTTTGCTATCATAAAAAATATAGTCCTTGAATCCAGATTTATAATAATCTCCCCCTTTTTTATGATGGCAAACATCTATTAGTAATTCCAAAATTAGTAAATAAATATTGTGAATAATTATGATTCAAAATACTAATCATTTGAACATTGATAATTCAAAGTACTAAACTGAACATTTATAATAACCCACAACATAAACTACTCCTCCTTTTGACATCTCAAAAAGGGAAAACACAACATAAATATAGAAGAAAATAGTATAAAAACCAACATAAGAAAAATAGCAAAAATAAATAAATTAGTACAAAGGGGGATCCTGATTAGATGGAGGCTGAGGTGGTTGAAACAGACTATGGATGGAGGCAAACTATTCGCCAAACAAGGCCATGTCCTGGTCATGTTGCTGCTTCTTCTGGGCTATGTAGGTGTTGAATCGGTGCACGTCCTCAACATACTTCTGCTCCTGGGCAATGATGTAGGAGTCAAAGCGTGCCTCCCACTAGCCAAACCGGTGTACCAACTGATCAAGAGGTGACTCTATACGGAGAGGAGAAGGTACAACGGTACAGGAGCAGCTTCTTCCTCTTCTCCCTCAACATCTGTGCTGGGCTCCGGATGAAGATATGTACTGTGAAGAATGTGGAAGAAGTTGTTGGAGTAAAAGGAAGGATTGATATCAACTATAACCAAATATTGCAGATTGTACTTCAATTTTAGAGCATAGGCAATGATGTGTCCTAAGGCTAAAATTGGGCATCTCCTATGGCTAGGATCCCTAATGCTAATGAGGTGTTCGATATAGCGAAAGATGAGGTCAGTGGCATTGATGTTGCGATGAGTCATAATATAATAGGTTGTCATGGAGAGCAAGGGGGTAATATGGATGCAGTCTCCATCCTTTTGAATAATGGAAGAGGGAAGGACATGCTGGATTGTCCTTGCATCCTTGACTAGGGAAGAATAAGCATTATTGTGGTAATGGGCATTGGTGTTCCTAAGAAAGTGATTGGTGACACTCCAGTCAAAATCAGGATCAAAGGACACAAAATGTTGTTTATCGCCAGTAATCAAAAGGTTGAGAATATCATAAAAATCTTGAGTTGTTAGTTGGATAGGATGGCGGTTAAGATAGGAGCAAAGAGTGGAGTAGGAAGAGTCGATGCAAAGATTGGCAAAGAAAATGCGAAGAAGCTCAGAGCTAAACAGGAAAGCAAGAGTCAGAATGAAGGTGAGGGAAGTGTGGGCGAAAAGGTTAAGTACCAGATACGTGAGGATGCGGGAGTTGGCAATTTTTGATTAAGTGATCCCCACATTAAGGTAGCGCAGGAAGGCATCCTGATTGGCTGCTTCAAGAAAGGGGGGATCGACAGTTCCTTGGAAAGAACTAACACCCAGATGCCTAGATCATTTGCCACCAGCCATTAAAATATGATTGGATTAAGGATTGAAAGAAGAGGGCTAAAAAATGGTGGAGAAAATGACTGTTTAAATAGAATTCATCCTGATCATCCAGGACGATCTCAGGATCATCCAAGATAATAGGGGCAATAATTACATCTAGGACGATTGGTCAAAAAGGCAGTCAGATAATCCAGGATGATCAGATATCATCCAGGATGATTAGACACAGACGATCATCTCGAGGAGATAGGTTGGATGACTTTTGACTAAAAGTATCATCCAAGATGATTAGGTAGATTGTCCAGGATGATATGTAATAAATGAATCAGACAGGCTGAATTTAAATCATCCAACTACTACCACGTGGATCGTCCAGGATGATAAGGTGGATCGTCCAAGATGATCACCAATAATTGGTGCTGATCAGCTGTTGGATCAAGATGGGGATGATTTGATCATATCATCCAGGATGATGTACGGATCGTCCAGAACAATGTGACCAGAAATAAAAAAAGATGAAGGAAGGAGAGGAATGATCAAGGACCCCAAAAACACTCAAAAAAGATAAAAATCAAAATCAAATCAAATCAAGGAAAAAGATAAATGAGAAAAATAACATTAAAACCCTTTTTTTCTTCCTTTTTTTCAAATCGATCATCTCCAGTAAATAAAAAATTTCCTTAATTTTCAATTCAAAAGCTAATAAGAAGAAAATCGACGACGTTGAAATCCAGAAAAGTTTGAAAATATATTTTCGTAGCTCCTACCTCGGACACCTTACATGTTCAAATTCCTTTCAAACAAAAGTTTAATTCAGAAGAAAAGAAATTAGATTAAAAAAAAGATCCTTTCAAGCCTCATTCCAGAAAAATATCTGATAAAATAGTATTATAAAGTAAGGAATCAGAAATCATGATTTTCAATCTCAAACTTTTGAAAATATTAAGTGGCACATGAATTTTTCTAAGACATTTAAAGATCTGAAAGGGAAGAAAGCTTATTTCTTTTTGGGCTCATTTTGTGCCTCTTTTTCAATTTAATTGGCGCACTTTGTGCATCTTTTGATGTTTGATACACTTTGTGTATCTTTCTAATTTTTGCGTCATTGCACATCTTTTCATTTTTGGCCCATTTTGTGCCCCTTTTTTTTTCTTCTCTTTTGCAAGCTTGCTTCCTTTTATAATTGTTAAAGAATCTCAGTTGTGAAATTACCCTCCAGACATAAGAGAAGACAAAAATCTCTATAATAAGGAGGAGTAATTCACAGAACAAAACCATACTACATATGATAAGTGTAATCACCTGATTAAGAAAAACATAACAATGATTCAAAGCTTTGAAAATACTATTCATATGAGGTAGATTACTATAGGAAGATAAAATAGATTTCTATTTCAAAAACTAATTTTTTAATTTTGAAGAGATTTTTATCCAAAAGAAATAATGTACCATTAAAGGAGTTAGAGGAAGAGAAATAATCATCAATATTTTTTCCCTTTAACAGATTCAGAGTAGTCAATCACTGCTTACAAGCTTTCAAATAAAAATAAGACAAACTCTTTGTCAGAAATCTAATTTATTAGCAGTAGTGAGCAGTGATCTGATTTTGAAAGGAATAAGCAGTAAATAACTAAAAAGAAGAACAACAAACAATTGAAAATCAAAAAATAAAAATCAGCAAGAAATAACCAAATCCGATAAGCAAATCAAACAAACTAAAATCAGCAGGGAAAAAATGCTAAAATGAAATAGACAATAAAATCAAACAAAAAAACTAAACAAAAAAATAAAAAATAAAAAATTCAGAAATCAGCAATCATCAGATTCATGCATTTATGTCAATCACACCCAATCTGGTCCTTAAAATACTGAATGAGTCAAAGGCCAATGGTTTAGTAAAGATGTCAGCAAGTTGATTTTCAGTTGCTATATGGTGTAGCTCAATGTCCCCTTTTATAACATGGTCCCTAATGAAGTGATGCCTTATGTCAATATGTTTGGTTTTTAAATGTTAGATAGGATTCTTAGAGATGTTGATGGCACTAATGTTATCACACAGAATTGAAATTGTGCCAATAGGTAATCCTAGATCCAGAACTTGTTGCTTTAACCAAAGGAGTTGGGCCACACAACTTCCTAAGGCAATATACTCAGCTTCAGCAGTGGAAAGTGCTATAAAATTTTGTTTTCTACTAGACCAGGAGACTAAAGACTATCCTATGAATTGCCATGTTCCTGAAGTGCTCTTTCTATCCACCATACACCCTGTAAAATCAGAATCAGAATATCTAATAATCTCAAAAGAAGTGATGTACCTAGGATACCAGATTCCTAAGGTTGGGGTCCCTAAGAGATATCTAAGGATTCTCTTAACTACAGTCAGGTGGAATTCCTTAGGATCAACTTGAAACCTAGCATAAAGATAAACACTAAACATGATAACAGGTCAACTAGCTGTTAGGTAAAGTAATGATCCAATTATTCCTCTAAATTTCTTCTGATCAATAGATTTTCTATTTGAATCCTTGTCTAACTGGATAGTAGAACTCATGGGAGTGTTTATTAGCTTGGCTTTATCCATTTCATTTTTTTTAAGATGTCCTTAATATACTTTGATTGATTGATAAAAGTTCCATCATCCATTTGCCTTATACTAAGCCCCAAAAAGTAGGATAATTCTCCCATCATACTTATCTCAAACTCCTTACTGATTGTTTTAGAAAAATTATCACATAGGTTTTTATTAGAAGATCCAAAAAGTATATCATCAACATAGATCTGGACAATGAGTAAATCCTCCCCTACTTCCTTAAAAAAAGGGTTGTGTCTATGCTCCCCTTAACAAACTTTCTTTCTAATAAAAATGTGCTAAGCCTCTCATACCAAGCTCTAGGTGCCTATTTTAACCATATAAGGACTTTTTTAATTTGTAAACATGATTAGGATATTGGGAACTCTCAAAACCTGGGGGTTGCTCTATAAAGACATCTTCCTTTATTACTCCATTTAAAAAGGCACTCTTGACATCCATTTGAAAAAGCTTAAATCCCTTATAACAAGCAAATGCTAGTAGCACCCTAATATCTTCCAATCTAGCTACAGGGGTAAAGGTCTCCTTGAAATCAATCCCATCTATTTGGCTGTACCCCTTAGCCACCAATCTTTCCTTATTCCTAACCACCACACCAGAATCATTCATTTTTTTCTTAAAGACCCATTTGGTTCCCACTATACTTTGATCCTTAGGTCTTTCTGCCAACTCCTAAATATCATTCCTCACAAATTGGTTAAGTTCTTCTTATATAGCTAAGATCCAGAATTCATCAGAAAGGGCTTAATTGATGTTGGTGGGTTCAGTCATTGAGATAAAGGCATAATGGTTTACTTCCTTCCTAAGTCCATGCCTAGTTCTAACACCTTCAGAAGGGTCTCCTAAGATTTGTTCTTTAGGATGACTCGAAGAATATCTGTAATCTCTAGGAAAATTATTTTCAGGTTCTACCCTTTCCTCCGATTTGCATTTTCAACTCCTTAGGTAATCTCTCCTACCTCTTCTTCTTCCTTAACTCTATACTCCTTAGGATCATATTCATCAAACACCACATGATTAGTCTCCTCCACCACCAATGTTCTCTTATTAAACACCTTAAAGGATTTCCCCACACTTGAATATCTTAAGAATACTCCTTCATCAAATTTTGGGTCAATTTTTCCTAAGGATGATTTCCCATTATTAAGAATGAATATCTTACAGCCAAAGACATAAAGGTGGGACAGGTTTGGAGTTCTACCCTTAATGATCTCATAGGGTGTCTTATTCAGATTGGATCTAACATTCACCCTATTCAACACATAACAGGTTGTGTTCATCACTTATACCTAAAAGTATTTTGGAAGTGAATACTTAGAAAGCATGACTCTAGCAGTTTCCACCAAAGTTTTGTTCTTTCTTTCAGCTGCCCCGTTCTGCTGAGGATTCCTAGGAGTTGAAAAATTATGGCTAATCCCTTGCTCCTCGTAGAATGTTCCAAATTTTACATTTTCAAACTCCCCACTATGATCACTATAGATGGTCAAGATCTCACAACCTAACTTCTTCTGAATCCCAAGTGCAGAAAGATTTAAATTCATCTAATGACTCAGATTTATGTGACAAAAATCTAGTCCAAGTGAACCTTGAGTAATCATCAACAATCATAAATCTATAGACTTTCCCCCCTAAGATGGTAGTGCTAATGTGTCCAAAGAGATCCATGTGAAGGACATCTAAAGGTCTAGAGGTGTTGATGTCCTTAATGGAGTGGAAAGAGGATTGGACTTGCTTCCCTAACTGACAGGCATCACACAAGTGGTCCTAAGTAAACTTAAGCTTGGGGACACCTCTAACTAAATCCTTTTGGGTGACCTTTCTAAGGGTTTTCATGCTGGCATGACATAATCTCCTATGCCACAACTAAGACTCATTAGCAGTAGTTTTTAAACAAAATAAAGCAGCACATTCAATATTATTTAAATCAAGCATGTATATATTGTTGATCCTCTTGCCCTACAAAATAGTATTATTATTTAAGCTTATAATGCATGTGTTTTCCAGGAACTTGATGCTGAACCCTTTGTCACAGAGTTGTCTGATGCTAAGTTGTGTTTCAGTCCATCTACAAGCAAAACATTTTCAATCAAAAGATTCTTGGAGTTTTTGATTATTCCTGCACCTATCACTTTCCTAGTGGTGTTGTCTCCAAGAGTGATCTTGCCTCCATCCCTAGCCTCCAGTGAAATAAATTGATTTGCATCTACAGTCATATGTCTTGAGCATCCGCTGTCCAGGTACCACATGCTCTCACGAGGTCTTGCATGAGAGTACACCTACAAAATCATTAAATGTCAGATTTAGGAACCCAAACAGATTTAGGTTCCTTCTTATGAAAAGAAGAATATAATGCATGTATGCTTTGCTGTGAAACATGCAATTTTGGCATCCACACCCAATCTGTACTACGGTGAACAGTGCTGGTGTAAGATATATGTCCTAACATGCCACATGAGAAACATCTAACACTAGGAAAAGGATTAACTAATCTACAAGGGTGATTATGCCCCTTCCTAGGTTTGAATGATGCATGCTTAAATGATTTTGAATGAACTTCCTCAAGTGATGGAGGTTTATAAAATTATGCAAATATAAGAGGTGTTTTATTTTTCTCATATGCACTGATTTTTATCCTTATAAATTCATTTTCTTTTTTAAGGCTTATAATTTTAAATTTTTAATAATGCTCACTCCTATTTAAATCACATGCCAATGTGTCTAGTTCTTTAAAAGCTCTTTCTAAGTCAACATGCGATGCCTTTAATTAATCATGCTTAATAATTCATTCAGAATGCTTTTTATTTAACTCATCAAATTCATCAAGTAATGATATGTGATTGCTATTAAGTGTTGAATGATCTTTATGCAACACTTCATGTTCTTTTTGCAGGTTCAGGAATTCTAATTTTAGACTAGCATGGATTTTCTTAAGTTTCCTATATGATGAATAAATTTTTTTAGAAACTTAAAATAATTGATCGTAGGTTAGCTCACATACCTCTTCTTGGTCAGACTAACCAGGATGATCATCCGCCATCAAACACAAGTTGGTAGTCTCATCTTCAGATTAAATTTCAGAGGAGTCAGATGCTGAATCCGCCTAGAAAGCCTTTTGAATCTTCTTCTTATCCTTCCTGAACTTAGGTTTCTCCTCACCCTTCTCCTTGCTTGGGTGAGCCTTAAGTGTAGGACAATCAGCCTTTATATATCCAGGGTTCCTGCATTCAAAATAAACTGTATCATAAGAACCTTTAAAATTTTTGCTACTCTTATCTTTATTCCACTTCTGAAAGTTCTTGTGTTTCTTCCTTAGAAAGCTTTTGAATTGCCTAGTTATTAAGGCAACATCATTACTATCAGACCCAGAAGTATCAATATCCGTATCGTTGGCCTTCAGCGCCATAGTTTTCTCTTTCTTCTTCTCACCTGCATGAAGCTGTATTTGGTTCACCCCTTACTCGTGAGCAATGAGTGATCCAAGTAAGTTATCAATAGAATAAGCATTCAAATCCTTAGACTCAGTAATAGCAGTTATCTTGGCATCATAGGAAGAAGGAAAACATCTCAAAATCTTATTAACTTTCTTATAATTAGTAAGCTCTCTTCCTAAGGCATGTAGGGAGGTGACAATTTTAGTGAACCTAGTGTACATTTTAGATATGGACTCATTAGGTTTCATGCAAAAGAGCTCATAATTATGAAGCAGTATGTTTAACCTAGACTGTTTAACTTCATATGTACCATCATAAGTGATGCACAATGTATCCCAGATTTCTTTACCAGTTGTGCAAGTAGAGACACGCATGTAATCATCAGATTTTAAAGCACAAAAAAAATAGTTCAAACATTTTACATTCAGTTGTGCTAAATCACAATCATCAAAGGTCCATTCGGCAAAAAGAAGTTCAATTTTAGTACCATTAACAAATTTAAAAGGTGCTTCATAACCATCTTTAACAAGCATCTACATACAATAATCAATTGATTGTAAAAAATTGGACATACGAGTTTTCCAAAAATCAAACGGTATGTTATCAAACAAAGGTGGATGAGTAATGGAATAACATTTAGCAATATTTCTATTACCAAAGTTAGCCATGGATCAAATTCAAAAGTTCTTCAAAACTAGATTTAATGAATCCTGTTTCGATACCACTTGAAAGTTCATTAGGGATGTTAAGCCCTTATGAACTAGCCCGAGGCTAACCAAGAGGGGGGGGGGGGGGGGGTGAATTGGTAATTTTAAAAATTCTTAAACAAACAATGATTTAGAAAATCTTTTTGAATGTTTTAAAATATTTATAGTTTCACGATGATGTGCAGATATTTAATAATAACAAAATAATAATCACAATCACATAATTATCAATAGAAAAATAAGTACAAAAAATAATTAGAAAGAACACACCAGATTTTATAGTGGTTTGGTCAACTTAACCTACGTCCACTCGCCAGAGCCTCCCCTCTGGGTATTGTACTAACATTAAGTGACTCTCCTTCTGCTCCCACAATAAGGCGGAGAAGCCTGAATAAAAATCCTTTCCACCAACCCGATGAGGCAGAGAACCTAGACTCCTTTCGCTTCCTCCTAAAGCAGGCAGAGAACCTTACCTCTTTTTGCTTCCTCCTGAAACAGACAGAGAACCTTGATCTTCTTATAGATGATCCTTCCATGGAGACTCTAACGATAAGAGACAATGACTGGAGAAGATGACTCAGATCCTTTCTTGGAGTAACCTTTGTGAACACCTCACAAACTCCCCCTCACAAGATCTTCTCTCTCTCTCCCAAGATCTCTCTCTCTCCTTCTCAAGCTCTCATAGGTAAAGACAGCAGTAAAAGATCTTAATGATAGAAGATAGGAGATCTTAAATATTAGGGCTAAAAAATTATCCTAAATTTTAACTGGTTGTTAAATATCATCTAGGACGATCGGGTGATCATCCTATACGATTAGTACAAAATTATTCATATTAGCCTGTATGATTTGGTTCCTCTGGATGATCAGTAGATAAAATTTTGTCCTATCATCCAGGGTGATTTTGCGATCATCCCAGATGATTAGTGTAAATTAGGAATATCGTCTAGAGGACAGCTCGGGTCATCCAAGGCCACTTATACTGGACGGTCTCAAAATGACTTGATCGTCCCTGATGATATAATATCATCCAATATGATTAGTTCAAAAATACCAATATCATCTTGTACATTACTCGAGTCGTACAACCAACCCTTGCTAGACGATGTCAAAATGACCTGATCGTCCAGGATGATTTTATGATTTTGATATCATCCCGTACGATTAGTGCAGAATCGAGAATATCATCCAGAGGATAGTTCAGGTCATCCAGGTGAATACACTAGACGGTTAGGATTTTTAATTAATCATCCAGGATGATCATATGATTGTCCAGGATGATATGATTGAATCACTCAAACCTTAATTACTTTTCTTAATCACCTGACTAATTTAGGCATGATTATACTGGATCATCCAGGATGATACACGTATTATCCGGGACGATTAGACCAAATCACTAAAAATAAAAACTTGCCTAACTTAGTCTAGCGGCTGAAAATTTTTTATTTTAGCATATCATCCTATACGATGGGTGTATCATCCAGGATGATCTGCATAATCAGACCGACTTAGCATGGTCGCCCTAATTTGAGTTTCTATTTTCAATGGATCATCCAAGATGATGTGAATATCATCTAGGATAATTTAAATAAAATTTGACAAGAAACTCTAACTCACTAAAACTCTCCCCTTGAGTGTGTGTGTGCAAGGTTACTTAGCTTGGGGATCTATTACATTACACTTAACTCAAAAAAGATGAAAAAATTACATTGAACCTGAAATCACAATCAGACTGACTTTATCTTGAGCTGGCTTGAAATATAATTGATCTTGTGTACCTGAAATGTTAGACACTTAAACAGACACGAAAAGGTTTTCTATCATCAAAAACATAGTCCTTGAATCCTGATTCATAACAGACCCTAGGGTCTATATTCATCTAAGGTCTGAATAAATCTAAGATCTAGGTAGATCCTAGGGCCTAGATAGGTCTAGGGTCTTGGTGGATCCTAAGGCCTGGATGGATCTAGAGACTAGATTTGTCCTTATGACCTCATATAAAAATAAGGTTAATAGGAGGCTGAGGTGGCATACAAATGATGCCTAGGTGTTAATAGGATGGGTTACAAAGGGTCTTAGGGGTTAAGTCCATTACATTAATGGAATAATGCATGTAAGAGAGCATTTGACCAAATTCTTGAGAGTTAACTAAATCAACTAAATAAAATTTTTGATCCATGGTATGTTCAAATACATTTGAAACATATATTGGAATGAAATTGAAGGCTTGAATTGGTTTGATTTGGTCAAATGGGTTGGATTAACCCATTTAAAGCCCTAAGGGATTATTAGGTCAACCTAGGTTAACTTGGTCAACCAGGTTGACCTAGGGGCTGGGTCTGGTCTCAACAGGTTTAAAATGATATTTTGAGTCTATTAAAGGTAGTCCCAAGGTCTGGGGAGGTCATTCAGTCAAATTAATCTATTGGATCCTTATAGGTTTATTTAGGTCAACCCTAGTTGACTTAGTCAACCAAGTTGACCCAGGGTTTGGGTTTGGGTGCAATAAGTTTGGTTTGATGTTTTGAGACTGTTGGAGGTGGTCCTAGGGGTTGGGGAGGTCATTTTAGTCAAATTGACCTATTAGACCCTTAAGAGGCTTTTGGGCAACCTAGGTTGACCTAGAGCCTGGGTTTGAGTCCCACAGATTTCTAATGGGGTTTAAGATATATTGGAGAAGGTTTTGAGGTTTAATTTGATTGGGACATATTGGAGTTTAAAGAGAACTTCAAAATTGGCCTTAAGGGGCATTTTGGTCATTTTGACCCCTGATCAACTAGGGGTCAAAGTAGGCCTACCAAAATACAGTTTAATGCTCAACATGTCATATCTAAGGGTCTGTATATAGTCAGAGGCTTTGGAGAAGACTCCAAGGTCAAATTCCATAGGGTAGGGGGTCTAGTGGCATAGGCCATAAATATTTGAAGGTTTTACAACCTTTGAATTTCAATTCAGTTTTTAAGGTTAGGGTCCTCAGATTGAGCTCAAATTTGGAGGCTAGATTCTAGGGACATGACTAATAAAAATACAATTGATAGATCATGATTCAGGGTCATTTGATTGAGGATTGAAGTATTTGAAAATTCGTCGAAAAAGGCTTTCAGGATAAGGCCTTTAGACTTTAAGATTTAGTCTGGATTTTAAGATTTGAACTAGATTTTGGATTTGATTTATTGAATTTAAATTATCCAAATCAGTTAAAATCAATTAAATGATTCTTATTGATTGGATGGGTTTGAAGTTTGATAGGAAGCTTGATTAATTAAAGTCTAAGTTAATTGAGGTTTGAATAGAGTTAAAATTTTGATAGGTTTGAAGTCTTGGCTTGATATGGATCTGGATTAATCTAAGATCTAGATTTATCTTAGGGTCTAGATTGATTTAGGGTCTAGATAGATCTTGGGTTAGAATAGATCCTAGGGTCTAGATTGATCCTAGTGATCTCATACAAAAATGAGGTCAACATATTCAAAGGCATCCAAGTTAACTAGTTGAGGCAAGTATTGCATATGTATATATGAGCTGGATGTATCTAGAAGAAAGAAATGAAAAAGTATTTACCAAATATCCCATTGAAAAATTAACGTGGGAGCTCATCATAAGACTCTTTGTAGAATGTCCATCTTAGCCATTACAATGGTAGTTTCGATTGAACCTATGACCTACCCATCCTGACACTCGACTCTATTGCCTACTCCTCTAGATGATTGTATGTCACATTTGGGTCTAGGTGGATACTCAATAGCTCATCACAATAATATGGCCATGTCTCCCAATATATGCTAGCTTCTATGACTATAGGTCCCATTAGGGTGTCACCATCCACTCAGATACCAAAAATAACTTACACGTCCTATAGCATGATTGTCATCTCCCTGATAGGCAAGTGAAATGTGTTCATCAAAGGGCACCACCTCTAAATAAGCATTGAAATTAGGTAATGATCCAAATAAATAAATTGTATGTGCCTGATTGCATCCATACCAATAATTTGTAGGGCATGTAGGAACCTAGGATAGTAAATTGGCCATTCATGACCTATACGTAAGTGGGTTGCAACTACCAATGGCATAATCAGCAAAATAAACAAATTATTATGGTTTACTTCTTTGCAAGCATTTTAAAGGCGTGCTTAGACATTATTATAAGGTGATAACCTCTTCTAAAGCTAAAGCTCTATGTACCAAACCCAGGGATGAAATGCTCAATGGAGTGTCAGATTCAGGAGTATATGCATGTGCCCATTCCCCTTTATTCCTTTGATGATGATGCCTCCTTCTATCTCTAACCTCTATAATATCTGTGAGAAAGGTTTGAAATGATAAGTTAGGCACTTATTATAAAATGGTATGTTATATCTTTTTATTTCATATGATAAGGATTTACATAATCTGAAAGTAAATTTATAATTTTTTTGAAGACTAATTAGTTCACTACTTTCATGCCTACTACAACTTGGATTATTAGGACACATTATACTATTATGACCCCTAGTATGGTATAAGCTATAATTTTGAGATGATGATCCATGTGTTTCATCCACTGTGTTATGATATTGGGTTGTTCTGGGCCTACCGGCACGATGTCAAAAAGCATGTGCCAATAAAGGCACTATTCCCTATTCTTTGCTATAAGATGGCCAGAAGCTCTTATCTGATATAACATGGAACAAACTTGAATAACATTCTTTGTAGTAAGCTAGTGTGTAGTAGGGTGAAACAATTGAGTTGTGTTCCCAATATCTTATGATAGAGCAATGATGGCATGCACGCAGGGGTATGATATTTATGTAGATAAACACACATACAAGTACATGTTTATGGAGATGTAATCACGATGTGATAAGATCTACAGTACATGTCGAACACATCAAACTCTTGATTATTAATTTATGTTAGATGTGGACTTCTACGTGCATGACATTCAACAACTTGTAATGCAGACATTGTATGGGGAGCAAATATTGAACTATCTGAAGCAATCCATTCTTTAATTGTTCTTGTTCTTTTTTAAAAAAGTGTAACAAGATTATCATAAACTACCATTATAAGAACTTGAATAGGTAGATTATGAGCCCTTCAAAGTAGTCCATTAAAGGATTCAGAAGATTTATTATCATTATTTCGTATCAATATTCCTCATCATGAGTCAAAGCCAACTTGTTGACATCCCATTCTAATAACCACTCAAAGGCTTCTTTCTTAATATTACGTATGTCAGCCATATACCTATTATGAATATTAATATTGTTAGTGTTTCTGTCCCAATACATTTTATTACAAATAACACGTAGTTCGGGATGGCTTGACGTCTTAAAGCTTTCATGAAATTCTCTTATAGGTGATGTAGATAATGTTGATGGACGGCCCATGAAAAAATTTCATTGCATCTATATACTAGGCTAGGATGTTTATCTGATATGATATATAGACCATGATGATTTTATACCGAGGTAATGGAATCATGAAGCATATGCAAGAAACAAGTCCATAATTCTGCTTATTTAGATTTAACAACTTCAAAGACCAATGGATAAAGATCGTTATTACCATTTATGCCAACAAAATCTAGTAATATACCTCTATATTTTCTTAGAAGAAATGTCCCATCCAAATATAATACAAGATGACAATATTGCCACCCTTGTACACTTAGCTCAAAAATCCAGAAAATGATATTGAACTTAATGCCATGGCTGACTTCAATACTGTAAACAGATCCAGGGATAGCCAAGCACGCTACTTCCATCATGCAATATAGGAAGTGTAAGACTCCTCCTAACTCCAAAAAATTGAGTGTTTTGCCTTTCAGTATGCATCCCAAGCTTTCATACATGAGACTTTCACATAAAATTTAGAGCTGATACATGCTATGATCTCTCTTAATTTCATATCAAATTATTACTTTAACACCATAGTTATGTAATGAAATATGAACTTTGATGTGCATTTTTTATAGTTGGAAGACATAAGCAGATGTGTGCATGTATGCCAATGGAAGATCGATGAAATCTTCCATATCCCACCAAGGCGCTTTCTCTCGGCAGCATGGATCTGTAATAAACATGGATGAGTTCAATGATCGTGTTGAGCGCATGTAACTGTAAGTCATTGCTTGTTCTAGTATGACATCTTTGTACTCAATATTGCTTATTATTGACTACCCATTAAGAGCACACTGTAGATCTTCCTTACTCCCTAATGTCATGCGCTCATACAGATGATCTAGAATGATAGCCTTCAATTTCTCCTATGGTCAAACTATTGGGCCATCGAGAGCATCAAAAGCATCCCACTCTTCAGTGATATGTATGAATTTGATAAACTCATTATTGGAAGTAATGTTCTAAAGATTTTCTATGTTCTATGTGACATTATTCTAAATTCTTTGATGTCCTGGGAATGGGAGCTCCACATTCTCAGTAGTAATAAGAGTTATCGGTGTTTTGGGCTCCTCGCTCGAGCTTTCTCTTATCCCATTATCCATGATCTCGTAAGTGAGTAGGATTGGTTTTAGCTCTACATGAGCTGAACGTGGTTTAATAGAAACCTCATTTCACCAACATCAAGCATTATAGAAGATGATCCTTGAAGATAGGTTAAAAAGTTGAGGTTGTGTGTAGGCCGCTCAATCACGCTCATGTGACACGACAATGGAGGATCAACCATCATAGTCATGGGCCAATAAAAAATTTTGATGATCTTTGGCCAATTAACTTCTAATGGTGGGAGTCAGCTTGAAGTAAGTGTGAATTCTAGTTTGAGAAAAACTTGGATATATAACTGCAATGCCGAGGGTTATCAAATGGAATGGGTGACAAGTAATCTGGGTTTGGCACCTACACAGGTAACTCCTCTAACTCAACATACACAATCAATGTCCTCCACCTAGCCTCGACCAGTATGAATTGATAGACCTCATCATTTGTGGTACGAACTGTGGTGTGACCTATGGATAAATTTTACTTACTACTTGTCATGCATGATTTGCTTTAAACTAGTTTTAGTGTTTCTTTCGTCAAATCTACATAGATTGGTATTATATTATCCAGAAGGATAGACTAATATTTCACTATCAATTTGAGATGAGAAACCTCACTTTATTTTCATGATTAAAGACGACATAAGGAATATCCATTTCATCCCTAAGGATAAAAGAAATATTCACTTATCGTTTCAATCAAAAAACTATATTAATAAATTTACTTTGATAATCAAACTATATAAGGAATATTTAATTCATCTCTAAGCATAAAAAATATTCACTTGTTATTTAATCATAAAGCTAAATTAAAATATTTATTTTATAATTAAATATATATAAGGAATATTCAATTTACCCCTATGGATAAAAAGAATATTTATTCATCTTTTGATTATGAAATTAAACTAATGTTTAAAGCTTAGGCCTGCTTCCACAAATTTTTCCTCTATCTTAAAAAAGAACGAAGGTAGGGTTTAATATAATTATGGGTTCTAGACTTCCTAGAAGGGCAGGACCTTATAGTTTATTATATCTCTTAAGAAATACTCTTGATTAAAGTGAAGACTAAATTTTTTAAATTCATATAGATTTAAAAAAATATTTGGACTATTATGATTTTAATGTACATGCTTTAGATTAAACATTTTGCAGTTGCATTTAGAATTTAGAACTAGATTTTAAAAGAGCAGAATGGAAAAGGAATGTGTAGAGACTGAGGGGTGTATATAATTTGGGCTTACACTTGCTTAGAGTAAGCTGCCAACTAACAATCTAAGTACAATTAATTGCCACATGAATGCAAGATTAGGTAGGCTCTATCCTAAGAATCAAGGAATTATATTTTAGAAAATTTTATAATCAAAACTCCATAATATATATATAATTTAGCAATGTAATGATGCATGAATCACAATGTATAAATAAAAGAACTTTTATTCATATGTAATTTCAGGGTACAACCTAGGGTATGTTGTTAGAAAAGGTGGCCAAGCTCTACTAATAATAAGCTTAGATTTCTACTCCTATACAAGTACAGATTTGAATATAAATATTTATTGTGATCTTTAATATTCTGGATACTGAATCTTCTATATTATTCCAAAAGACAATAATCTCCAAAAAAAGAAGAATCATTTCCTTTTGGAACCTATATATGTGTATAAATAATCATTTTTAATCTTTTACAACTCTTGACATTGTACAACTCAATCAAGCTATATAAAGAGTTAAAATATTTACATCATTGCTTTTATATTTACCTTTATATCATTTTCTAGGTACATTCTATTATTGCAAGAATATAAAAGAGTAGTTTTAAAAATGCACATATAAAATGGTGAAGTGTGAGTAACTATATATATACAAAAATATAAATTAAAAAGAAATATATTACGGCTCTGAATTTCACCTTGATCTCTTATGCACCAATAGAGAGTAAATATGACATCAAGAGTACACAAAGTAAACATACAAATTTGAGTACCCTCTAGGCAAGGCACTCCAGGTAAACCAAATCAAATCACCGGCCTAGCCTTAGCTAGAGTTGGTTGTTCTAGCAAATCATCTAAGTATATGTAGAAGGCTATGTGTGGCTTAGATAGTTTTGAGGTTTTATAAGTTTAAAATTATCTATAATTGATTTGATTTAGTTAAGGTCTTTAAGGGGTGATTTAAATTTAAGTATCTAATTATTTAAACATTTTAAATTTTATTTTGAGAATTTTATTTGTTATAATTATTAACTTTAAATTTTATAGAATACATCGTTCAATAACTTTTAAGTGCTTGAAGATATTGATTAGTAAATCCTAGGCTCATATTTGTAATGCTACTAGTAATCCAAAATTAGGGTAGATGGATAGTATAGAGTCCTTCATTTTAATTAAGTATTTTTGTTCTTAAAGCTTCCAATCAAATATACATTTTCCATCTTGAAAGAATCAAACACAAGGGTATGAAATCTATAATATTTAATTATTTTATTAATGATTTTTAATTAATTAGATTTATTGATTACTGATTTATTATACTTATAATTTAATATTTACATTCTATCAAATTTATTTATGGCTTTGTCACAATGGGCATGAGGACCAAGGCCTCCTTAGGATATGTAGCCCCACAGCCCAAGGTAGTCCAACCTAAAAATTTTATTGATCGAGTGTTGGTTATTGATTTTACTTATGTTATCTGATTTAATTCATTAGATTGATGAAGCATTAAAATTTAGATGAATTACTAATTTTTGCTATTTTATTAAATATTTTAAGGTATTTAATGTTTGACTATTTATTAACCTTTTAATTAGTAGTGGTTTCATTAATTTTTATATTTTTTATGAATATTAGATTTAATTATGAGTTCGATGCCTTTAAGTTTATTCAATTTAGATTTTTCTACAATTAGTTATAGAATTTGCAAGTTTATGTTATTTATATGAATTAAATTTGACCAAATCGTTAACATTTTTATTTACAGTGTTTTCTATAATTTTTATATTTTTCATAAATACTAGACACAAATATGAGTAAAATGCTTATGAGTTTGTTCAATTTGAATTTTAGTTATGGAGTTTACAAGTTTAATGCATTTTTATGTATTAAGTGTGACCAAATGGTTGACTTTTTGATTTATAGTAAATTTTAGAGTTTTTATATTTTTTATAAATACTAGACTTAAAGATGAGTCCAATGCCTTTGAGTTTGCTCAATTAGGAGTTTTATGTAATTAGTTAAGATTTTTTGAAATTTAGTGATTTAATGAATTTATTTATTTTTTTAATTTGAATACTTTTCTTATTTTTGTACCAAATCAGCTCTGAACCTCTTGATTTTTTTTTAAATATCAGGAATGACATATAGGGATGATTTTAAGTGTTTGAAATTTATTTGGTATTTTTTTATATTTTTTAATTATTTATTTTAATGAATTCTTATATTTTCTTGATTATTAAATTATATTTTATTTTGGGTGAATTTTAATGGGATTTTATTTTTCCTTTGTTAAGATTTTTATTTTGGGCATTTTCATATTTTAAATGTAATTTTTAGATTTAATATGGATTTATTATTCGTTTTTAAAAATCATAGGTCAATTATATACATAAATCTTGGGTTCACTAAATGACAGACCAAAATGACCTCGAAATATAATAAAATTTGAGACATAGGTAAATGAATACTTATGCTTTAAACCCACTGAATTTGGGCTCATCAAATCCTCCCTAAGTTTTGAAATTAATCGTCAAAGCTAAATGTATCTATAGCTTTGATAATTTATTTTAGGAGTTATACTAACTGAATTTGGGTGAAATGTATGGCTAACTAACCCTTACACAGATATAAACACACCACAAAAAATTGCATGAAAATTATAAATATTTTAAGAGTTATAAATTTTAAAAGTTATGACTCCAAAATGGACACATGTCTTTGAAAATTCAAATCACAAAAATTCAGAGCTCATCATGACTTAAGAAAATTACAGGAGGTGAATAACATATTCAAGAAGCACTCCCCCAAAATTGAGATCAATTAGACTGCTGGATCTTGAGAAAATCAAGAAAATATGAATTTATTCATGTCTGATTTTCTCAAAATACAAAGATTGAAAATTGTTAAAAATATTTTTAGAAAATAGTAGGGCTCAAGCCTTTTCCAATGATCCTAATATCACTCAATCTATTGTTGATTTAGTTTTTATGTGAACTTTCAAAGTTCTTAGCATTTAAATGAATTTTAAGTTCATTTAACTATTCAAACCGCTAACAAATAATTGGAATGATGGTTGTGGTGGCTTTTGTCGGACGGGACATGGGTCACACTATCTATGGACCACTTAACCACGTCGGCTCGTTCGATCCATAATTTGGTCAACCGTGGGATGAATGGGTTGTGTATATGATGCCACATATCCTATAAATTGATAATAATGGTGTGTGTTCAAGCCCCATCATATGCAATACAGAGGATTATGGCACCCTAGACTTTTAATCCCTGGAGTTTAGAGGCTCCATGCATTGAGATCTTAGAGAAATTTCAATTTGAATTTAAAACTTCAAGAGGGGATAACTAACTAACCAATGGATGGTTTTGTAAGATCTTGGACTTTATGAAGCGCTAGAAGAACCCTCTTTAACTTCCCAAAAGACTCTAGGAGTTGGTTTCCACTGGATCAGAAGATAGCTTGAGATTATCCTATATCTCTCCTTTTCTTTCTCTCTTGATGGTTTGAAGGTTTCTTAAATTATGGAAGGGCAAGAGAAGCTATGGGGGAGCTAGGGACTTGGCTATGAAGCTAGGGAAATATAGTGATTAACCCTTTTCCTAAGGGAATAGGGGGAATTTATAGGAGAGAAAGGATGGAGGGTTTGGATCTTACCACCTAAGCCAAGGGCGCTAGCAGCCATCTTAGTTAATTACTCACCAATAGGATCTAAGGGAAGGTTCTAAAGAGTTTGAAAGAACTTGGTTGGTTGTTGAGGGAGTTATGGTTGAGTCAAACATTGGAGAGAGGTTATTTTAGGGAATCTTTCCATATTAGCAGCTGAAGTGGCATGAGCTTGACATGAGTTACAGAGGGAAGGTTCTATTTTGAATGTAGGAAACTAGGTCACATAAAGTCAGAGTTCCCCAACTTAAAATCTCACTAAATAAAGGAGAAGGGTGAGGAGAAGATAAAGACTAAAAAGAAAAAATAAATATTGTAAAAGGTATTTTTGGCAGACTCTGCTTCAGACTCATCAGAACCGGAAGCAGAGGAGGTAAAAAATCTTTGCTTTATGGCAAACGATACTCTTGATCATTCTGATCAAGATGAGGTATACAAGCTTCATATTATGAATTATTTAAAGTTTTTAAGAAAATTCATGATGCATATAGAAAGCTAAATAAAATTTATGCTAGCTTGCATGTTAAAATTTCTGAGTTACAAAAAGAGCATGTTATTCTTAGGACTGATTATTCTAGGTTAGATAAAGAACATGCTTCCTTAATTATTTTGATGATATAAATAAGAAGCATATTGAATTCATCAAAGAGCATGAATCCTTGATATCTAAGCATATTGAGTTAGTGGAATCATATAAACAACTAGAAACACTTGTATATGAACTAGACCTAAGTGAGTATTCATTAAAATGTGAAGTCAAAAGTTTTGAAAGTGCCAATGAGTTCTTGAAAGCAAAGATTCATGCACTTCAAAATAATAAACCACATCCTACTCTAACATAATGGTCTAACCCCAAAACACAACATGCATCATCTCATACCCCTAGGAAGAGGCACAACACTTCATATTGATTGGTAAACCCATTCCCTAGTGTTAGGTGTTATTCTTGTGGCATGCTAGGTCATATAACCCACATGTGCATAGTACACCATATAACACATCTTATGTGGAGGCAAAAATAAATTGCATTACAGCATAGCATGAATAAAAATTATTCATTAAAGCATAAGGTGGAACCTAAACTCACTTAGGTTCCAAATATAACCCTTGATTGACATTATATAGGTTCTCTCACAAAAGATATAATGAGGGCATGTGGTATATGGATAACGGATGCTCATGACACATGACTGGAGATATGAAGTAATTCATCACATTGGAGGCTAGGGAAGGAGGCAAAGTAACAATGGGAGATAATACCACCAGAAAATTGGTGGGCTCAGGTATGATTTGCAACTCAAAGAGTTTTATTATTAAAAATGTCTTATTAGCAGATGGATTGAAACATAACCTACTTAGTATTAGTTAATTATGTGATAAAGGTTCTGATATTAAATTTATATCTACTAATTATCTAATTAGCTTAAATGGTTAAATCATTTTAGAAGGCAAAAGGATTAATAATGTTTATATGCTTGATTTGAACTATATTGACTATTAAAGTTTATGTGTATGAAATTTATTGTTGATGAATTCTGGATCCAAGCTATGTAAGAAGAATTAAACCAATTTGTTAGAAATGTTATTTGGGAATTGATTTGTAGACCTAAGAACCAAATGGGTTTTCAAGAATAAGATGAATAACTATGGAGTTGTAATTAGAAATAAAGCCAGATTAGTAGCTAAGGGGTATAATCAAATAAAAAGAATTGATTTTAAGGAGACCATTGCCCCTGTAGCTATGTTAGAAACTGTTAGAGTGTTGTTAGCCTTTGCTTACTTTAGAGGTTTTAAGCTATACCAAATAGATGTGAAGAGTGCCTTTTTAAGTGGGGAAATTAAAAAAGATGTATATGTAGAGCAACCCCCTGGATTTGAAAATTTATCCTTTCCCAATCATGTCTACAAGTTGAAAAAGGCATTGTACGGTTTGAAGCAATCACCTAGGGCATGGTATGAAAGGCTTAATTAGACAAAGAAATATGAAATGGAAAATGCTAGAGAAATTAAGACACCCATGAGCTCTACTCCTTAGTTAGAAAAAGATGCAAACGGAAAGTCAGTAGATTAAAAGTATAGGGGTATAATAGGAGCCCTATGTATTTGACTACTAGCCGACCCGACATTAGGTTTAGCATTTGTCTTTGTGCTGGATTTCAAGAAGATCCTAAGGAATCACATATGATAGTTGTTAAGAGAATCCTTAGATACCTTTTAGAAACCCAAAATTTAAGTAACCAGGGCCCTAGACATGGCTCCTCATTTGAAATCATTGGATATTAAAACTCAGACTTTGTAGGATGTAGGATTAATAGAAAAAGCACCGCTGGAACCTGTCAATTCATAGTTCAATTCTTAGTTTCCTAGTCTAGTAGAAAATAAAACTCTATAGTCCTATCCACCACTGAGGTAGAATACATTATTGTAGGATGTTGTGTTGCTAAAGTCTTATGGCTAAAGCAATAAGTCCTTAACCTTAGGCTCTCTATTGGCACTATTCAAATTATATGTGGCAATATTAGTGCCATATTCATCTCTAAGAACTTTTCCAACACTCCCATACTAAGCATATAGACATCAGGCACCACTTCATTAGAGATCATTTTGCTAAGGGAGATATTGAGTTGAATCATGTAGTAACTAAGGATCAACTGGTTGACATCTTTACCAAATCCTTAAGCTATAGTACCATTAGCACACAGAGGACTAGACTAGGTGTCATTTACATTCATGCTTGATTCAGAGCAAGATGAAATCAATAACTTGAGATTTTATGTGTTTTATGTTTCTTTGTGTTTTTGATTTATTTTTGTTATGTGTTCAGTGTTGTTTGCATAGTAGTAGTTTTTCCCTAATCATTGCACATATAAAAAAAATACATTGTACTGTACAAATCTCATTCATACTATATGATCTACATAACTTAGTACTTCATCAATATCTGTGATCTCAACGGTTATGATTTAACCAATTATTGATGATCGTACTGTACAATCCACCTATTCTTACTATATGATCCTTGTGTTAGTAATAATTGAGCAAATTAAATTGTTTAATATGATTACTAAAACATTTTTATACTGTATGAACACATGTTCATACTGTACGAACCTTTTAGTTAAAGGTCGTTCAGACGACCCCTTGGGATGATCATTTTTTACTAAAGATCATGAAGTACGATGCCGATCGTACTGTATAATTTGACCACTTTTTCTGATAGATCATCCAGATAAATTAAATTATTCTGATTGTACTATACAAACCTCGATCATACTATACAATATGCTAAAAATATATAAGGAGGGATTTCTAAGGTTTCATTCACTCAAAACTTTATATTCCTCTTTCCCCTTGACTTATGCCCTCAATCCTCCTAATGGTCGATGGCAAACGAGCTCGTCAACTACTCCAGTGAAGTTCTTCTCATCATCCTTCTAATGACTGTTTCAAGACTGTGGAAGATGAAGTAGGCTACCATAGGTACAAGGAAGCCCAAATTACCCCATCCCGCATTCTTGACCAGTCAAGTCTTAGTTATCAGGTAATGGATCTCTTCTCTACTTGCACCCTCCACTTTCTACTCACCCTAGCCTTCCCTTTTAATTTTGAGTTGCTTTATGAATTTTTTGCTAGTTTATGAGTATCTACAGATTTCTCCTCAATGACTTCCTATGTCTGTAGATGACCTGTAGAGATTACTAAACAACATCTAGATTAATACCTCTACTTATCTATCGAAGGGGTTTAACTCCATACTCTATCATCCAAGGGGGACTAAGAATGGACCACTATCAATCTAGTTATTAGGAATACTCCTCTAAACTAATATCATCCACTTATCCAATTCCTAAATTAAAAGACTCGCATCATTCAACATATTCTCCAAACTTTTGTTCTTCCTAAAGTTAATAATAGGGTAAATATGAGTCCTCTATTATCTATAATCACCTACTTGATCTTTTTAACACTATTTTTGATGAATCCCAAATGAATATTTCTTATCTACATAATCTCACTGCCCTTCACTCGCGTTCAACCCATTATAAGCACAATCTTGCATTAGGCCACCTAATTGCATATATCGTAGACAAAAAAACTGCTTACATTTTGACACTAGTATATAAATTTGCCATTTTTTACTCTTATGGCTCTTTCCATGTATTCTTTCATTGTCACCAAGGGGAATAGTCTGAAGAAGAGCTAGATTTTGATCAGGAAAGGGGAGTTGGTCCAGTACCAGCACAAGCACTAGCACCGACATTAGAAAACCATTCATATTCCTAAAGGCACTGATAAAACTCTTTGATCGATTAGAGGCTCGACTGGAAAGCCACATTCAATAGTAACAACAACATGAGACAAACATGGCATGATTTGTGAGCAATTTGACATGATTCACTACTATTTTTAGCCACCACCACCTCAACCACCACTTGATCAGAGTTCCTACTTCTAGGATTATGTGTTTGTTTGGAGTCTTTCTGTTATCTTTGTGTTGTAGTCTTTGTTGTATTTGTTATTTTTATTTTTCTCTACTTATTGTGATGTCTAAAGGGGGAGAAGTTAGTTGTTTATATTTTATGTTTATTCTATAAATCATTTTTCTTATCTCTATGTTGTTTGTGTTTTCATCTAAAAAATGATTTAAAATAAAAAAAATAAAAAAAATAAATGATAATTTTTTACTTTCCCTTGCTTTTCAAAAATATCTCATCTAGTGAGGGGGAGGTTAGAAGAATTTATAACTCTTAAAATTTCAACTAAGAATGTTTGCCTTCATAAAAAAAGTGAGATTGTTGTAATTTGGGATCCCGAGCTTGTGATTTTGATGAATAAAAATAAGATTAATTTAATTTTCATTTCTCCTACTATTATATATTACATATATATTTTTTTGTGTACTAACATTTCAGGTACATCATACACCATGCAAGAAATTCAGGGCTCAAGTTCGGGTAGAATAGGATGACAAAGAGTATATAATCTTTAATTCTTTTATTTTAAATTTCTTGAGTTATAGTCCTATAAAAGGTGTATACTATATTAGCTATCGTGCACACATACAGGGGAGTGAGAAAATAATTTTTAATTTTTTGAACTAATCATATGGTACGATCCAAATCATATTGTACAATCAGATGTTTGTGAAATAATTTAAAATGGCTAATTTTTAATTAATTTTTTTTTGACTAATCATACTATATGATCAAAATCAAACTATACGATCTATTTAAAATAGAAACCCTAGCCACCAATTAAAATTAAGTAAATGTTTAAATTTTTTATCTTTGTACTAATCCTATTATATGCTCCCATTTATACAGTATGATATTTAAAAACTTGATTAATTAAAACCTAGTGATTAGTCAATTAAATCAAGGGTTAATTAATATAGTCGATCGTACTATACAAAGCATCCTGGTGATTATCTTGGAAGAAACCTTAATTTTTGAACTAATCATGTTGTACGATGCTAGTCATCCAGACGATACCCATAGACAATTTTCAATCATCCCAAAAATCATCCTATACAATCACATAAAAATTAAACTAATCATACTATACGATCTTTAAATCATGCTGTATGATATGGTATACAAATTTTGAATAGTTCATCCCAGGGCTATTCCATTGTACTATATGACATCTAATTATTGAATTAATCATACTGTATGATCATCAATCATACTATAAAAATAGTTATCGCTCAATTAAAATTTTAAGATTTTTGGAGACGTTATATAAAAAGATTTTCTTCTTTAGTTCAATGAGAGAGACTTTGGCTGTTGAAGATATTTTGAGAGAGAGTAAAGAGAGATCTTGGAGAGTGGAGAAGGAGAAGGTAAGGTTTGTGAGAGGGAGAAGTAGTGTGGGAGTTTCACATAGTTGCTCCAATAAAGCTTGCACCTTAATTCCTTCATAGGGCTCTATGGATCTGCTTAGGGTGCTCTAGAAAGAAAGGCTATATAGTCAAAGTTTGAGATTCTTTGCCTTCATCGAGAGGGTCAAAAAGGATTGCATGGTTCTCTTCCTTCATCAAGAGGGTGAAAAAAGATTACAAAATACTCTACCTTCATTAGGAGGATGAAAAGCTTTCAGGTTTACTGCCTTCACCAGGAGGTTGAAAATAGCTTTCAGGGTTCTCTACCTCACCAGGAGGGTGAAAAGGAATCTGATTCTCCACCGCACCTGGTTGCTGGAAGTGATTCTCGTAAGGTCTTCTCCGCCTTATAGTGGGGGCTAAAGGAGAGACACTAAGAGTTAGTGTAATACTCACAGTGGAGGACTCCATAGAGTGGACGTAGGTCATTATTTGACTGAACCACTACCAAATTCTGGTGTGTTCATTCTAATTTTTATTTTCTATATTTTACTTTTCTGTGATTTATTTTCTAAAAAATTGCACATTAAAAAATTTATGGTTGATGTTATATTAATTTGATTGAATTTTCATCACCATTATTGTAATTGTTGTTTAGTTAATTTACTTCCACATCGGGTGATAAAGTTATTTATTTTAAGTTATTAAAATAGTTTAAAAAGAATTTTTTTGTGTTAACAAAATTTTTTAAATAACCAATTCACCCCCCCCCCCCCCCCCCCCGCTCTTATTGTGCCTTGGGACAATTTAATGAGGCTTAAGATCCTCCATTGAACTTTCAAGCAATACAGTGCACATTAGTTCATTTTATACCGCCACTATGCAACCTTGTATAGAGCCGTGATGCCTAAATCTATTCTTACACTTGTATAAACAAATTTTTTTAGTTCTTTTGCAGAGAGTTCTATCATTTCAATGGAGTCTTATACTTTGTAGTTTCTTCCATTAGTTTTCCCTTAGAGTAAAGTATAAGGGAAGGTAGGGAAGAGCAATATACTTTTATTGAGAGATCTTAGCCTATATTTTGTAAGAAAATCTATTGTTGGAGGAAGAAGGACTGTGGAGAATATCAATTAATCCTTTTGGGTAACATTTATCTTATTCATTATCCTATATCATTCTCTTATATGAATGAAATGAACATGAGTTTACTTCTTATGTTATCCATGTACGGCTAAATCTTTGTGTTTTGGGCTAATATTATAAATGCATAGTAAGTAATAATGTTGACTCTTATGCTTTAAATTACTTCAAAGATGTTTTCAGTATCTCTTGTTCTTAATTTAATGCATACAATGACTATGTATATAGTTAATATCTAGTGTGATGTATTTCCTCGATGGAAGAATATTTGAACAAATAGGATTATTGAATTGGAATGTTGGCATACCTAGATATAGGATGTTATACCTTTTAGGTTCTATAGAGATAGTATAATTGTAGGAAGGCCATAAACCTCGCTTTTTCACCCCAACAAGCTCAATAAAAATCTAGGGATGCGTATGCTCTGATCCACATCTAAAATTACGAGTCTCATTAGGAAAACCATATTATTTTACATTCATTAGTCCAAAATATTTTATTTCCATTAATATCCAATTTTTCAAGCAAGTCTCCATTAAGTGGCAAAAAGCTAAAAAAAACATATATTTTACATTTAGCAGGATAAATTGTTCATTTAGATTAAATAGTAGTAGTTTAGTTACAATTAAGTTGAACACAATCTATTCATAGCAACAACATTATTATCGAGAATTTTTCAAATTTTTGTTTGAGAATTTTTTTCGGCGGGTTTATTGGTCACTGGCAACGCTTGTCGGTCTTCACTGGTAGGTGGCCTGAGGATCGAAAATCATCATTCACCCGGAGCGACACCTACACCTGGAGGTTTCTCTCGTCATTCGGTTGTTCTGAATATGGCAGTTCTTGAGGAATGTAGAAGATCGTCGAAGGGTGCTCTGGTAATCAAGGAGAATGTTGTCTTGGAACCAAAAAAGTCCTCTTTTGTTGAAGGCAAAGGCCAAGGTATTTCTCTGGCTAATGATTACAAAACTCCATGGAATTTGAAATCTCTTGAATGCTCCCCATTCAAAACCAATGACCTTGAGGCTTCATCATCTGGTATGAACATTTTTGTTAATAGATTTGGCAATTCAAATGCAATCCCTGTCATTAGCGATGGTGCGATAAATGCGAATTCCATATTATCTAAAAACAAAAATGTTTGTGTTAATGAGGATGACCTTGTGAATGGGAGCACTGGTCTTAAAAAACCTCTCTTAAATAAGGTTCAAATTCCTAATTGCCTCCCGGTTTCCGCTACTTCGAAGGATGGAAAGACACATTATGATCTGCTTGATGCGGAATTGTAATTCTGGAGACTTAGGTGGTTGTGAAACAGAATCTGCTGGTTTAAACTCCCGTCCAGCCATGGGAAACCAGCTTAATGCCTAGAGCAAAAAGGATAACATTAAGGTTTCAGATTTGGACTTTGGAAATTGTTTATCTGAGGATGGTTCTACTGTCAGGCTCCATGAGCAACGAGAACTTGAGAATTCTAGTAAGCTTCAACTTTCTTTAGTTGTGAAGGTCTTCGGTGGAGAAGCTCCTTTCGCTCTAATTAGCTCAGAGCTAAGGAAACAGTGGTCTCTATTTGGAAAGTTCCACCTTACGTCTCTTGGAATGGGGTGGTTTCTATGTTCTTTCTATGAACAGGAGCACATGGATGTTGTTTTGTCCAATGGTCCTTGGTATGTAAATGGCCAAATCATTGGGATTGATAGGTGGTCTTAAAGTTTTTCTACAAGTTCTTCGAAAGGATTGACTGCCCCGATTTGGATAAGGTTACCCCATCTACCTTTACATTACTGGGATGAAATTAACATCTGCAGAATTGCTTCTTTGGTTGGGAAACCTTACCTGATCGATGGAAATATGTTTCAGTGGGGAAGAAGGGAGTTTGGTAGAGTTTGTGTTTGCATTAAGCTGGATGCGAAATTGCCTTTGGGTGTTTGAGTGGAAGGTACTGGAGGCAAATTTTATCAAAAAATTGAATATGAAAGACTTCCTCACTTCTATTTTAATTGTGGTAAAATTGGACATGTTAAAAAAGATTGTGATGATGCTATATTAAAGTCCAATGTTGTTACAAAGAATCAATTTGTTGGTGATAATTCCAACCCCCCTCGTATGATTGAAGATGCTGCTCCTGTTCAAGATAACTTCAGTGAAATACCTAATAAGCCAGTTTATGGCCCATGGATGGTTGTAAATCATGGGAAGAGAAGGTTTAATAAACCGGTTTACAAGAATTTTCAATCTATCCATTTTAACAATGAACGGAATAAGACTTCTGCTGTGAAGGAAAGAATAATTATAGGAACAGATGTGATCAAAGCTCCTCATCTAGATACTGTTAAGGTGGCTTCCGTCTCTGAGTAAATTGTTTTTTGATAACAATTCTGCTCCAATCGTGGCATCTGGATTAACAAAGCCTGCTTTCATCAGTGATGATAACAGTTTTAAAGCTCTATTGGATATTGCAGAAGAAGGAGATATTTTTAAAACAAGGTTGGATAAGAGTACTGAAGCTAAAGCTTTGGTTGATCCCAGGGGTCCTGGTGTTTCTAGTCAGAATGAAGGAATGCTCGGGAGGGATGAGAGTGAATGCGTAGAAGAAAAGGATCATGTATCTATTACTCAGGTGGATCTGAAGTTAGAAGAAGGAGAAATAAACAAGAATGAGGTTAGCAACATTGCTTTATAAGTAATGATGGTAAGAGTGAAGAATTACCTAAAGAGTTGGCAAACAATCAAGAAATTAGCAGCTCTAGTTCTCAGAGACATAAGTTATTTAAAGAACTGAAGTCCTTAGGGCCATTGAACAAGTCCTCAAGAACTAGAAAGTATGAGGTGTTAAACAAAGGCAGGAGCGGGGGTCCTCCCCCCTCTATATCCAAATGACTTCCCTAGCCTTTTGGAATTATAGAGGGGTTATTAAAAGAGAAGCCTCACTTTATTTGAAAGAATTTGTTAAAAATTGGGATGTATTTTTGTGGGAATTGTGGAAACAAAAATCTCCTCTTTTGCTAAATATGAGATTAGTAAATTCATGGGGGATGATTGGGAGTTCTTTTTATATCTCTCTGATGGTTCCTCTGGAGGTATTATGGTTCTATAGAAATCTAAATTGGTTTTGTTCTCCTTACTGGACATATTCAACTCCCTTTGGTAATAAAAATCTGTACTCAAGAAGTAAGTTATGGGAAAGTTTAGGCTCTAATTGTGGTGGGAGGTGACTTCAATTATATTCTATCTCAAGAAGAGAAGAGGGGAGGCAAGAAATTCATCTTTTCTCAAGGGCCTCAAGAGATGAAAGCCTTCATTTCTAAATATGATTTTCATGATATTGGATTGGTTGGACCAAAATTCACTAGGTGTAATAACAAAATCGGAGGTGCTCGCATTATGGAAAGACTTGGTAGATGCCTTTTGAATAGCAAGGCTTTGAATGAGATTCATAATGCTTAGGTCAAGCATTTGCCTAGGATTGCATCTGACCATTGCCCTATTCTTCTTAGAATTTTTAAAAAAAGTGCTCTTAAGAAAAATTTTCTTAAATATGAAGATGTTTGGGCTTCTTATCCGGCTTCAAAGGAAATTGTTTTGAAATATTGGAACAAATCTGTAAACAGTGATGCAATGAATGTTCTCAATATTAAATTCAGAAGGCTCTTGAGAGCACTTCACTTTAGGAGCAAAGCCAAATTAAAGAATTTGGAGCTGAAAAAGTCCCTGAATGAGGAAATCGCAAGTCTACAACTTGAAGAGGTAAATGGCAAGGTCTTACCAATGATAAACTAATTTTATTGAGATCCAAAACTCATGAATTCAATGTCACTTTGGCTCAGATTAACTATTGGTGGAGACAAAGAGCAAAGGTTAAATGGATACCTTACCTATTACCTATTCTTTTTTTAAAAATTATTGGAAGATAATTGGCAATGATGTCTGGCTTGCTATCCAGCAATTCCTTTCCACAGGGAAACTGTGCCCTAAATGGAAGGAATCATTGGTGATACTCATTCCTAAAGTTATGAATCCGATTGCTCCTACAAATTTTCATCCAATCAGCCTTTGTGTGTCTATTTACAAAATTATTGCGAAGTTGTTGCTCAACATGCTCTTGAAGGTTTTCCATGGATTGATCTCTGAAGTTCAGGTAGCATTCTTAAAAGGTAGATCCATTTCTAATCATGTACTCCTAGCTCAAGAACTCTTTCATAAATTGAGATTTTCTAAATCTAAGAAAGGGTTGGTAGCAATTAAATTAGATATGGAACAAGCGTGTGATAGTATGGCGTGAGATTCTCTAAGAAAGGTGTTACAGTACTTTGGCTTTCCAAGCAAATTTTCGAATCTTCTTTTGGAATGTGTGGAAGATCCAGAATTTTTTATTATGATCAATGGAAAAATCTCAGGGATTTTAGTAAAAAGCAGTTTTAGACAAGGATGTCCTTTATCTCCTTATTTATTTATTCTTTGCTCCCAGCTTTTGACAAATGCTTTAAGCCATGATGGAAAGTATTTGGGTGTCAAGATTGCATCATTTGGACCTAGAATTTCCCATCTTTTGTATGCGGACTCTATTCTCTTATTTTCTGAAGCCAAGATTAGATCATTGAAGAAGTTAAGAAGGATTATTCTTGCTTATTGGGGCTGGACAGGGCAATGTATTAATAAGCAGAAATCAATAATCATTTTTGGGAAGGTAGTAACTAGGAAAACTAAAAAAGGTATTTCAACCTTATGGGGTTACAAAGTGGCCAAGGATCTGGAATATCTTGGGATTAAATTGGTTTTAAGAAGGCTAGTCTCATCAAAATTTACAGGGCTTATGCAGAAAGTTGTGAACAAACTGAATATATGGGGAAATCACTTTATTTCGCTGGCTGGAAGACTGCTGTTTCTTTAACTTCCTGTATTCTTCTCATCTCACTCTTTAATTCCTATAAGTGTGTTAAAAGGCTTGGATAAAGCCTGTATGAATTTTTTATGGGACAAGCATGGAGGAGATCATGGAATGCATTACATTGCCTAGGATGTTTTGTGTAAATCTTGGAACGTGGGAGGTTAAGGCATTCATTCGGCAGTCTCTATGGTTGGGCCATTGAGAGAAAAATTTGCTTGGAATTTTTTAAACAAAGAAGATTCATTGCTTGATAAATCTTTGGTAGCTAAGTATGGGACTGATTTAGGAATTGCTGCAATTAAGAGGAATAGATCTACAACTATGAAAATCTTATACAATGGTGTTGAATCTCTTCTACCAATTAGAAGATGGAAAATTGCTTCAGGTACATCTATTAATATCTTAAAGGATGTATGGATTTTAGATAAAAGTATTGACAAATGGCCAACTTTTATTGCGATTTTTTATGGAGATTTTCCTCCAATTTACTTCTTCATTTGTGACGATATTTGGAATGAGGATTATCTAAGAAATTTCTTTGGTAATCCCTTGGTTGATGTTATTTTACAAATTCAAAATTTTCCTAATCTTGAGAGTGATTGCTTGGAACTCATGAAAAAGTTTTCAGGTAAAAGCATAGCAGCTTTGGTATCTAATCCTCATATTGATGATCTCCCTGTGGTGGATTATGCAAAGTGGTTAAAGAAGCTTCACCTTTCTCCTCGAGTGGAATGCTTTTGGTGGCTTCTTTTCAACAATGCAATACCAGCTAATGATTTTCTAATGTTTTGAAGACTGCTGGGACATAATTTATGTCCTAGAGGTTGTAATGAAGTGGAACATATGGAGCATGTTATGGTGAATTTTTCAAAGCTTGTGCAGGTCATTGGTTTGCTTGAGTCATGGGGATTCCCGATTCCTGTTTGCTCATCTATCAGGGATTGTAAATCTAAATTGGAGGTACTTTCTTTGGCCAATCCTTTTATTGCAAAAATTTATTGTGCCATGGTTTATTTTTCATGAAAAAGTAGAAACAAATGCAAGCATGGTGATCATGAACTCAGTTTAAGCTTTATAGCTTCCAATGCAATCAGTTTTGCATCAATTTTAAGCTCAAATCTGTTCGTGGACCACTGGGGTGCTAACCAGCCTAATCAGCTATCTTCTTATTGGCATCCCCTGCCCCCAAGATGGATTAAAGTCAATCTTGTTGCTTCTATGGCAAAATCAAATAATGGTGGAATTGGTGGAGTGTTTAGAGATTCCAAAGGTCGATTCTTACTTGCTTTTGGATTTAATTGTATGCATTTGGATAGTGGTATACTGGAATTGATGGCATTTTGGTCCTTGAAGAAAATAATCCTTGAATGGATGTTGGATGCTAAAGGGATTATAATAGAAGGAGATAATCACAATATTGTTACTCGTTTGTAGAAATCTGTTGGTAAAACAGGCCAAGACGCTAACAATAAAGATTGGGAGGATTTATCTTTCTTGGAAGGATTCGGCAAGGTTGTTTTTCATTTGGCAAATAGGGATTGTAATAAGTTAGCTGATTATTGTGCTAACCTTGCTTTACTAGGTGATTTCTTTTGGGATGAATTGAGTTGTAATAAGGTTCCTCCTTTTTTTTTTCTTGTTAAAGGAGGATTGTGATAGAATTCCTATCACACATTAGGTTGTAATTTCTTATCTTATTAATGCAAAGTGCATTTCTCTCAAAAAAAAAAGTTGAACACTTTCTCATGGGATTGATACTCTTCTCTATCACTTTATTACTTGATTAACACTTATACTTGTATTTTTAGTTGGCTTTATTTATTTTTATATCAAAAAAAATCTAAGCATATTCATATTGCATAGCTTATGTCCAACACAAAAATCAACCACATGCCCCATTAATAGACTTGCCCTATTTCCTTCTTAAAGAAGAAGGTGAAGATAACCATCCTCTAAATAAGTGAGGAATGAGTGTTTTATAAAATCAAGGGCGAACCATTAGTCAGCCCCTGCCACATTAATTATTTTAACATCTTTTGTAACTTCTATGGTGAGTTTTTTTATTTTGTCTAAGTTTCCCTCTAGCCTTGTGCTAACTTGTCTACTATTATCGCAAAGAAATTGGATGGCTGAGACCTTCCCCAATAAACCCTGAGGGGAGTCACCATGGTGGTGGTTAAGAAAAGAATATGGTCTACTTAGGGACCCATTAAGTATATGAGGAAGGAAAGGCCTCCAAAAAAAAAAAAACCAAGCTAATGGAAAAGGAGGAAGCTCTTGCTTTTGTTGACTTCCTTTTAGGCATTGATTACTTATTCTTGCATATCTTATTGATTGGTCCACCTTCTTATATTTTGCACCAAAGTATCTGATGCAAGGTCAAGTATGTTTGAGCCATTCAATTTCCAAAATTAAAGTCCACTTCTATTGCATCATATTTTATTAATTATCTAAGACTTGAATGTCTCAAATAGTGTTTTATTATTTTATTACATTCAAGTGCATTTAAGAGATCCTGTAATACATGATTAGAGGGAAGGATATGATTGAATAAGATTGGTAACTACTTGCAAAGTGTCTTATATTGTGAATGTTCACTTTTTATGTCATTATGCCTAATTGGATATTGAGTTCTATTACAATATTATAATCTAAGTAACTTGGAAAATTGACTTTCACTAATTGGTGAGTTATGTCTAATGCTTTCTCTCAAATGTTTAAATGATATTTTTTAAAATTGATTTGTTTAAAAGAGACAAGTTGTATTCCTATGGTTCCTTGATAAGTGTAAATTACATATTATTTTATTTATTTTTCTTCTATTGAAAATGTGTTATTTTGGCTATTTTTGTGCAGGAAAACTAATAAATTGGCATAAAATTTTAACTAATCAACAGCACCGTGGCGTTCGATAAAATAACACCACAGTGCTTACTTCAATGCCGCCAAGGTGCTACAATCCTAACATGGCAGTGTTGATTTCTCTATTTGCAAGCACTGTGGTGGAAACACAAATAGTGTAGTAGCATTGTTATCACTACAACGTTCAAAAGTTAGTTGGCAGCGTCAAATTCTCTTTTTTTAAATGCCACGACATCATAATTTCTCTTTCCTTGGCTCCATTTTTGCACTTGAGCACTACAACACTCAAATTTCCATAGCCCTGTAGTGTAGCAATTGTAACTTCCAAGGGACACATTCTATAAGTGAAGAGATGCAATTGTTCACCAAGTAACTAATCCACATTAGCAAGCACCGTGGTGGTGCAAAAGCTTCAATACTGAGGCACTAGTTCGCTTCAAAAGCACCACAGAGCCATTATTTCAAGCGTCGTAGTGCCAGTTGCCAATTTTATATTTTTATATAAATAGTTGCTATGTTATATTTGTAAGGGAGTTCAGTCACTTCTGTAAATTCAATACTTTTTAGAGTACTTCTCTAGTTTCCTCTTAGAGTAAAATTTAAGGGAGGCTAGGGAAGTACAAGATACAATCATTTTAAATATTTAACTATATTTCTTGAAGCAACTCCAAAAGTTAAAGGGAGAAGGAGTGTAGAGGAGATACTTTAATCCTTCCTGGTGATATTACTCTCTTGTATTTTTCATTCTTCTGAGTTTAATAAAAATGAGTTAGCTTGTTATTCACTCCTTGTTTGGCTAATTCTCTTATTTTGGATTAATGAAGTAAAATGTATGTAGAGTACCAATGAAGTTTCTTATTCTATGAACTGTTAAAAGATGCATTCAATATTATCTTGCTCTTTATTTAATGCACATAATGGCCATATGTGTAGTTAAAATTTAGTGTGATTTATAGCCTTGATGGAGAAATGCAAGAATAATAAGGAGTATTGAGATAGGATGTTTGCATGCCTAGACATAGGATGTAAAATGTTCTAGGTTCTTAAGGAGTTAATATAGTTGTAGGAGGTCAACATATATTAGGAGGTCAACATATATCCTTTTCACCCCTATAAGCTCGATAGAGATATAGGGATGCATATGCTCTAAATCACATTATTTTGAAGAGTCTCACTAGGAAAGATATGCAATTTATATTCATCAGTAAAAAACCTTTAATTTAATATTGTATCAAATATTCTACTATTTTATTCAGTGATAGAATCTCTAAAAATATCAATTTTATTTCAGTAGGATAATTATTGCAATTAGAGTAGACAGTAGTAGTTTGTTGTAAGTTAGCATACTTCCTCATGGGTTTGGCACTCCACTCAATCAATTTATTACTTGCTTTGACACGTATACTTGTATATGTTAAGTGGGGTTTGTTATTATTTATATGAAAGAAAACCTAAGAATTATTTATGGGTGATAAAGCCCTATATTTTTATACAATTCAAAAGTTCACTCCATAGCCCCATTATTCCACAACAAGAAATGTTTTACATATATATATTTATATGTTTCTTAGATGGTATAAAGTTTATAGATTTATTGACCAAGAGGCATTGTTTATGAATAAACTCAGCAAGCTAGTGATTCATTCTAATTGTCCTTCGAATATTTAAGTGAAGGTAAATGATATAAGCTTTAACACTCTAAAAATAAATATACTCATGAATTCTCCAATGATAAATGATTTATTGATCAATCTGTCTTTTATGATATTTAGAATGTTACATAAATTACATAAGTATTCCTTAAAATTTATTCACATCAAATTCAAATATCATTACTTATGTTATCACACACACACACACACACACACACACACACACACATGTTAACTTTTATATTTGGAGTATGTTAACTTTTCTTACTTATCATTCACAAAGTATATTTCTAACCACTATCTTCCTTTACTTGCTCATTTGTTTTGTGAGGAATGGTGGGGATAATTGGAAAGTGAGCTAAAATATTCAATCACCTCCATTTCTTCCACATGGAGGTGCTACGACCTAAAACAATAGACAAGCATCAGTGAGATAAATAATCTAAAACTTAGGGTTGCTAAAATTTTAAACCCTTGTATGTGTGCATGTATAGGATTTTTCTCTAAACATTATGTCCTTATAGAAATAAAACAATTATTATTTTTACACCCAAAGACCAATTAGTGAATAGGATTTTATTTGTTAGTGTCAAAATTAAGAGTGCATAACAATGATTAATTACCTACAATTAGTTTTATTTCCTAAATAGTTTTTAGGATAGAATGCTTTTAATATTTAGAATTTCTCATATTTGATTTTCTTAAAATCATAAGGAAAAAAATTATAAAAAAATAAAATAAAAAAACTATGATAATAAAAATAAAATAATAAATATAAACCAATCAAATAAATCCAACATAAATGAATAAAATAAATTAATAAATAAAAATAAAATAAAATAAAATAAAATTATAGATAAAAACTAATTAAATTAAAATAACATAAATAAAATAAAATGCATAAAGAATCAAATAAAATAAAATAAATTTTACAATTAAATTAATTAATAAAATTTAAATTATCAAAATACATTAATAAAAAAATAATAAATAATTCAAATAATATTTTAAATATTTAAACAAATTAAATTAAATTAAAAAAATTAAATAAAATTTAATCGATGTTAAATTAAATAAAATTTAATATTATACCAAACTAAATTCAATTTAATTAAATAAATTTACTAATAAAATATAAAATAATTAAATAATTTGTATGATAAATCATTAATAAATAAGAAGACCCTTTGCATTGTGTTTGATTCCGTTGGAAGATACAAATAAATTAAATTTATAGGTGTTTATTAAATCATTAATAAATGAAGGCCTATGTATTATGATTGATTCCTTTGTGGGGCACAATTACATTAAATTAATGGGCCTAGAATATGTTGGTTAAATATTTCGAAGCAAATTGTGGTATTTAATTAACATATTCTTTAAAATAACTATAAATCAATCACCTAATAAATGGTTAAAAAATCTTAATGACTCTGTTAAATCATTCTATCATATATGAGGGATTGAATGCTTTATATTTATGAGCCTTAGGACTTGACAGTTTGTGGTTTCTACACTTTAAAGTTATAAACTGTCATGGTTCTTTAAATTCTAAAATTAAAATAACTTAAATAAATAAAACACTCTAAAATTTAATTAATAAAAATACTATAGCTTAAATTTAAATTAAAATCTTTTTTGGCCTATAACCAACAAATAACTTCAAATATAAATAACCTAAACATGAAACCTTCTAGGATATATCAAAGCCACTTAACCATCTTTAAACACTATAGATAGTTTGCTAGGATAATTGACTCTAGTCTGAGGCTTGGTGATAAGGAAAAATTGTACATTATTAGGTATGTTAAATTCAATAAAAATATATTATGTTAGTTATGTTTGTACAAGAATTATGTAGGAAAAAGAAAAAATTATAAGTGTTAGACATCAATATAGCCTCGACAAGGATTATTTCATAGCACCATATCAATCGACACTGAAGCATCGATTTTAACATGGTGCTGACCTTCTCTGTTTGCAAGCACTGCGGTATTACGACATCAGCACCGTGGTATATCATAGTGTCGCTGCAGCCAAAATAACCACCGTAGCACTAGGTGTCTTGAAAAAATTTATGCATGAGCGACAACCTTTCTAACATTGCAGCTCTCACATTTTATAAAATATAGAGTTGCACTGACTTAATAAAGAGATGCACTAATTTGAACCATAAACATACCACTATTATAAATCTAGATTCAAGGATTATACTTTTGATGATAACAAACATTTATGCTTCTGTTTGAGTGCCTAACATTTCAGGTTCATGAGTTCAATTGCAATTCAAGCTAGCTCAAGATCGAGTCAATCTGTGTCTGTTTCAGGTTCAATATAATTTTTCACCTTTCTTGAGTCAAAGATAATGTAATGGATCCCCAACCTAAGAAACCTTGCACACACACACTCAGGGGCAAATTTTTAGTGAGTTAGAGTTTCTAATTTAATTTTATTCATATTGTCATGGACGATCCATTGAAATAGAAACCTTAATTAGGGTAGCCATGTTAAGTCGGTCTGATTAAGCAGATCATCCTAGATGATACTTCCATCATACAGAATGATATGCTCAAATCAGAAATTCTCAGCCGTCAGAATAAGTTAGGCAACTTTTTATTTTTAGTATTTTGGTCTAATCATCCTAGACAATACGTGTATCATCCTGGATAATTCATTATAATCATGCTTAAATTAGTCAGGTGATTAAAAAAAGTAATTAAGGATTGATTGATCGATCACATCATCCTGGACGATCATAAGATCATCCTGGATGATCAATTAGAAATCCTTATTGTCTAGTATATTTCACCTGGACGACACGAACTATCTGTCAGACAAAATTGCCATTTTTAAACTAATCATATGGGATGATAGGATTATTATCCTGAACAATCAGTTATTTTTAAAATCATCCAGCATAGTTATCCTGGATGACCTGAACTGTGTACCGGACGATATTGGGCATTTTTGAACTAATCATACAGGATGATAGAGATATCATCCTGGATGATCAAGTCATTTTCTTTAGATCATCCAAACCTTTCTCCTGGACCATCCAAACTATCTGCTAGATGATATTCCTGATTTAAACTGATCATCCATGATGATCACAGAATCATCCTGAATGATCTGAATAAGCCATGTCTTCTAATCATCCAGAGGAACCAGATCGTCCAGGCCAAAAGGGGCTGATTTACTCTAATCGTACTGGATGATCTTTGATGACAAGTTGAAATTTAGGGCAATTTTTGAGCCCTTCTATTTAAGATCTTTTTCTTGCTACTGTTGAAATCTTTTTACCACAGTCCTTTCCTAAGAGAGTCTTGAGAGAGAGAGGGAGAGCTTAGTTGAGAGAGAGAGAGAGAATCTTATAAGGAGGAGTTTATGAGGTGTTCACAAAGGTTACTCCATGTAATGATTCGAGTCATCTTCTCTAGTCATCATCCCTTATCCTTTGGTGGCTCTGTGGGAAGGATCGTCTGCAAGAAGATCAAGGTTCTTGCCTACTTCAGGAGGAAGAGAAAGGAGGTTGGGTTCTTTGCCTGCTTCAAAAGGAAGCAAAAAGAGTCTAGGTTCTCTGCCTTATCGGGTTGGTGAAAAGGAGTTTTTGTAAAAGCTTTTTCTCCTTGTTGTGGGAGCAGAAGGAGAGTCACTTAGTTTTAGTATAATACCTAAAGGGGAGGTTCCCGGGAGTGGATGTTGGTCAAGTTGACCGAACCACTATAAAATTTAGTGTGTTCTTTCTTTTATTGTTCTACTTTTTAATTTCCGCACTTTACTTTTCTGTGGATGATTGTGTGATTAAAGTTGTTGTCTTGGTTGATTAATCATCTTCACATCATCATGAAATTATAATTATTTTAAAACATCTAAAAAAGTTTTCAAAATTATTTTTGCTCATGAATTTTTAAAACTGCCAATTCACCCCCCCCCCCCCTCTTGGTTAGCCTCGGGCTAGTTCATAAGCGCTTAATATCCCTAGTGAACTTTCAAGTGGTATCCGAGCGAGATTCATAAAATTAAGTTTTAAAAAACTTTTGAGTTTGATCTATGGCTAACTTTGATAATAGAAAAACTGCAAAAGGGTATTCCATTACTCGATCACCGTTATTTTATAACATAGCTTTTGATTTCTAGAAAACTTGCATGTTCACCTTATTATAATCTATAGATTATCGCATGGGGATACTTGTTAAAGATGGTTATGATGCACCTTTTAGACTTGTTAATGGTGTTAAAAATAAACTTCCTTTTGCTGAATGGACTTTTGATGATCGAGAGTTAGCACAACTGAATATAAAATGCTTAAACTATTTTTTCTGTGCATTAAAATCTGAGGAATACATGCATGTCTCTACTTGTATGACTGGTAAAGAAATCTGGGATAGATTATGCATTACTTATGAAGGTACATCAGAAGTTAAGCAATCTAAGTTGAACATCTTTCTTCATGACTATGAACTCTTTCACATGAAACCTAGTGAGTCTATATCTAAAATTTATACTAGGTTTACACAGATTGTGACCTCCCTGCATGCCTTAGGAAGAGAACTCACTAATTATGAGAAAGTTAACAAAATTCTGAGATGTTTTCTCTTTTTCTATGATACTAAGATAACTGCTATCACTGAATCCAAGGATTTGAATAATTATTCTATTGATAATTTACTTGGATCACTAATTGCTTACTAGCAAAGAGTGAACCAAAGGCAGCTTGATGTAGGTGAGAAGAAGAAAGAGAAGACTGTGGTGCTGAAGGTTAAGGATATGGAGACTGATTCTTCTAGGTCTGAAAGCAATGATGTTACCTTAATCACTAGGCAATTCAAAAGCTTTTTAAGGAAGAAACACAAGAAACATCAGAAATGGAACAATGGTAAGAATAGCAAAAAATTTAAAGGTTCTTCTGATGTGATTTATTTTGAATGCAGGAAGCCAGGATATATAAAAGTTGATTGCCCTACACTAAAGGCTCACCCAAGCAAGGAGAAGGGTGAGGAGAAGCCCAAGTTTAGGAAGGATAAGAAAAGGATTCAAAAGGCTTTATGGGCAGATTCTACATCTGACTCCTCTGAGACTGAAGCTGAAGAGGAGACTAAAAACTTGTGTTTGATGGTGGATAAACATCGTGGTCAGTCTAACCAAGAAGAGGTATGTGAACTAACCTACGATTAATTACTTGATGTTTCTGAAAAAATCCATTCATCATATAGAAAACTTAAGAAAATGCATGCTAGCCTGAAATTGGAACTCCTAAACCTGCAAAAAGAGCATGAAGTTTTACTTAAATATCATTCTATAATTAATAGAAATCACATGTCATTACTTAATGAATTTGATGAGTTAAATAAAAAGCATTCTGAATTGATTGTTGAGCATGATTCATTAAAAACATCGCATGCTGATTTAGAAAAAGCGTTTGAAGAACTAAACACCATGGCATATGATTTAGATAGTAGTGAGCATACATTAAAACTGGAAATTACAAGTCTTAAAAAAAATGAATTTTTGAGTGTAAAAATTAGTGCATTTGAGAATAACAAAACACCTCCTACATTTACACAATTTTATAAACCTCCATTATTTGAAGAATTTCATTCAAAATCATCAAATCATGCATCATTCAAACCTAGGAAGAGGCACTATCACTCCCGTAGATTAGTTAATCCTTTTCCTGGTGTTAGATGTTTCTCTTATGGCATGTAGGACTTATCTCCCACACCTGCACTATTCACCATAGTACACATTGGGTATGGAGGCCCAAATTGCATGATTCATAGCATAACACACATGCATTACATTCTTCTTTCCATAAGAAGGAACTCAAACATGTTTGGGTTCCTAAATATGATGATTGATGATTTTGTAGGGATACTCTCACATAAGACCTCGTGAGAGCATGGGGTACCTAGACAACGGATGTTCAAGGCATATGACTGGAGATGCAAATCAATTCATTTCACTAGAGGCTAGTGTTGGAGGCAAGGTCACTCTTAGAGATAACACCACCTGAAAAATGGTGGGTGCAGGTATAATCAAAAACTCCAAGAACCCTTTAATTAAAAATATTTTGCTTGTAAATGGACTGAAACACAACTTGCTCAACATCAGTCAACTCTGTGACAAAGGGTTTAGCATAAAGTTCCTGACAAATACTTGTATTATCAGCTTAAATAATAACACTATTTTACAGGGCAAGAGGATCAATAATGACTACATGCTTGATTTAAATAACATTGAGTGTGCTACTTCATTTTATTTAAAAACTACTGCTGATGAGTCTTAGCTATGGCATAGGAGGTTATGCCATGCCAGCATGAAAACCCTTAGAATAGTAACCCAAAAGGACTTAGTTAGAGGTGTGCCCAAGCTTATGTTCACTAAGACCACCTATGTGATGCCTGTCAATTAGGGAAACAAGTCCACTCCTCTTTCAACTCCTTTTTCCACTCCATTAAGGACATCAGCACCTCTAGACCTTTAGAAGTCCTTCACATGGATCTATTTAGACCCATTAGCACTACCAGCTTAGGGGGAAAAGTCTATGGATTTGTGATAATCGATGACTACTCGAGGTTCACTTAGATTAGATTTCTGTCACATCAAAATGAGTTATTTGATGAATTTAAATCTTTCTCCACTTGGATTTAGAAGAAGTTAGGTTATAAGATCTTAAACATCCATAGTGATCATGGTGGAGAGTTTGAAAATATGAGATTTGGAACTTTTTATGAGGAGTAAGGGATTAGCCATAACGTTTTAGCTACTAGGACCCCTCAGCAGAACGGGGTAGTTGAAAGAAAGAACGGGACCTTAGTAGAAGCCTCTAGAGCTATGCCTGCTGAGTATTCACTTTCAAAATACTTTTGGGCAGAAGTGGTGAACACAGCCTGTTATGTGTTGAATAGGGTGAATGTTAGATCCAATCTAAATAAGATGCCCTATAAGATCATTAAGAGTAGAACTCTAAACCTATCTCACCTCCATGTCTTTGGCTGTAAGGTCTTCATTCTTAATAATGGGAAATCATCCTTAGGAAAAATTAACCCAAAATTTGATAAAGGAGTGTTCTTAGGATATTCAAGTGTGGAAAAATCCTTTAGCGTGTTTAACAAGAGGACATTGGTGGTGGAGGAGACTACTCATATGGTGTTTGATGAATCTGATCCTAAGAAGTCTAGAGCTAAGGAAGAAGATGAAATAAGAGAGATTACCCAAGGAGTAGAAAATGCAAATCAGGAGGAAAGGGTAGAATCTGAAAATAATTTGCCTAGAGATTTGAGATATTCTTTGAGTCATCCTAAAGAATTAATCTTAAGAGACCCTTCTGAAGGTGTTAGAACTAGGCATGGACTTATGAAGGAAGAAAACCAGAAACCCACCAACATCAATCAAGCCCTTTCTGATGAATTTTGGATCTTAGCTATGCAAGAAGAACTTAAGCAATTTGTGAGAAATGATGTCTGGGAGTTAGTAGAAAGACCTAAGAATCAAAGTGTAGTGGGAACCAAATGGGTGTTTAAGAATAAAATGAATGATTCTGATGTGGTGGTTAGGAATAAGGCAAGATTGGTGGCTAAGGGGTACAACCAAATATAAGAGATTGATTTTGAGGAGACATTTTCCCTTGTAGCTAGATTGGAAGCCATTAGAGTGCTACTAGCCTTTACCTGTTATAAGGGATTTAAGATTTTTCAAATGGATGTCAAGAGTTCATTTTTTAAATGGGGTAATAAAAGAGAAAGTCTTTGTAGAGCAAACCCCAGGTTTTGAGAGTTCCCAATATCCAAATCATATTTATAAATTAAAAAAGGCCTTATATGGATTAAAATAGGCACCCAGAGCTTGGTATGAGAGTATTAGCACATTCCTACTAGAAAGAGAGTTTGTTAAGGGGAGCGTAGACACCTCCTTTTTTCTGAGGAAAGTAGGAGATGATTTACTTATTATATAGATCTATATTGATGATATACTATTTGGATCTTCTTATCAAAAGTTATGTGATGATTTCTCTAAAATAATGAGGAAGGAGTTTGAGATAAGTATGATGGGAGAATTATCTTACTTTTTGGGATTTAGCATAAGGTAAATTGATGATGGAACTTTTATCAATCAATCAAAATACATTAAGGACATCTTGAAGAAATATAAAATGGATAAAGCCAAGCTAATAAACACTCCCATGATCTCCACTGTCCAGTTATATAAGGATTCAAATGGAAAATCTATTGATCAAAAGAAGTACAGAGGAATAATTGGCTCACTACTTTACATGACTGCTAGCCGACCTGATATAATATTTAGCATTTGTCTCTGTGCTAGATTTCAAGCTGATCCTAAAGAATCCCACCTGACTATAGTTAAGAGAATTCTTAGATATCTCTTAGGGACCCCAAACTTAAGAATATAGTATCCTAGACACATCACTTCTTTTAAGATTATCGGATATTCTGATTCTAATTTTACAAGGTGTAGGGTGGATGAAAGAGCACTTCTTGAACTTGCCAATTATAGGACAGTCCTTAGTCTCCTGGTCCAATAGAAAATAAAACTCTGTTGCACTTTCCACTACTAAAGCTGAGTATATTGCCTTAGGAAGTTGTGTGGTCCAAGTTCTTAAGTTGAAGCAATAAATTTTAGATTTAGGATTATCTGTTGGCATAATTTCAGTTATATGTGATAACACTAGTGCCATCTGCATTTCTAAGAATCATATCCAACATTCAAGAACCAAACACATTGACATAAGGCATCACTTCATTAGGGACCATGTTACCAAAGGGGACATTGAGCTACACCATGTAACAACTGAAAATCAACTGGCTGACATCTTTACTAAATCATCGGCCTTTGACTCATTCAACTTTTTAAGGACCAGATTGGGTGTGATTAATATAAATGCATGAATTTGATAATTACTGATTTTTGAAGTTTCTATTTTTCAGTTTTTCTTTATTTTTATTTAATTTGATTATCTGTTTACTTTTTGGTTTTTATTCTCTACTAATTTTCTTTTGTTATTGTTGTTTACCATATTTGGTTCTTTCTTTTTATGCACTTTTCTGTTGTTATTTATTTATTGGTTATTTTCTTCAGAATCAGATCACTGCTCACTACTGCTGACAAACTTGATTTCTAAAAAAGAGTTTTTGTCTTATTTTTATTTAGAAGCTTATAAGCAGTGATTGACCTCTCTAAAATAGTTAAAAAAAAGAAACATTGATGATTGTTTCTCTTCCACTAACTCCTTTAATGGTGTACGATTCCTTTTGGATAAAATTCTTTTTCAAAATTTAAAAGTTGGACTTTGAGAAAGTGATATATTTATCTTCTTACAGTAATCTATCTCATATGAGTAGTGTTCCAAATTATTGAATCACTTTCATATTTTCTTAATCGAGTAATTGCATTTATCATATGAGAATGGTTCTATTTTATTATTTACTTTTCCTTATCTAAGAGAGTGAGTTTTTTCTTCTCTTATATCTGGAAGATAATCTCACAACTAAGAGTCTTTTAAAGGTTTTGAAAGAAAGGAAGCTTGAAAAAGATGCACAAAGTGCGCCAATCAACTAAAAATAAAAGAGGCACAAAATGAGCCTAACTGAAAAGATGTGCAATATTCGCCAATAAAATTAAAAAGATACACAAAATATATCAAAATTAAAAGATGCGTAAAGTATGCCAAATAATTAAAAAAGAGGCACAAAATGAGCCCACAAAGAAATAAGCTTCCTCCTCTTTCAAATCTTTAAAAAATCTTAGAAGAATTTATGTATTCTTAATATATTCAAACAATTGAGATTGAAAATTATAATTACTAGATCTTTACTTTGTAATACTATTTTATCAGATATTTTTCTGGAACGAGGCTTGAAATGATCTTTTTTCAAATCTAATTTTTTTCTTCTGAATTAGACTTTTGTTTGAAAGGAATTTGAACCTATAAGGTGTCCGAGGTAGGAGTTATGAATATCGATTTTCTAACTTTTCTAGATTTCAGCCTGTCAATTTTTTCTTATTAGCTTTTGAATTAAAAATTAAGAAAAAATTCTGATTTACTGAAGCAGATCGATTAAAAAAAATCTTTTTTGGTTTTTGTTGTTATTTCCTCGTGTTTATTTTTTTTTTTCTATCTTTGCTTTGATTGTGATTTTTTTTATTTTAGGTCCCCTGATTATTACTCTCTATCCTTCATTTTTTCTCACCTTTTTATTCATATCGTCCTGGACAATCCTCACATCGTCCTGGATGATATGATCAAATCATCCCCATCTTAATTCAACGGCTGATCTGAACCAATTATTAGTGATCGTCTAAGATGATACACCTCATCATCCTGGACAATCTATGTGGCAATAGTGGATGATTTAAATTCGGCCCATCCGATTCATTTATTGTATATCATCGTAGATGATCCACTTAATCATCCTAGATGATCCTTTTAGTCAAAAGTCATCCAGCCTGACTCATTGGGATGATCTCCTGTGTCTAATCATCTTGGATGATATCTGATCATCCTGGATGATCTGATCGCCTTTTTGACCAATCATCCTTGACGCAATTATTGCTACCTATCATCCTGGATGATCCCGCGATCATCGTGGATGATATGGCCGATTTCTATTTAAATAGCTGATTTCAGCCATTATTTCACCACACTCTCCTTCTACACTCATACAATCTTCTTCTCATGGCTAGTGTGTTGCAAATCTGGTTTTGATGATGACAAACATGTTTCCAGTGTGTTTTGCTTGGCTAATCTGTTTCAGGCACAAAAGACCGTGAGCCACTCAAGCTAACTCTAGATCGGGTCCAAGTGTGTCAAATGTATGATTTTTCTTTTTATTGAGTCAATTGTAATGTAACTGATTCCCTAGCTAAGTAACCTTTCACACACACACTCAGGGAGAGAGATTGAGTGAATTAGAGTTTCTGTTAAAAATTTTGTTCAGATCATCCTGGACGATCTCCACATCGTCCTGGACGATCCAGTTAAAATAGAAACCCAAATTAGGGCGACTAAGTTAAGAGGGTCTGATTAAGCAGATCGTCCTGGACGATCTCCGGATCGTACGGGACGATATGCCCAAATCAGAAATTCTCAACCGCCAGATCAAGTTAGGCAAGTTCTTATTTTTAGATACTTGGTCTGATCGTCCCGTACAATACGTGTATCGTCCCAGACGATCCAGTATAATCATGCCTAATTTAATCTGGTAATTAAGGAAAGTAATTTATTTTTGGTTGATACGATCATATCGTCCTGGACGATCGTAGGATCGTCCCGGATGATCATGATCGTTTAGTGCATTTCAGCTGTACGACCCGAACTGTGTTCAGGATGATTTGGGGCCTTTTTGAACTAATCGTACCGGACGATGACCCTATCGTCCGGGACGATCAAGTCATTTTTTGGTCGTCCAGCACAGATTTCTCTGGACGACCCGAACTGTCTTCTGGACGATTTCCCTCAATTTGCACTAATCGTCCCGGACGATCGCAGGATCGTACGGGACGATATGAACAACTTTTTCTACTGATCGTCCAGAAGAGCCTAATCGTCCAGGCTGAAACAGTTGAATTTGAACTGATCGTACAGGATGATCTACCGATCGTCCTGGACGATCTTGGCCGATCAGTTGAGATTTAGGGCAAATTTTAAGCCCTCCTTTAAAAGAACTTTTTCCAATTTTTGGAAAAATCTTTTGCTGCCTTCCTTCCCTGAGAAACCCTAGAGAGAGAGAGAGTTGGGAGAGAGAGAGAAGATCTTGTGAGGGGGAGTTAGTGAGGGATTCACTAAGGTTGCTCCGAGCACGGATCAGAGTCGTCTTCTCCGCTCGTCGTCTTTCGTCTAGTCGGTGTTCGTCGTGGGAGGATCATTCGCAAGAAGATCCGGGGTTCTCTGCCCACTTCAGGTGGAAGCAAAAGGAGTTCGAAGGTTCTCTGCCTGCTTCAGGAGGAAGCGAAAGGAGTTCGAAGGTTCTCTGCCTGCTTCAGGAGGAAGCGAAAGAGGTCGGGTTCTCTGCCTCACCGTGTGGTGAAAAGGAGGTTTTTATACAGGCTTCTCCGCCTTGCTGTGGGAGCAAAAGGAGAGACACTTTTGTTTAGTGCAATACCCGGAGGGGAGGCTCCGGGGAGTGGTCGTAGGTCAAGTTGACTGAACCACTATAAAATCTGGTTTGCTTTTCTGATTCAGTTTTGTACTTTACTTTTCTGATATTAACTGCTTGGGTGAATATCTGTGGTTGATCTTTTTATCGTTGTTTTAATTCATTTCCGTTGCACGTTATAAAAAGATTTTCATAGTTATCGTGAAATTTTTAAATAACCAATTCACCCCCCCTCTTGGTTAGCCTCGGGACTAGTTCACTAGGGCTTAACATCCCTATCGAACATTCAAGTGGTATCAAAGCGGGATTCAAAATATAGGTTTAAAAACTTTTGAATTTGATCCATGGCTAACTGTAATAATTGTAATACTGCTGAAGGATATTCTATTACAAGACCACCATTGTTTGATAATATTCCTTTTGATTTTGGGAAAACACGCATGTCTACTTTTCTACAGTCTATTGATTATCGCATGTGGATGTTAGTTAAGGACGGATATGAACCACCTTTTAGACTGATTAACAATGTGAAAATTGAACTGCCTTTTACTGATTGGACGTTTGATGATCGTGATTTAGCACAGTTAAATGCAAAATGCTTGAACTGTTTCTTTTGTGCTTTAAAATCTGAAGACTATATGCGTGTTTCTACTTGTACAACGGGAAAGGAAATCTAGGATAGATTATGCATAACATACGAAGGTACAAATGAAGTCAAACAGTCTAGGTTAAACATCTTGTTACATGATTACAAACTTTTTCACATGAAACCTAGTGAGACTATTTCAGAAATGTACACAAGGTTCACTTAGATTGTTACCTCTTTGCATGTTCTAGGTAGAGAACTTACTAACTACGAAAGAGTGAACAAAATTCTAAAATGTTTGCCTGCTTCTTATGATGCTAAGATTACTGCTATTACTGAATCTAAAGATTTAAACACTTACTCTATTGACAGCTTACTTGGATCACTCATTGCTTACGAGCAAGGGGTGAACCAAAGGCAACTTGATGCAGGTGAACGCAAGAAAGAGAAGACAGTGGCACTAAAGGCCAAGGATTTAGATGCTAGCTCTTTCGGGTCTGATAGCGATGATGTTGCCTTAATCACAAGGAAATTCAAAAGCTTTCTAAGGAAGAAACATAAGAACTATCAGAAGTGGAACAAAGGTAAGTCCAATAAAAATTTTAAGAGTTCATCTGAATCTGTTTGTTTTGAATGCAGGAAGCCTGGACACATAAAGGCTGAATGTCCTACACTTAAAGCTCACCCAAGCAAGGAGAAGGGTGAGGAGAAACCAAAGTTTAGAAAGGACAAGAAGCGGATTCAGAAGGCGTTCTGGGCAGACTCTGCATCCGACGCTTCTGAGACTGAAGCTAAAGAGGAGGAAACAAACTTGTGTCTTATGGCTGATGATCACCCTGGTCAGTCGGATCAGGAAGAGGTATGTGAGCTTACCTACGATCAATTATTTGATGTTTCTGAAAGAATTCATACATCATATAGGAAGCTTAAGAAAAATCATGCTAGTTTGAAATTAGATTACTTAACTTTGCAAAAAGAGCATGATTCTGTAGTTAAAGATCATTCCACACTTGATTCAAATCACATGTCTTTGCTTGATGAATTCGATGAGTTGAATAAAAAATATTCTGATTTAGTTTCTGAGCATGATTCATTGAAAACTACGCATGTGGACTTAGAAAGAGCTTTTAAAAAATTAGATACAATGGCATGTGAAGTAGAAAGTAGCAAGGGAACCTTGAAATTTGAAATTGCAAGTTTAAAGAAAGAAAATGAGTTTTTGAAAGTAAAGATCAGTGCTTTTGAAAAGAACAAAACACCGCCTACTTTTGAACAGTTTTATGCACCGCCACCTTTTGAAAAATCTGTTGCAAGTTCTTCAAAGCATGTTTTATATACATCTAGGAAGAGGCATTATCATCCACGTAGATTAGTTAACCCTTTTCCTGGTGTTAGATGTTTTTCATGTGGCATGTTAGGACATATTTCTCACACCTACACTATTCATCGTAGTACACATTGGGTGTGGAAACCCAAACTGCCTGTTTCATAGCACAGCACGCATGAATTGCATTCTTCTTTTCATAAGAAGGAACCCAAACCTGTTTGGGTTCCTAAGACTGACGTTTGATACTTTTGTAGGTGTGCTCTCACACAAGATCTCGTGAGAGCATGTGGTACCTGGACAGCAGATGTTCTAGACATATGACTGGAGATGCAAATCAGTTCATTTCGCTGGAGGCCAGAGCTGGAGGCAAGGTTACACTTGGAGATAACACCACCAGGAAGGTGGTAGGCACAGGTATAATTGGTGATTCAAAGAACTTTATGATTGATAATGTTTTGCTTGTAGATGGACTGAAACACAACCTGCTGAGCATCAGTCAACTCTGTGACAAGGGATACAGCATCAAATTCCTGCCCACTGGCTGCATTTTAAGCTTAAATGAGGAACTTATTTTGCAGGGGCAAAGGATCAACAACGTCTACAAGCTGGATGTAAGTAGCATTAAATCTGATAATTCAATTCGCTTAAAAACTGCTGCTGATGAGTCTTGGTTATGGCATAGGAGATTGTGTCATGCCAGTATGAAAACCCTTAGGAGAGTCACCCAAAAGGACTTAGTTAGAGGTGTGCCCAAGCTTAAGTTCACTAAGGATCACTTGTGTGATGCCTGTCAGTTGGGGAAGCAAGTCCAGTCCTCTTTTCACTCTGTTAAGGACATTAGCACCTCTAGACCTTTAGAAGTTCTTCACATGGACCTCTTTGGACCCATTAGCACTGCCAGCTTAGGGGGGAGAGTCTATGGTTTTGTGATTGTAGATGATTATTCGAGGTTCACTTGGGTTAAGTTTTTGTCACATAAATCTGAGTCATTTGATGAGTTTAGATCCTTCTCTACTTGGATTCAGAAGAAGTTAGGATGTGAGATTATTACCATCCATAGTGATCACAGAGGGGAGTTTGAAAATGAAAGATTTGGAAGTTTTTGTGAGGATCATGGGATTAGTCATAATTTTTCAGCTCCTAGGACCCCCCAGCAGAACGGGGTAGCTGAAAGGAAGAACAGGACCTTAGTGGAAGCCGCTAGAGCCATGCTTGCCGAGTATTCACTTCCAAAATACTTTTGGGCTGAAGCGGTGAACACTGCCTGTTATGTGCTGAATAGGGTGAATGTGAGAGTTAAACTGAACAAGACACCTTATGAGATCATTAAGGGTAGAACTCCAAATTTGTCCCACCTCCATGTCTTTGGCTGTAAAGTTTTCATTCTGAACAACGGGAAGTCACCCTTAGAAAAATTTGACCCCAAATCTGATGAAGGAGTGTTCTTTGGATATTCAAGTGTGGGGAAATCCTTTAGGGTGTTCAATAGGAGGACTTTGGTGGTGGAAGAAACAACCCATGTAGTGTTTGATGAATCTGATCCTAAGGAGTCTAGATCTGAAGTTGAAGATGAAGAGATTATTGAGTTTACCCAAGGAGTTGGAAATACAAATTTGGAGGAAAGGGTAGAACCTCAAACTGAGTTGCCTAGAGATTGGAGATATTCTTTGAGTCATCCTAAAGAACTGATCTTAGGAGACCCTTCTGAAGGTGTTAGGACTAGGCATGGACTTAGGAAGGAAGTAAACCATTCTGCCTTTATCTCAATGACTGAACCCACCAACATCAATCAAGCCCTGTTGGATGAATTTTGGATTTTAGCTATGCAGGAAGAATTGAATCAATTTGTAAGGAATGATGTTTGGGAGTTAGTAGAAAGACCTAAAAATCAAAGTATTGTGAGAACCAAGTGGGTCTTTAAGAATAAGATGAATGATTCTGGTGTGGTGGTGAGAAATAAGGCAAGATTGGTGGCTAAGGGGTATAATCAGATAGAAGAGATTGATTTTGAGGAGACTTTTGCCCCTGTAGCTAGATTGGAAGCCATTAGAGTGCTACTAGCCTTTGCCTGTTATAAGGGATTTAAGCTGTTTCAAATGGATGTTAAGAGTGCCTTTTTAAATGGGGTAATTAAAGAAGATGTTTTTGTAGAACAACCCCCAGGTTTTGAGAGTTCTCAATATCCAAGTCATATCTATAAATTAGAAAAGGCCTTATATGGATTGAAACAGGCACCCAGAGCTTGGTATGAGAGGCTTAGCACATTCCTATTAGAAAGAGAGTTTGTTAAGGGGAGCGTAGACACCACCCTTTTTCTGAGGAGATTAGGGGATGACTTACTCATTGTCCAGATCTATGTTGATGATATAATTTTTGGATCTTCTGATAAATATTTATGTGAAGAGTTTTCTAAAATGATGAGTAAGGAGTTTGAGATGAGTATGATGAGAGAATTGTCCTACTTTTTGGGGTTTAGCATAAGGCAAACGGATGATGAAACCTTTCTCAATCAATCAAAATACACTAAGGACATTTTGAAGAAATATGAAATGGATAAAGCCAAGCCAATCAATACTCCCATGCTCTCCTCAGTTCAGTTAGATAAGGATTCAAATGGAAAATCTGTTGATCAGAAGAAGTATAGAGGGATAATAGGTTCACTGCTTTACCTGACTGCTAGCCGACCTGATATCATGTTTAGTGTCTGTCTTTGTGCTAGGTTTCAGGCTGATCCTAAAGAGTCCCACCTGACTGCTGTTAAGAGAATTCTTAGATATCTTTTAGGAACCCCAAACCTAGGAATTTGGTACCCTAGGCACAACACCTCTTTTGAGATCATTGGATATTCTGATTCTGATTTTGTGGGGTATATGGTGGATAGGAAGAGTACTTCTGGGACTTGTCAATTCATAGGACAGTCGTTAGTCTCCTGGTCCAGTAGAAAACAGAACTTAGTTGCACTTTCCACTGCTGAAGCTGAGTACATTGCCTTAGGGAGTTGTGTGGCCCAAGTTCTTTGGTTGAAGCAACAAGTCTTGGATTTAGGAGTACCTGTTGGCACAATTTCTATTCTGTGTGATAATACTATTGCCATCTGTATCTCTAAGAATCCAATCCAACATTCTAGGACCAAACACATTGATATTAGGCATCACTTCATTAGGGACCATGTTACAAAAGGGGACATTGAGCTACATCACGTAGCAACTGAAAATCAGCTGGCTGAAATATTCACTAAACCACTGGCCTTTGACTCATTCAGCATTTTTAGAACCAGATTAGGAGTGATTGATATAAATGCTTGATTCTGATGACTGCTGATTTATGATTGTTATGATTGGTATTCTGATTTCTGTTAGTTAGTTTTCGTATTCTGTTTTCTGATTTCTGTTAGTTAGTTTTAGTATTCTGATTTCTGATTTTTGTTAGTTAGTTTTGGTTGGATTATTTGCTTTCAGTTGATTTTATTTCTTCTGCTAATTTCTGTGTTAGCCTTACTATTAGTTTGATTTGAGTATTTACCTTGCTATGATTTTCTACCTGTTTTTATTTACTGGTTCATATCTTGCACTTACTATTTTATGTTTTTCAAGATCTGATCACCTCTCACTACTTCTGATGATATGAATTTTTGACTGGGAGTTTTTACCTTATTTTGGTTTGGAAGCTGGTAAGCAGTGATTGACTTCGCTGAATCTGTTGAAGGGAAGAAACATTGATAATTGTTTCTCTTCCTCAAACTCCTTTACTGGTGTGTAGTTTCTTTTGAATAAAAATCCTCTTCAAAATTAAAATGTTAGTTTTTGAAATAGAGATTATTTTGTCTTCCTATAATAATCTGCCTCATATCAATAGTGGTTTTCAAAGTCTTGAGTCATTAGTTTGATTTTCTAAACCAAGTAATTGTATTTATCATATGTTGTATGGCTTTTGTTTTGTGAATCGTTCTTCCTTACTGTAGAGAGTCATCTCCTATGTTTGGAAGATAATCTCACAGCTGAGACTCTTTAATGATTATGAAAAGGAGAAAGCTTATAAAAGATACGCAGTGCGCCAGATAATTTGAAAAAGAGGCATAAAATGAGCCCAAAATTGAAAAGATGCGAAATTGCCAAATTGGATACACAAAGTGTATCAAAAATCAAAAGATGCGCAAAGCGCCAACCAATTTGAAAAAGAGGCACAAAATGAGCCCAAAACAAGCTTTCTTCCCTTTCAGATTGTTAAATGTCTTAGAGAAATCTGTGCGCCACTTAATATTTTCAAAAGCTTGAGTTTTGAAAATCCCGATTTCTGATTTTTTTTACTTTGTAACACTATTATATCAGAGATTTTTCTGGAACGAGGCTTGAAAGGATCTCTTTTCAAATCTAATATCTTTTCTTTTGAATCGAATTTTTGTGTTGAAAGAGGTTTGCATCGATATGGTGCCCGGGGTCGGAGTTACGAAAGTTGATTATTTCCAACCTTTTATGGATTTCAGCGCTGTCAATCGTCCTGTCATTGGTTTTTGAATCTAAAATCAAGGTAAAATTTTGATTTTCCTGTTTTGTAGTTGTTCTATTTATGTTTTATTTCCGTGTTCTATTTTTCGCTCCTCCTTTTTGTGATGTCAAAAGGGGGAGTCAGTTGTAGTCGTGTCTGTTTCTATTTTCTGAGTCATATTTCCTGTATTATTTTAGCTGTTAAATGAAAATTTAAAAAAAAATGTTTGTTTGTTTGATCTCCTAGTTTACTTTTATTTTCAGACTACTTTACAAATGTTTGCCATCATCAAAAAGGGGGAGATTGTTGCAAATCTGGTTTTGATGATGACAAACATGTTTCCAGTGTGTTTTGCTTGGCTAATCTGTTTCAGGCACAAAAGACCACGAGCCACTCAAGCCAACTCAAGATCGGGTCCAAGTGTGTCAAATGTATGATTTTTCTTTTTATTGAGTCAATTGTAATGTAACTGATTCCCTAGCTAAGTAACCTTGCACACACACACTCAGGGAGAGAGATTGAGTGAATTAGAGTTTCTGTTAAAAATTTTGTTCAGATCGTCCTGGATGATCTCCACATCGTCCTGGACGATCCAGTTAAAACAGAAACCCTAATTAGGGCAACTAAGTTAAGAGGGTCTGATTAAGCAGATCGTCCTGGACGATCTCCGGATCGTATGGGACGATATGCCCAAATCAGAAATTCTCAGCCGCCAGATCAAGTTAGGCAAGTTCTTATTTTTAGATACTTGGTCTGATCGTCTCGTATGATACGTGTATCGTCTCGGACGATCCAGTACAATCATGCCTAATTTAATCTGGTAATTAAGGAAAGCAATTTATTTTTGGTTGATACGATCATATCGTCCTGGACGATCGCAGGATCGTCCCGGACGATCATGATCGTTTAGTGCATTTCAGTTGTACGACCCGAACTGTGTTCAGGATGATTTGGGGCCATTTTGAACTAATCGTACCGGACGATGACCCTATCGTCCGGGACGATCAAGTCATTTTTTGGTCGTCCAGCACAGATTTCTCTGGACGACCCGAACTGTCTTCTGGACGATTTCCCTCAATTTGCACTAATCGTCCCGGACGATCGCAGGATCGTACGGGATGATATGAACAACTTTTTCTACTGATCGTCCAGAAGAGCCTAATCCTCCAGGCTGAAATAACTGAATTTGAACTGATCGTACAGGACGATCTATCGATCGTCCTGGACGATCTACCGATCGTCCTGGACGATCTTGGCCGACCAGTTGAGATTTAGGGCAAATTTTAAGCCCTCCTTTAAAAGAACTTTTTCCAATTTTTGGAAAAATCTTTTGCTGCCTTCCTTCCCTGAGAAACCCTAGAGAGAGAGAGAGTTGGGAGAGAGAGAGAAGATCTTGTGAGGGGGAGTTAGTGAGGGATTCACTAAGGTTGCTCTGAGCACGGATCAGAGTCGTCTTCTCCGCTCGTCATCTTTCGTCTAGTCGGTGTTCGTCGTGGGAGGATCGTTCGAAAGAAGATCCGGGGTTCTCTGCCCGCTTCAGGTGGAAGCAAAAGGAGTTCGAAGGTTCTCTGCCTGCTTCAAGAGGAAGCGAAAAGAGTTCGAAGGTTCTCTGCCTGCTTCAGGAGGAAGCGAAAGGAGGTCGGGTTCTCTGCCTCACCGCGTGGTAAAAAGGAGGTTTTTGTACAGGCTTCTCCGCCTTGCTGTGGGAGCAAAAGGAGAGACACTTTTGTTTAGTGCAATACCCGGAGGGGAGGCTCCGAGGAGTGGACGTAGGTCAAGTTGACCGAACCACTATAAAATCTAGTTTGCTTTTCTGATTCAGTTTTGCACTTTACTTTTCTGATATTAACTGCTTGGGTGAATATCTGTGGTTGATCCTTTTATCATTATTTTAATTCGTTTTCGCTGCACGTTATAAAAAGATTTTCATAGTTATCGTGAAATTTTTAAATAACCAATTCACCCCCCCTCTTGGTTAGCCTCGGGACTAGTTCACTAGGGCTTAACATCCCTATCAAACTTTCATAGTGGCAAAAGATCTAGGCATCAGAGAGCAAGTTCCTCAAGGGGGAACATCGACCCCTAATTCACTAATGCAGTCAATCAGGCTGTATTACAATGATATCTCGATGTGGGGATAACTCAGTCCAAAATCGTGAATCCACGCATCCTAACCTATCCGGTACTAGACCTTTTTGCTTGTACATACCCTCACCCTCATTCTGACACTTCATTTTTTATTTAGCACTGAACTTCTTCATGTTTTTTTCATGAACCTTCGCATTGATTCTGCCTATTCCTCCCTTCACTGATATATTAACAAACGCCCCGTAGAGTTAACCGCTCAAGACTTTCATGATATTCTCCAACTTTCTATCACTAGCGATAAACTTCATCTTTTATCCTCTAACCCTGACATTAACTAGAGTGTCGCCAACCATTTCCTTAGAAACACCAATGCCCCATACCACGATAATGCTTGCACTTCCCTAGTTAAGGATGCTAGGATAATCTAGCATGTCCTTCTCACTTCTATCATTCCAAAGGCTGGAGACCGCATCCATATTACCCCCTTGCTATCCATGAATACCTACTACATCATGGCCCATCGTGATTTTAATGATATTGATCTCCTATTTAGCTACATTGAACACCTCACTTGCATTAGGAATCCAGGCCACAGGAGACGTCCCAAGTTAGCCTTAGGACACATCATTGCGTATGCTATTGAAACAAAATACAATCTTCAATAACCTATTCAAATAAATATCCCTCCTTCCTTCTACTCCAACAACTCTTTCCAAATTCTTTACAGTACTCGTCTTCATCTAGAGCCCAGTACGGATATTCAGGGAGAAGAGGAAGAACCTGCTCCTGAGCCTGCTACACCTGCTCCTCTTTGTATGGAATCACTGTTGGATCACTTCGTGCATAGGTTTGACCAGTGGGAGGCCCACTTTGACTCCTACATAGTTGCCTAGGAGTAGCAGCACACTAAAGATATGAATTGATTCAATACCTATGTTGCCCAGTAGCAGCAGCAGCACGACCAGGATATGGCCTGGTTTGGAGAATAGTTTGCCACCCTTCACAGTCTGTTTCAGCCACCACCACCTCCTCTCCACCTGATTAGGGTCCCTCTTTTTACTAGATTGGTTTTTTTTCCTATTTTTAGTGCTATTTTTGTACTGACTTTCTTTATTTCTCTGTGATGTTTCTTTTCTATTTTTTCCTTTTTGAGATGTCTAAAGGGGGAGTAGTTTGGGTTATTAATATTCTGGGTCATTGTACTTTTTAGTTTTTAGTATTCAGTGTCCCTATATTATTTGCCTAGCTAATAGAATTTGCATTGCTCAGTTTTCCTTGCTTTGTATTTTATTTGCTGAATTGAAAATTATCTAATAAATGTTTGCCATCATAAAAAAGGAGGAGATTGTTATAAATCTGGATTCAAGGATTATGCTTTTGATGATAATAAATATTTATGCTTCTATTTGAGTGCCTAACATTTCAGGTTCACAAGATCAATTACAATTCAAGCCAGCTCAAGATCGAGTCAGTCTGTGTCTGTTTTAGGTTCAATATAATTTTTCACCTTACTTGAGTCAAATGCAATGTAATGGATCCCCAAGCTAAGTAACTTTGCGCACACACACTTAGGGGGAGATTTTTAGTGAGTTAGAGTTTCTAGTTTGATTTTGTTCATATCATCCTGGATGGTAGTTATATCATCTTGGATGATCTATTAAAAATAAAAACCCTAATTAGGGCAGCCATGTTAAGTCAGTCAGATTAAGCAGATCATCTTGGACGATACTTCCATCATATAAGAAGATACGCTTAAATTAGAAATTCTCAACCTCCAGACTAAGTTAGGCAAATTTTTATTTTTAGTATTTTGGTCTAATCATCCTGGATGAAATGTATATCATCCTGGATGATTCATTACAATCATGCCTAAATTAGTCAAGTGATTAAGGAAAGTAATTAAGGATTGATTGATCGATCATGTCATCTTGGACAATCATAAGATTGTCCTGGATGATCAATTAAAAATCCTTATTGTCTAGTGTATTTCACCTGGATGACCTGAACTGTCTGCTGGATGATATTGCCATTTTTGAACTAATCATACGGGACGATACGACTATCATCCTGGACGATTAGTTATTTTTGAAATCGTCCAGCATAGTTATCCTGGATGACCCGAACTGTGTGCTGAACGATATTAGACATTTTTGAATTAATCGTACAGGACGATAGAGATATCATCCTAAATGATCAAGTCATTTTCTTTAGATCATCCAAACTTTTCTTCTGGACGTACCGAACTGTCTGCTAGATAATATTCTTGATTTAAACTAATCATCCAAGATGATTAGAAAATTATCCCGGAATCCCGGATGATCTGAACAAACCATATCTTCCAATCGTCCAGAGGAACCAGATCGTCCAGGCCAAAAGGGGTTGATTTACACTAATCTTACAGGATGATCGACAGATCATCCTGGATGATCTTTGACGGTAAGTTGAAATTTAGGGAAATTTTTAAGCCCTTCTATTTAAGATCTTTTTCTTACTACTGTTGAAATCATTTTGCCGCTGTCCTTTCCTGAGATAGTCTTGAGAGAGAGAGAGGGAGAGCTTGGGAGAGAGAGAGAGAGAATCTTATGAGGGGGAGTTTGTGAGGTGTTCACAAAAGTTACTCCAAGTAAGGATTCAAGTCATCTTCTCCAGTCATCGTCCCTTATCCTTTGGTGGCTCTATGGGAAGGATCGTCTATAAGAAGATCAAGGTTCTTTGCCTGCTTCAGGAGGAAGCGAAAGGAGGTAAGGTTTTCTACCTGCTTTAGGAGGAAGCAAAAGGAGTCTGGGTTCTCTGCCTCACCGGGTTGGCGAAAAGGAGTTTTTGTAAAGGCTTCTCTGCCTTATTATGAGAGCAGAAGGAGAGTCACATAGTTTTAGTGCAATACCTGGAGGGGAGGCTCCGGGGAGTGGATGTTGGTCAAGTTAACCGACCACTATAAAATTAGGTGTGTTCTTTCTTTTATCATTCTGCATTTTAATTTTTGCACTTTATTTTTCTGTGGATGACCATGTGATTAAATTTATTATCTTGGTTGTTTAATATCTTCACATCATTGTGAAATTATAATTATTTTAAAACATCTGAAAAAGTTTTAAAATCATTTTTACTCACAAATTTTTAAAACTACCAATTCACCCCCCCCCCCCCCCCCCCCGCTCTTGGTTAGCCTCAGGCTAGTTTATAAGGGCTTAACATCCCTAATGAACTTTCAGCCACATCACCCAGCACTACAGCGGACCTAACACTATAGTCTCGAGGAGCTAATTCTTTCTTTGCCACTAGAGCACCACCCTGTCCAATACTGTGGTGCTCAAGTTTGTTCATATACTTAATATAAATAGATGTTAGTTTTATTATTTATAGAGTTCAATTCCTGAATGAAAATTTAGTACTTTTTATTATATTTCTTTAGTGCCCCCTTAGAGTAAAGTCTAAGGGAGGCTAGGAAGTATAGGATATATTCTCTGGGAGAGTTTAGCCTATATTTTTGTTAGCAATTCTATAATTTAAGGAAAATGGAGTGTAGAGAATATACTTTGATCCATCGTAGTGATAAATTTCTTATTACTCTTGTACTTTATTCTTCCATGAATAAAATAAATATGAGTTTGCTTGTTTTTTTTTCATGTTTGGCAAGATCTCTTATTTTAGGCTAATGATGTAAAGTGCATATTAGGTATTAATGTAGACTTTTAATCTTTAATGAAAATAATGATGTTTTCAGTATTTCCCATTTTTTATTTAATGCATATAATGGTCATGTGTGTAGTTAAAATCTAGTGTGATGTATAATCTCGATGATGAAATACAAGAATAAATAAGAATATTGAAATGAAATATTGACATGCCTAAACATAGGATTGAATATTTTGGGTTCTGTAAAGATAGTAAGACTATAGGATGACTAATAATCTGTCCTTTCACCCCTACAAGCTTGATAGAGATTTAGGAATGCACATGCTCTTATCCATATCAATAATTAAGAGTCTCATTAAAAAAATATGTTATTTACATGCATCAGTCAAAAATATTTTACTAAACTATATTAAATATATTACTTATTTTTATTTAATGGAATAAACTAAAAAAAATTATTTTTCATTTTTGTAGGATAAATTCATACATATGGAGTAAGGAGTAGTAGTTTATTGCGATATAGTAGAACACTTCCTCGTAGGTTTGACACTCTACTCTAACTTTATCACTTGATTTGGTATGTATATACTTGCATAGATTAGTGGGCTATTAAAAATTTTATATCTAAGAAAATCAAAGCATATTTAAAATTCAACGAGTTTCACATTAGCTCACCATTAACTTATCACATCATATGCCCAAATCAAGTTCTTAGTGTCATTGCCAGGAGAGTAACATGCTTATTTTAATTTACTATATTTTTGAAACAAGTATATATTTAGACCTACTTGTATCCTGTATCTTTATTCTATTTGTTAAATTTTTTTGAAAAATCTATAAAAAATAGTTTGATTATTTTATTGTATGCTTGGTAGATCTAGTAAGAAGCCCTTATTATTCGACCCAAAAAATAGAAATGAACCTTACATCCAAAATATTTTTAACCATGTCTGACCCAGTTTAAGATCAAGTTCATGCAAGACCACTTAGGGAGTATGCTAACCATGCAGTTAAAGAAATTGGTCAAAGCATTTAGCCATTCATGCAAGACAACTTAAGGTTCAAAATTTCCATTTTAAGGGAACTCTTGTTGAAGATCCTAACTTACATTTAGCCATTTTCTTGGAAATTTGTGTAACTTTTATGTATAATAGTATTAGTGGTGATGCCATTAGACTTAAACTGTTCTCATTTTCTCTAAGGGACAAGGCTAAAATGTGGTTAAATTCTTTGCCTCTAAGCTCTATAAACACTTGGAATGAGTTGACACATAAATTCCTAGATATGTATTTCTCACCTTCAAAAATTACAAAACTTAGAAATGATATCATTTATTTTGCCTAGTTTGAAGGAGAATCAATTTATTAAAGTTGGGAGAGATTTAAGGAGATGCTTAAAAATTGTTCTCACCATGCTTCACCGAATTAGTTAGTTATTCAGACCTTTTATAATGGATTAGTATGATTTCTAAGGTAAATCATAAATGCTACAGCTGGAGGATTTTTAATGTTTAAGCCATTTAAGAATGCATATGAATTAATAGAAAGAATGGGTACCAATAATTTATAATGGCCTACTGATAAGGTGAATCCTAAGAGAGTGGCTAAAGTCTATGAAACTAATGCTTTGTTAATTCTTACTGCTCATGTAGATTCTATTTCAAAGAAATTAGATATTATTAAAGTTAACTCAGGATCATGCTCATCTATATTATTGGAGGAGACTCATTTGAATTCTATTGAGGATACTAGTGCTTTAGAAATTAAACATGTGAATTTGATTGGAAGATAAGATAATCCTTTTTGTAATACATATAATTTAGTTTGGAGGAACTACACTAATTTTAGTTGGTCAAATAATATTGGTGGAAGAAATCAGTGGAATTCAGGCCTACCTAATCAAGGAGAAGATTGTAATAATCCTAAGCAATCTGTAGTGAATCCTAACCTTTTTACCCTTCATAATTTAATAAAAAAAATCCAGTATGTGAAAAGAAAGAACCTTTAGAAGTGGCAGTGATTCAATTGGGAACTCAATTATAAAGTCAACTTTCTTCAATTAAAAACTTGGAAACAAATTAAGATAGCTCGCAATATCTTTTAGTAGTGGACTTCTTGGGTCTCTCTCTAGCAATACTGAAGTTAACCCTAAAGATAAAGGAAAAAAATCTAGTGAAAATCACTTGAGGAGTGGTACTGATGTATCCCAGCCAAATTGATAAACCTAGGCAAGTCTGACTGAAGAATAAAAACTTATCACTGTTTGGGAGAAAACTCACTTGTGTTTGTTGTTTTTAATTACTGTTAGTACCATGTGTTTATTTTATATTATTTTACATCTTATTAAATTTCCATATGTTTAAATTATTGCAAATTATTCTCTTAAGTTATTGCATGTGATTTCTTATTTAGCCAAAATAAAGATTATAATTAAAAATTATATAAAATTAGGATAATAATAAAATCTTAGATTATAGTTTGAATGAACATTACATAATAATTCTTTCTTTGAAAAACCTAACACTTAACTAATATTGATCATGTAAGCTATTGACTTAATTTTGAATTTAGAAACTATAAATTAACTTATATTGACCACTGAATTGAAAATCAGTAAGTAAATTTAAAGATTGGATACAAGTAGCTTAAATCAGGGAAATCATTATTTAACTTGAAACTATAACTAGAGAATTTGTGAAATTCTTACATTAATTCAAAAGAATTATAAGTGAAGAAAATAAAAAATTGATATTCAAAATCATTAAGCATGTACTTTACAAAAAAAAAATGGTTTAAAATGAAGAAGATAAGTACATTAAAAAATTGATATCAGCTGTAGCTTGATTTCAATTGCATCCTACTATTTAACTAAAAAGGATAAACTATGTAATCTAGTACTTATGATAGTGCACTTATGAAATCCCTATTTAAACTATGAGCAAGTAATCCTTAGACTATATTATTCATTATATATTCAAAAGTCAACTTTATTTTCAAAGATACTGAATAAATTCAAAATAAGTACTAACAAGGATGATTGATTAGGATAAATGTTATGTCTTTTCAAATTTAAATTATAACTTGTTCATTCCAAATTAGTTTTAGACAATGATGCATTATCTTATATTTTAGTAATTTTAAATTATTATTATTTTTTACTTTGGCTATTAAGGTGATCAAGGAGTGAATGTAAGTGCTGCTTGAGAACAAGTAAGAGTTTAACTTGGAAAACATTTAATAAGTGTAAACTATGTATTAATTTAGTTATGTTAAATTCTATAAAATAATATTATTTTAGTTATATTTATATAGGAATTATGTAAGAAAAAGCAAAAATTACAAGTGTTGGAAATCATTATAGTGTCGACAAAACTTATGCCGCAACACCGTATCAATCAAGATTCAAGCTCCAATTTTAATGCAACAACCGTGGTATCATAGACTTAAGCATTATGATGTATCACAGAGTTACTATGCCAAAAATCAGCATCACAGCATTGGGTGCCCTGAGAAATTTCATATAGGAGCGCCAATTGTTCTAACACTGCGACACTGGAATGTCATTCCAAACACCATAGTGTTTGCAATTTTATAGCACCGCCGTTAAACAATTATAGCTACTAAGAGTTTCACTGACTTAGTAAAGAGATGCACTAATTTGGGCCTTAACTGTGCCACATCACCCAATACTGTAGTGGAGCCGACACTACAGCTAGAGGTACTAGTTCATTTTTCACCATAATAACACCACCTTATCCAACACCTCGGTGCTCAAATTTGATCCTATACTTACTATAAATAGATATTAGTTCTATTATTTATAGATTTTAGTTCCTTAAATGAAAATTTAATACTTTTTAGTGTGTTTCTTTTGTTCCCCCTTAGAATAAAGTCTGAGGGTGTGAAAGTGCAGGATACAATCTCTGGGGGAGTTTAGCCTATATTTATATAAGCAACTCTATAAGTGAAGGAATAAGAAGTATTGAGAAGATAATTTGATCCCTCCTGGTGATAAATTTCTTACTACTTCTCTTGTACTTTATTCTTTTATAAATAAAATGAATATGAGTTTGCTTATTATTTCTTTCATGTCTAGCTAGATCTCTTATTTTGGGTTGATGATGTAAAGTGCATATTAAGTACTAATGTAGACTTTGGTTTTTTAATGAAAATAATGATGTTTTTAATATCTCCCTTTTTTTAATGCATATAATGGCCATGTGTGTAATTAAAACCTAGTGCGATGTATAGCCTCGATGGAGGAATACAAGAAAGAAATAAGAATATTAAAATAGAATATTGGCATGCCTAGACATAAGATGTTTGAATATTCTAAATTTTATGGAGATAGTAAAATTGTAGGAAGATTAATAATCTTTATTTTCACCCCTATAAGCTTGATAGAGATCCAGGAATGCACATGTTCTGATCCACACCTACAATTAAGAGTCTCATTAGGAAAAATATATTATTTACATGCATCAGTCCAAAATATTTTATTAAAATTGTATCAACTATATTACTTATTTTCATTCAGTAGAAGGAACTCAAAAACTTTATTTTTCATTTCAGTTGGATAAATTCATTCAATTGGAGTAAGCAGTAGTAGTTTTTTATGGTATAGAAGAATACTTTCTCATGGGTTTGACACTCTACTCTACCCCTTATTACTTATTTGGCACATATACTTATGTAGATTAGCAGGCAATTATAAATTTTATATGTAAGAAAACCTATGTATATTTCAAATTCACGAGTTTCATATTTGTTTACCATTAACTATTGCAATCCAGGATCCCTAGTATCTAATTTTGATGATGATAAATAAAATTAACTGGATTACTATGCTCTTCCTTAAAAAATATAGATATTATTGTTTGTCTATGAGCACTAATATTTTAGGTAAGATACACACCGCTCATGACTGCTGGAGACTCAAGAATGGGTAGAATAGGTTGTAAAAGAATTTATATTTTTATATTTTCTTTATTTTTATATTTTTGAGTCTGTCATAAAAGAGTGTATGTAAATTGGGTGACCGTGCGCACACACACAGGGGGAGAGTTTTTTTTTAAGATAATTTTTTTAAGAAAATCATACTGTATAATTTTTAATCATATTGTACGATCTGTCATCAACCCTTAGACTTAATGACTAATTCTGGATGATTAGTTTATGAACTAATCATACTGTATGATTATGATCGTACTGAATGATTTGTTTCCATATAAAAACCCTAGCTGCAAGCATAATTTAGATAAGATTTTGAATTTGATTTTTATACTAATCGTACTATACGATCATTTGAAATCTTGCCAAAATTATTCCCCATAATCAGGCAATTAAAGCATGGTTTCTTAATGACTGCCATTCGTACTGCATGATATGAATCATATTGTACGAACTACAGAGATGAATTTGTGTTGTCCCATAGATCATACCAGATGAAACTATGGTTTTTTGAACTATTCATCCTGGATGATATTTGTATTATCATCCAGGATAATGAACAGAATTAAACTATTCATACTGTATGAAGTGTACAGTGCAGGATGATTTATAGAGATGATTTTTTGTCGTCCCATAAGTCATCCCGTACGAACAGTGGAACATAAAATAATCATCCAATATGATCTCTTGATTGCACTATACGATATGCTTAAAATTTATGAACTGTTCGTCTCCCTTTGTACTGGATGGAACTAATCTTGAACTGATCGTATTGTATGATATTGGATCATACTGTACAAACAACGTCAGCTGAATTGAATCATTAGGGTTTTCTGAAGCCTAATATAAAAACAAGTTCTTCATTATTCTTCTAATATATATGTGAAGAAGAGGAACGTGATAATTGAAGAAACTCTTGAGATGGAGCTTGTGAAGAAATCCAGGATTTGTGAGAGGAAGGAGAAGGTGAGCCTGAGTGTGAGGGAGAATGAGTGTGAGGGGATCACATGATTGCTTCGAGTTAGCTAGCACACGCTTGCTCCTCCTATGGCCTTTGTCAGTCTTGTGGAAGCTCTCTAGGGAGAGAGGCTTCTAAGTCAACTTCCTCAAGGTTCTCTACCTTTTCCAAGAGGGAGAAAAAGGGGAAGGCCCGCTGTCGTCACCAAGAGGGTGACATAACGTTTGGTACTCCGCCACATCGGGGAAGGTGAAAGTGAGTTTTGTAAAGGCTTCTTCGCCTTGCTGTGGGAGTAGAAGGAGAGTCAACTTTTAATAGTGCAACTCTCAAAGTGGAGGACTCCAGGGAGTGTACGTAGGTCAAGTGATTGAACCACTATAAAAATTTCTGGTGTATTTTTTCCGTTTTCCTTATTTTACTTTTCTAGCATTTATTTTCTCTATTAACTGCTTGGTTAAAAATTTGATTTTAGTTTTTTCATTATGAGATTTAAAATTTTATCACCACTATTGTATTTGTGAACGAATCATCAGCTTTTGCATTTAACTAGTTAAATCATTGCATTAAAAATCTAAAAAATCTTTAAAAAATTAGAACTCATGTTTAGAATTCAATTTTAAAATACCAATTTACCCCCCCCCCATCTTGGCTCATCTCATACTTTCATTAACTTATCACATCATATGCCCCACATCACTTGTGCAGTAGTGTGTTTTAGTGTGATGCAGATGCCTTTGCCTGGAGGGTATCATTTTTATATTTTTTTACTTTTTTGTAATCTGGATGTCATACCATGCATGATTATTTTCCTGTTGATGTACTTTAAATTTATTAAATTATACACACTTGTATTACACTCATACATGCATTATATTTACATATTCATGGCATCTTTACTTTATTTCAAGTGTAAAGTAGAATATATATATATATTCAAAGGTCAAATAAAATGTAAAGAGTCAATTGTAAATGAAAAGGTTTAGATTGTATATTTAGATCAATTTATAAAATTTAATAGTTGTAAAAGGCTTAAAGATATTTGCTTACACATATATAAGACTTCAAAGAACAATGACTCTCTTCCTTTGAGGGAATTCTCTTTCGAAATATTATAAAAGATCAAGGAGCTAGAAGATATAAAAAATAAAGTAGGAAATCATATTTAAAATCTATTTCACTCATAAAAGTAGAAATCCAATTAATATGGTGGAGCTTGGCCACCTTACTTTTACATTAGACCATGGGTAGTATTTTCATTTTAAATAAATGAATTAATGTTTCATTTATGCATCATTTCATACATCATACACAATGTTAGTTAGATGTTGTTGCATCATAAAGAGTCTTGATTAAACTTTCTAAGCTATACAATCTTGATTCCATAGGAATAGAGCCATTCTATCATTCTGATTAAGATGTTAGTTGTCTGTCCATTCTAGGCAGATATGAATCCAGATTGTACACCCCTCAATACCTTCTCTAAATCCTTAATAAATTATAAAAGTTTAAATTTCTTCATACAAAAATATAAATTAGTATCTGGACTTTTAAACTCAAATTTCAATCAATTTTTTATATAATAAAAAATTATAATCCTCACTTTAATTAAGAGTTTTCTTTTTGAATATGTAATTAACTATAGAGGCTTGCCTCTATAGGGAGTCAAGAACCCATATTAAAATGAACCCTAATCTAAAGTCTTTATTCCTTTCTAAGGTATGGGAAGAATCTTTTGGACACAGACTATAGCATATCTTTGGCTTTTTTTATTTTTAAAATGAATGGTGAGTATTTCTTTTATCCTTTGGAATGAATTGAATATTTCTTATATTTTGTTTAATTATGAAAATAAATTTTTTTCTCTTTTCAAGTTGATAGTGAAGCATTAGTCTATCTCTCAAGGAAGTATAATGTTTTTTAGAGAGTAGTTGGTTTATTTTTCATAATGGAAACTTACCTCTACTTTCTTTAAACATGTGGTTGGCTCCTCTAAACATTTAAAGAAGAAAGTCTATGATAATTAATACTTAAAAAAGAGTATATTCCTTTCCTACCACCACTGGTGTGGGTTGATACCAATTTTTGAATTAAAATCTTTTTCAAACTAAAATTAGAGTTTGAAATAAAAATCTTCTCTATCTTCCTGATATTTTACATCTCATAGGCATCTTTCGCATGCTTATGAGTATGTTTCATGATACTCTTAATCAAGTTATTCATTCTTACCATAGGATTGCATTTGCTTTCTAGATTTATGTTCCTTATAAAAGAGAATGAATTTTCTTCTCTTATACTTGGAAGATAATCTTACAACTAAGAATATTTTATTTTAAGATTTGAGAAAGGAAGCCTCTCACTAAATATAAAAAGATGCACTAAGCATGCCAAAAAAAAAGATACACAAAACATGCTAAAAATAAAAGATGCATAAAGTGTGCCAAAAAAGATGCAAAAAAAGTGCCAAAGAAAAAAAAAGGAAATAAGAAAGTAGCTTCCCTTTTTGAAATCCTTAAATATTAGCGGACACATATATTCAATATTTTTGATACTTGATTTTGAAAATTTTATTCAAGACTCATCATCATGCAATGACATTATTTGATATAAAAATACATGTCATGCAAAAAAAAGATTCAATTTCTTTCTCCAATTTAATCTTTTTGAATTAGATTTTAATTTTATATATATATATAGGATAGAGGACCCTAGTTTAGCTGGAAGAAAGCTTGATCTGAGTCAAAAAATCTAAATCTTTAATCTTTTTATTTTTAGATAAAGTCAAACTGGTTCTTTTAAACTTTGGAATATGTTCCCATTTATCATTTTGATCAGTTCCAGATGATTAAGAGGATAAGTTTCTATTGAAATGAACAAAATTTCCACTCTCTGATAAAAACAATTAAACTTATCTCAATATATTGATGAGTATTTGACATCTATTAGTGCCTTCATTATTAAGTATGCTTAAATATCCTCTTTATTCTTTTGAAAATTCAAGAATAAAAGTTATTGGACAAACATTTCATTAAATTTTGTTCTCAAGGATTGATGTAATTTTTCTTTCATTACTCCTTTCCTTTCAATTTTGATTGATCGGGGATATGATTCCAGGTATCATTCTGATATAACCACCCAAAAATAACCATTAAATGTAAACCCATCTTTATTATGGTGTCCTATATGCTCCATTATCATTTAAAATCATCCATTTAGTGTAAACCCATTTTCATTATATTTTGTATACTATATAGTTAGCTGCCTTTAAAGATAAGTGTGAGTCCCCACACTTTGGCATCTTATTCCTCAAGATTAGAATATCTAGTTGTCAAAAATACTTTTTAGGCACCATCCTAGTTAAACTTAAATTTTAAATCCCAAACCCTCCAAGCTTAGATGTAAATTTCTCCTTCTTAGATGCCCTCTAGTTTATTGAGATAGGCATGACTCCTCACATGTGGGCATCCTTTCCCTTGGACTAGAAATAAGTCTTTAGTCTTATCAAATCAAACTCAAGTTCCTCTATTCATTAAACTCTTTCATACCTTTGGCTTTGTTAATAATGTTAACCCTATTAGTCACTAATTGGTAAAGTCACCACCACCATCATCATCATCAACCTTTAAATGTATCAATTAAAATTCCAAGACTTAAAATAAAAATACATTCTTGATATCCAAAAGAAAATATTAATTGCAAACCCAATTGAAATTTAAAACTCAAAATCAAAATCAAAATCAAATCTAAATTCTTTTGGATTGTATTGATCGCATCAGTATACACTAACATATGTGGTTTACTTTTCAAATTCATCACACATGTTGTCGGTCCATTTGTTGACCTCCTTTTTGGCATCAGTCACTTGCTCTTGCATATCTTGTTGGTTGATCAACCTTCTTGTGTTTTGCACCATAGTGTTTGATGAAAGGTCAAGTTACACATTTTACCTCGATTCATTATTGGTTTTAAAATTCATTTCTTCTGATCACATTTTGTTCTTTATTATGTTTTAAAAATATATGTGATCAGGTTGGTAACAATTTGATGAATATTTTATGTGAGTTTATGCATTTGAATTTTTTATGCACATATTCATCTCTTACATAAAATGTTTTGATCGAGGTCTTATCTTGTAAAATGGATTACACCATTACATCCAACTCATCGAGATGGATCAAGTGATTCTATTCTTTCTTGAATCAGGTACCATTTGATGTGTGTTAAGGAGAGAGAATATTAAAGGTTATCTTTTTTTTATCTTTTTTAAAATAATAATTAAAAAAAATAAATAAAAATAAAATAAAAAAGTCTTTTCAATACATTTATATGTTAAATAATTAAGGCAAATGAATATCATAAATAAAATCCTTCAAATTCAAATATAAAAAATTATAATATAGGATATAAAAATAAATAAAAAGAAAAGCAAAGAAAATAAATAAATAAACCCCACTCAAATTTACATAAAATAAAATTAAAATAAGCCCAAATTCAAATCACTTTACCCATTAAATATTCTTCACATGAAATAAGCAAATCATAGCTATCCATTCAAAAAAATAACTAAGGCTAGGCTGATCTTTTTATTTGACAAAATTATTATGGTTTGGAGATATGTTTATGTGGCTACATAGGGTTGATGGGAGCTAATTTTGTCTATTGTGGTAGCCACTAGTAAAAGTGGATTGACATTAAGCATAAAGAGGGGTTTCATCCAAACCATTAATTTCACACAACATGGGCGTTCGATGGACTTTTCTATTCTTTTCTTATAAAGATTATTCAACCAAGTAAAAGGTGGGGGCTGATTTGTGTCTCTCTCTCCCATGAATCTCTCTCTCTCTCTCTCATGACTATAATAGTCCAACCAAAAGAAAAATTCAAGGGAGTTAATTTGACTCTATCCCTAATGACTCGTGTAAGAAGGGGGCAATGCTAGTCTCTCTCGACTAGCTCTCTCTATCTCTCACTTACAACATTTTAGATAAGAAAAAGGGAAGATGGGAGCAACTATAGTTCATCCATTCTAGAAGAAAATAAGAGGCTACTAGTTTGTGGCCTGATAAGTTTAAATAATGTTATATTTTATGTGTTAATTTTTTAGTGAAAACATGTTGTTTTCTTTGTGTAGAAAAATATAGGAAAGGAGTAAAATTTTAAAGTATGGTATAGCGCCACGGCATCTGAAACAATACCGCCACTGTGCCATTATTGACACCATTAGAGTGGCCCAAATATGGACATAGCAGCATTCAATCTCTATTTGATGGCATCGTAGTATTGGAGGAGTCAGCACCACAAAGTTGAGTCTCTATCTGCATAGCGCTGCTTCACCAAATTCCATTGCTACTAAGTCAAAGGAGTGCCACGTGGACATCGCAGTGCTCAACTGTCAACAGTGTCGTAATGCTATAGTTGTAACTATTCATGACACGATATGCTAGTGAAGCGACATGTCGATTTATTAAACATCATATTCATGTCAGCAAGACCTGCAATGGAGGAAACCTTTAACGCTGTGGTATTAGTTCATTTTATGGGCACCGTATCACAAGTGCCTCAAGCATCATGGCACTAGAATCCATTTTTTATATTTTTCTATAAATAGTTTATATACAATATTAGTAGGAGAGTTCAGTCACTTTTGTAACTTTAGTCTTTATAGTGCTTCTCTGAATTTTCCTTAAGATTGAAAACTGAGGAAATTCAAAGAAGTGCTAGATAAATTTTATTATAGTGTTTGGCTTGTGTTTGTGGAAACAATTCTACGAGTTCTAGGAGGAGTGTAGAAGAGATCATTGAACCCATCCGATAATATTTTTTCTTCTGTGCTTTCTTTCTTTTATCCAATTAATGAAAATTAATATGCTTCTTTTATTCTTCATGTCTTACTAAATTCTCTAGTTTTGGATTAATGGTATAAATAAAATATGGAGTACTAATGAGTTCTCTTTATCAATAATTCCATGATATTTTCAATATACCAGGTCTTTAATTAATGCACATAGTGGCCATATATATAGTTTTTTTATAGTGGCCTTATGTATAGCTAATATAAGGTGTAATATGGATCCTAGGAATAGGAATGTAGGCACAACTAAGTATGTTAGGTTGGTATGATGCAAGAGTAGCATATTGATTGTCATGTCTCAAATTTATAGAGATAAATTATTATGAGGGGGTTTTAATAGTACACACTTTACTTACTCTTCTAAGATTTTCATAGGGTGGCAGACTTTGGAAGTTTAGAGTGGTATAGAGTTTGGAAGAGTTTATCTATCCTTATCTCTTCACACATGACTGAGCGGTTGGTGATGCATATGCTCTGAATAATATTAATATAACACAGAATTATTAGAAAACATATTGTATTAATATTCCATCAATCCAAAATAATTTATCCTAATAGTATTTCATTCAATTATTTTTTATTTTCAATTAAGTGATTGAATCTCCACTAAAACTTATTTTTATTGAGTAGAAAATTATTGTAGTTGATGTAGATAGTATAAGTATCTACAAGTAAATATTCTTCCTCGTGGGATTGATAATATACTCTATCAATATATTACTTGATTTGGCACATATACTTGCATATATAAAGTGAGGTTTTTATAATTTTTATATCATAGAAAACATAAGCTTTGTTTAGAGATTGATAGAGCCATAAATTATTTTCTTAATTCTTTATGTTACTTTGTCAGTCCCATCAAGTTTTTGGTACCGTTGTCAGGGAATGATTTATTTTATTTGCAAATTTTTTATATAATTGAATTAATTATAAAATTAGACATACTCATAATTTATTCATAATATTATATTTGCATAACTATATTACATTTGGTGTTGTTGTTATTTATATTGCATTGCATTTTGCATTAACAGTTAAAGTCATTAGTCATGTTTGAATTATATTATTTAAACACCACAATGCTTGCTATAGAAGTGCCATAGTGTTTGCCTTGATTTTAGTATGGTTCTATAAATTAAAATTTAACATCTTCTAAAAAAATTATATAAACTAGCACCGTAGCATTTATCTTCGAAGCGTCGCAGTGCCGATCAAACTTAGTCATTAAAATGCTGTTAAGTCATTAGTTAAAAGAATTGTATGGATTGAAAGTCACATTATTGATTTTTGGTAAGCATCGTAGCGCTCAAACTAATGCTGCGGCACCATATAATTTTCATCACTACAACATTGATAGCACCGTAGCGGTCAACTAATACGACCTCTGCGCTAACATGTGGCAACACTGTAGTGGTGGCCCGATTCCAAGAAGTCATTTTGATTTCTTAGAACTAGCACCCCTGTGCCACATGGGCTAAACCACTGTAGAATTTAAATTTGACCATTTTTTCATTTAATGCATGCAAAATGAGCGCCACAGCACCATACCTTTCAGTGTCACAGCGCTTCAACATTTATAAATTGGCTTATCATTTTCATTTCATTTCACCTTGCATTCTATCCAATTCTCCTTTTTACTCTTTATCTTTTCTCTATAGTAATGTCCCCCTTAAACCTCTGGATCAGGGAAGAAGAGAGTTGTTACATATGATGAACAAATTTGTTTATGAGGCAGCTGAGGCTATGTATACAGATTGGATAATCACTAAAACTCTGATCCTTGAATGTGGTTTCCTTAACCCAACCCAACCATTCCTTCAAGCCATTTCTACTAGAGGTTGGGCTCATTTCTGTGAGGAATCATTTGCAGCTATTGTCAATGTTGTGCGTGAATTCTTTGCCAATGGGAAGGAGGCTACTGATTTCAAATATTTTGTTAGAGGGAGATGGGCACCTTTTAATTCTTCTAATGTTAATAGAATCCTTAGAATATAAGATATAGAATTTGATGAATATTTACCTTTTAGCCATGCACCGTTTGATCCCCAAGAAACTTTGTACCTACTCTGTGGACCAAATAGTGGAGCTAGGTAGAACACTAGAGAAGAAAGAATCATTAATTTTCTTGTCACCTTTATGACTCAAACCTCTAAGGCCTGATTTCATCTCTTCCAACATTCTTCCTTGTATAAATATTAATGAAGTAACCAGGGATAGAGCCTTCCAAAATTTTGCCATTTAAAAGGGATACACTGTTATCATTGGAAAGTTAATAATATCCCCTTACATACATTATGAGGGGATTTACATCAGTGGGTCTAGGCCATCATTCTTTAATTTATGCTCTTTGTGTAGCAGCAAGAGTGAGGGTTGATTAGAATGAAGAACAGTTATTCCCATAGCTGCTCTCACTAGGGGTAAATTTTTGAGCTTTAAACAATCTGATAGAAAAGAGATGGATCTTAGCGAGCCTAGTTCTTTTGGAGGGTGAGGGAGTAGTAGCAACAAGAGGAGTGCCAGACTCCTAAATCTTTAAGTGATCAGGTGGCAGACATGAGTGTGAAGATGGATAGAGTGATAAAATTTTGTAAGGAAACTGAAGATTGGAAGTTTGAGATGAAGATGCGAATGGCGCATACTATGGACTAGCAAGAAATATATTACATGTATACATCTAATTTTAATGAAGCTCTGGTTGGTATGTTTAGAAGCAATCCATTCGTAGAGAGGCCTGATCAGTATGAGTTTCCTTTTACACCTAAGTATAAACCCTTTGTGTGGTAGCCTGGATGGAGAGATGATGAGGAGGAAGAATATAAGGAAAATCCTGATTCTAAGGGGTAGGCTCAAGCGAGAGAGACAGAGAGTGAGAGATTAATGCTTATTTTGTTGCATTTTCTTATTTTGTATTTTTATTTATAGTCTGGATAAAGACTTTAAACTTAGCGCTTCTAGGATATAACCCACGTATGTGTGATACTAGTACTAGTCATGATTATGTTAATAATATGTCATGTTTATTTTCAACACATATTTTATATGAAAGTAAGTATTTGTAATATTTATTTATGTGTTTATTTACATATTAGAAAATTTCTATCATGCTTAAATCATTATTATCCTTTAATTACTTTTATATTATGATAATTTAATTAACTCTTATAAAAATGATAATTAAAAATTATAAAAAATCAGAATAATAATAAAACCCTAGATTCCAGTTTGAATGAACTCTGTTTATACTTCATAGGTTGGAAAATCTAATAGTTAACTCATTCAACCATTTGAGCTGTTACACTAATTTGAATTTATAGGCTATACCTTTATGAATTTCATTTTTTAAAATTTTAAGATAAATAATTAGTATTAAAAATTAGATATGAGTAAATTAAAATTTAAAATCATAGCTAACCTAAAGATGGAATTAGTAATCTCATCAAGTCCATACATTAAATTTAGTAAGACTGCGAATCCTAAAGTAGAAGCTAATATTTAAAATTATTAATTTTGTATTCCACAAAATAAAAAAAAGAACTACAAATAGTTCTTAAAAAGAAAAAAATGAAAAATATCAAAAGAAAAAGATGAGTACATTCAAAAATTGGTATCAGTGAAAGCTTAAGATTTGAAATACAATCTTATACAAAACTATAAATGATAAGATGAGAAAAAGCTAATGTAAGGGTTGGTGAACTAATGAATGTACAATTTTAACTACAACCATATCCAATTATTAAAACTACATTATTCACTTCAATATTCAAAAGTTAAAGATTAAATCTATAACAAATCATTGCAAATTGGTAAACATAATAATGATTGATTAAGTTTAATTATTAGTATTTTTCTAAACTAAAAGTATAGCTTTGCTTCATTGTTACTAATTCTAAATAGTGATGTATTATCCTATATTTTAGTAATTTTATTTTATTACTTTTTATTTTGGTTAATCATTTAATCTGAATTATAAACTTTATTTACTTGAGGCAAGCAAGAGTTCAAGCTTAGAGGATTTGATAAGTGTAAAAAATATTATATTTTATGTGTTAATTTGTCAATGAAAATGTATTATTTTTGTTGTATTTGTATAGGAAAATAAAGAAAAGGAGCAAAGTTTTAAAGTATGGTACAACACCGCGGCGTCAGACACAATGCCGCTGCGGCACCATCATTAGCACCACCGGAGCACCCTAAATATGGAAATGACGGCGCTTAGTCTCTATTACAACGTTGCAGTGTTGGAGGAGTCAGCGCCACAAAGCCACCCAAATATATATTAACTTTAATATTTAGGGTATGTTAAATTTTTGTACTTGTCATTTATAATTTATACTTCTAACCACTATCTTCTTTTGCTTGCTATTGTGGGGATAATAGGACTGCGAGCTAAAGACCCTTGTGTGTATGCATGCATAGGATTCCTCCCTAAACCTTAGGTCCTTGAAAAAACCATGCCTTTATTATTTTTAAACCAAATGACCCGCTAGTGAATAGAATTTTATTCGTTAGTGCTAAAATTAAGAGTGTGTAGCATTGACTAATTGCCTACACTTAGTTTTATTTCCTAAATATTTTATAAGATATGATGTTTTTAATATTTATAAGTTCTTCTATTTGATTTTCTTAAAATCATAATATAAATAATTATAAAAAAATAAAATAAAATAACTATGATAATGAAAATTAAATAATAAATGTAAACCAATTAAATAAATACAACATAAATGAATAAAAGAAATTAATAAATAAAAATTAAATTAAATTAAAGATAAAAACTGAATAAATTAAAATCATAAAATAAAAAAAATAAGAAAGAATATAGAAATTAAAATAAATTAAATAATTAAATTTAAATAATAAAAAATTAATTAAAATTAATAAAAATTTTGAAATAAAACTTTAATGATTTATACAAATTATATAAAAATTAAAGAATATTAAAGAAAATTAATTAATGTCAAATTAGTTAAAATTTAATAATATACAAAAGTAAATTCAATTTAATTAAATAAATTCATTAGTTAAATATAAAATAATTAAGTAATTTTTTAATAACTCATTAATAAATAAGAAGACCCTATGCATTGTGTTTGATTCTATTGGAGGACACAAATGCATTAAATTTATAGGTTTTTAATTAATCTTTACTAAATGGAAGGCTTATATATTGTGTTTGATTCCTTTAGAGGGCACAATTACATTAAATTAATGGGCCAAGGAATTATTGGTTAGATATTTTGAAGCAATTTGGAGTATTTATTTAATATATATTCTTTAAAATAACTATTAATAATTCATCTAATAAATGGTTAATAAAGTTTCAAGGATTCCACACAATCATTCTATCATATATAGAAGAATGAATGCATTATAATTATGAGCCTTAGGACTTGACAATTAGTGACTTTTGTACTTTGAAGTGATTAACTACCATGATTCTTTAAAATCTAAAAAATAAAATAACTAAAATAAATAAAACACTCTAAAATTTAATTAATAAAATTCCAAAATACTAAAACTTAAATTTAAATTAAAATCTTCTTTGGCTTATAGCCATTAAATAACTTCAAACATAAATAGCCTAAACATCAAACCTTCTAGGACATATCAAAGCCTCTTAACTTTCTTCACACACTGCAGATGGTTTGATAGGACAATTGACTCTAATCTTGGGCTAGGTAGGTTGTGTGTTTTAGTGTGTTGTGGATTCCTTTGCCTGAAGGGTATTCTTTGTATATTTTTTTTTACTTTTTTTACTCTGGATGTTATATTATGCATGATTATTTTCCTCTCGGTGTACTACAAATTTATTAAATTGTGCACACCTCCATTACACCCATACATGTATTATATTTATATTTATGACCTCTTTACTTTATTGTAGGTGTAATGTAGACTATACTTAGGTACAAATGTAAATGCAAAAGTTGAATGTAGATGTAAAGAGTCAATTATGAATAAGAACGTCTATATTATGTATTTAGACCTAGTAGTAAAATTTAAGAGTTGTAAAAGGTTTAAAGATGTTTGCTTACACATACATAGGGCTCCAAAGGATAATAACCCATCTTCCTTTGAGTGAATTCTCTTTTGGAATTATACAAAAGATCCAGGAGCCAGACAATATAACAACTAAAGTAAGCAATCATATTTAAAACCTACTTCACTTATAGGAATAGAAATTTAAGCTTGTTATGGTGGAGCTTGGCCACCTTACTTTTACAGTAGACCCTAAGTTGTATTTTCATTTTAAATAAATGAATAAAAATTTTATTTATGCACCATTTCATAAATCATACATGACTTTAGTTAGATGTTGTTGTATATTTAAGAGTCTTAATTAAACTTTCTAAACTAAACATCCTTGATTTCTTAGGAACTGAGCCATCCTATCTTGCATTCATAAGGAGATTGATTATGTCTAGGATGTTAGCTAGCTGTCCATTCCTAGCAGACATTAGTCTAGATTGTTCACCCCTTAGTGTCTTGTCTAAATTCTAAATAAATTATAAAATTCTAAATTTCTTCTTAAACAAATATTAATCAGTCTCTAGAATTTTAAACTCAAATTTAAATCAAATCTTTATATAATTAAAAAGTATAATCATCACTTTAATCAAGAGATTTATCTTTAAAGATATAATTACCTATAGAAGCGTACCACTATAGGGAGCCTAAAACGCAGATTAAAATAAACCCTATCTTAGTTTCTTCCTAAGTAGTTGAAAATCTTTTGGATATAAATTATAGCATATACTTGGTTAGTTTCATTTTCAAAATGATAAGTGAATATTTTCTTTATTCTTTGGGAGGAAATAAACATTCCTTATGTAGTGTTTGATTTATGAAAATAAATTTTGTTTATCTTTTCAAGTTGATATTGAAGAATTAGTCTATCTCTCAAGGTAGTATAATATTGGCTATACAGATTTGACTAAAGAAATATAAAGAAAATCAGTGACATATTTATTTATCCACAGCTTGAAGGTGTCGACCATTAAGAGGTTGTAGGCACCAAAGGAAGTATTACTTCCCATCATACAAGAGGGAAATAGAGATGCAACTTCTATTTCCTTAGTGAAGGTTCATATCCCTTCCATGGCTAGAGGCATAAGAATTGATTAGGATGTTATGAAGGTGTTACAAACCAACCTTATATAACCTATAGATAGAAAAAGTTATACTGTATCAAATAGTGATAGTACAAAATCTCAAGGATCAAATTGAAGAGAACTACATAAATTTCAAATAATTTAAAGACAATATAACCACTAAAACTTCCATTAAAACTGAGAAAATACTCATCATTAATAGCTTTTTCATTCATCTCATAATTTTTTACTATCAAAATGATTTATTACAAAATGTACATAGAAGAGATGGTGTATATCATAGGAATAGGCCACTATTACTAAGAAAATTTGACTAACATACTTATACAGACTTGGATTATAAGACTTGCAATCTTTCATCTACTTAACCAGCCCCTTCCCATTTTCTTGACTTACAATTGATATAGAATGTGAGCATGAGCAACTACAATGCAGTAGGCTACATTCAACTCACTTGAGTTTCTAATAATGATTTCCATAAATAATAACAAAAAATATTAAGATAAAACAAATTCATCCATGCTAAGGTCCAACCAAATTTCCTAAAATAAATAAATATACATAGAGCAATAAGATATATCTCTAAAGTATCAATAAAAATAGTAGAACATTAATAAAGTGATATATATTATCCAGTAGATACGCAAGTATACATGTCGATCAAGTAATAAAGTGATTGAGTGAGGGTCAATCCTATGATGAAGTGTTATGTTAGATTGCAATCAATCTAGTACTATCTAATATAGATGCAAGGTTTACCCCACTCAATAAAATGATAGGTTTTTTATTTCAACCAATTATAAAGAATGCAAAAGATAATGAGATACCAATATATGAAATACATTTTGGACTAATACTTGTAGAACAATAATATTTTCTTAATGAGACTTTTATATAATGATGTGGATTATAGCATATGCATTTTAAGATCTTTGTCAAGCTTATAGAGATGAAAAGGGAAGTTTGTAGCCTTCCTATAATTCTTTTATCTCTGTAGAACCTAGAAAGTTTAACATCATATGTGTAGGCATACCAACATTCCATTTAAGTACTTCTATTTGTTCCAAAATTATTTCATTGAGGCAATATATCACACTAGATATTAACTACGCACATGGCCATTGCATGCATTAAATTAGGAATAGAAGATATTAAAAACATTCATAATTTCATTCAAGACATGATATTCTACATTAGTACTTATATTTTGTTTACATCATTAGTCCAAAACTCAAAAACTAGCTAGAGCTATATGAATTAGAAAGCAAACACATCTTCATTTCTCTCATATAAGAAAATATAAGGGAAAAATAATGACAAAAAACTTCTCCAGGACAATACAAACAACTTCTCCACACTCTTTCCTCCTCTAATGGTTGGATTACTTACACAAAAATGCCTAAGATCTATAATGAAAGAATCTTACACTGCACTTCCTTAGCCTCTCTTAGACTTTACTCTAAGGGGGCACTAAAAAACTACACTAAAAATTACATGACTCTATTGAAATTGATATAACTTCTAAACAAAAGAACTGAGAAACTATTTATAGTAAGTGCAAAATTGGCCTCGGGCATTTTATCACTTGAAATGGTGGCACCATGACATTATGAGATGAATTAGTCCTCGATGTTGTTGTGCTTGCTCTGCTGTGATGTTGTACTAACTTGGGATATCTAATGTCTGAACCAGTGTGTCACTTGACTGATTTAACATGGCTCCATCTTTTACCAACTACTCCACCATGTCATTAAAATTTTTGAGCATTATAGACATGTAATCCAACACTGTGGCATTTTAATGCTTGGCACTCTAGCACTTAAATTCTTGAGACTTAGGTGCTGCGACATGGATTTCTAATGTCATGGCACTATGATGTGCTATAGCACTAACCTTGACTCCACCATGGTACTGAATTATTTGACATTTTTTTGAGGTTCCGGCACTATGATTCCCTAATCTGGTGCCAAGGTATTGCTTATGCTACGGTATTGGTACTTAGAGCACTACAATACTAGTTCAATGCATATGAAATTTTTTTCTTTTTCTAAGATTTCATGCATAGCATCAACTAAAATACAAAATTTTCATTGAATTTAAAATTAAGAAATAGTATAAAATTTACCCTTAACAAATTTCATGTAACTTAAGCTCTTGCTTGTCCTCAAGCAATAGTGTAATCTCCTATTAATTAGCTTAATAGCCCAAATAAAAATTATTAATTTAAAATTACTAAAATATAATATAATACATTATAGTTTAGATTCTTTTTGGATTTGAGCTTCCATTAATACCATTTTTTGAATGTACTCATCATTTTTCCTTTTTCAACTTTCTCTTTGATTTTTCATGTTTATATTTTTTCATACCTTGAGTACATATTAATAATTTTGAATATCAGTTTAGGTTTTATCCCTCTAGTAACCCTAAATAAATTTTATGTAAGGTTTTATTAAGAGTGCTAATTCCATAGTTAGGTTTACAATCTTCTTCATAATTCAAGCTTCACAATTCTTTTCTCCAAACTCAAGTATTCACTCTTTAATTCAGTAGTCTATGGAAGAGTGTATAGCTTCTAAGTTAAAGACAAGGCAATGACTTAAATGATCTTTCTTAGTTAATTATTAAGATTTTCAAATTATAAATTACTTTGCATTGGTCATTCAAATTATCATCTAAGGTTTTATTATTATCTTAATTTTAGATAATTTTTAATTACTATAGTTATTTTGGCTAAATGAATAATCAAAGTGCAAATGCTATGTTTAGGATAAATTTTATCAATTAAGCATAAAAGAAAATTTAATCAAATGTAAATTACATAACAAAACAATTTAAACAAAAGTAAACAAATACTATCACCAAACAAATTAACATAATACATAATAGAATAATTAGATAACTAAAAAGAAATTCAAACACAAAATAAAATTGGGTTGCCTCCCATCAATGCTAAGTTTATAGTTTTTAGCTAGATTATTCTGATTATTCTTTTTGATGATGAACTAAATCAGTTATACTTCTCAGACAATCAATGTGCCCCCCTAAATAAGGCTTCAATCTGTGTCCATTGACTTTAAAAATGTGCAAACTTTTTTTATCTTGAATTTTAATAGCTCCATAGGGAAATACTTCCGTAACAGTGAATGTTCTTGATCACCTTGATTTTTTTCTTGGAAACAATTTTAATGTAGAGCTAAAGAGCAAAACCTCTTGTCTAAGTGAAAATTCTTTCTCAAGAAGCTTATGATCATGACTTTTTTTTATTTTATCTTTATAAATTTAGCTTTTTCATAAGGCTAATTTCTAAATTCTTCTAATTCATTCAGCTATATTAATCTTTGTTTCTCTTGCTCCCTTAAGATTGAAGTTTAATTCTTTAACTACCCATAATGCCTTATGCTCTAATTCTACAAGAAGGTGGAAAGCATCTCCAAAGACTACTCTATAGGGATATATTCCAATAGGGGTTTTAAAAGTAGTTCTATAGGCCCATAAAATATTATTTAGTTTAACAGCCTAATCCTTCTATTGACTTCATTTTTGTATGAGGTCAGTAGGACCAATCCAAACCTTTGGATCATTTCAAACCATAGAATCAATTTTGACCCTAGGAACAGTCTGATCTTAGATCAACCCAGACTTTAATATCAATCCAGATTCAAATCAATCTTAATCTCACATTAAATTTAAACTCAATTCAATCAAACTCCTGATTAAACTAAACCCTAGGATCTTCCTAGAACCTAGACCCTAGGATCTACTCCAGACCTTAGGACTCCTAGACTCTAGGATACTTCTAGCATCCAAACCCTATGATCTACTCAGGTCCTAAATCTATCTAGACCTAAGAACCAATCAAGAATTCAAAATTATTCAAATCCAGACCATTCAGATTTTTGAATCAATTCAAATCTCATATCTACTCAGGCTTCTAATCCATCTAGGTCTTAGGATCCTCTTAGATCTTAGATATATTCAGACCCTAAATTAACTCAAATTCTATGATCAATTTAGATTCAAATCAATCCTAATCTCAATCCAATCAAGATCTTAATTCAATTAAAACCTCAATTAAAATCCAGGCTTCAGTCCAGTCTAAAATCCAAGTTCTAATTCAATCGTTGATCCTGCCTTTGATCTAGCTCAAATCTTTTTCAATCACTTATGATCACCTCAAATGATCATAAATGATTCAAATAATTCAATTCTAATCATCCAAACCTAAAATCCAGCTCAAATCCAAAAATCCAGGCTAAAACCCAAGGCCAAAGGTCTAAGTCCTAAAAACCTTTTCCAGTGAATTTTTAAATCTTTCAAAACCCAGTCAAATGACCTCTGATTCAGGGTTTGTCAGTTACATACTGATGTGACATGTCTCTAGAGGCAACTCTCTAAATTTGAGCTCATTCTGAGGTCTCTAATCCCAAAAACTGAATTGAAATCCATAGGCTGTAAAACCTTTAAATATTTACAGCCTATGCCACTTGACCTTGCACCCAGTGGATTCTGACCTTGGAGCTTTCTCCAAAGCCACCAATCACTTTTAGACCCTTGATTATGACTTATTGAATATTAAACTGTATTTTGTTGGACTCACTTTGACCCCGAGTTGACCAGGGATCACAATGACCAAAATACCTCTTGGGGGTATGAATAGTCATCTTTAACTAAATAAGCTCCAAATCAGATGCAACCACCTCCAGCAAGTTCCAAATATCAAACTCAATCTGTTGGACCCAAAACTAGCCCCTGGGTCAACCTAATTGACCAAGTCAACCTAGGTTGACCTAAAGGCCCATTAAGGGCCCAAATAGGCCAATTTGACTCAAATGACCCATTTAAACCTTGAAAACACTTCTACCAGATCCCATTCATCATTTCTGGTCAACCAAGTCAACCCAGGTTGACCAACTCAACCTTTAAGCCTGTTTACATTCAATCAAACTCCAAATTAACATCAAACCCATTCAAAACTCCTCTTGACACATTCTCCAATGATTTGGATTTGATTGGACCCATGGACCCAGTCAATAGTTGACTTGGTCAACTGGACCCATGGTTGGTCAAAATTAGCCTATATGGCTCAATTCAATGCACTTAATTAATTCAACCCACTCAAACTCCATTAAACCTCCAAATCCTTGCCTTTTTAAGTATCAAATACATTTGAAACCATTAATGATTCAAATTTGATGTGTTTGACTTGGTCAATTCTCAAGCAATGGTTAAATCAAATCAAATGGGTTATCTCATTGCATTCAATGAAATCAATTCATTCAAAATTCACTAAACACTCAAATCTATTTCAAATGATATTTTGAACCTATCTAGACTTGTCATGAGTCAAATCATGGACATTTGAACCTAGTCAATGCATTAGGAATTGGTCAAATCAACTTATACACTCATTAATTTGCTTTCATATCCAATCCACCCATTTAAATTCCTTTGAATCCTTTCCATCAGTTCCTCAAAGCCTCCTCACTGCCACCTCAGCCACTTGACTTGTTGACTGGTCAACATAGTCAACAAACTCCTTTAAATGGCTTAAAAATTTAAATGACTTAACTTAAGCTTAATCTTTCCCTTTTAAATCATTCGAGCAGCTTGAATAGACTCTAGAGGCTTCTAAAAGCCCTCTTAATCCCAGATTTAGCTCTTAATCACATGCACATGTGTTCAAAAGGACAAGGGACTTTACATGTCACTAGTCCTTTAGGCCTTTTGATTCTCTGCTCCTACCTACTCCCAGGGCAGGTGGCAACATCCTGGCTAGTCTCCAAGTTGATCAAGACCCTCCATTCAATTTAGGGTCGTTTGAACTAGGGAAAAATACTCAAAATGAGCCTCATTCTAATCCCCATATTCTCTCACTACCTCAATCCTCTCCAGTAGCTCTCACATTTTGTTTGAGCTCCCAGGAGTTTCCAACATATTCCAAGCTCAGCCCAGCCGGTTAAGCCTCGCTGGCAACGGGATCCCGGCCACCTTGACATTAATTCCATCCAAGCTCCAATCTGTTCAATCCGTTGGCTATTTGGTTACGATTTTAACTAGAATTTTATGCGTGGATAGACTATAATTTCAGAGAATCCAAAATCCCTCAAATCCATCAGTTAGATATTCCTAAAACTCAAACCCTAGCTAAGCGCACTTAGTTTGAATTAGCTTTTCGAAGAGCAATTTTAAAATGCCAAAACCAGTTCCACATTAATTATGTTCATGAGGTTAATTCATGTTTAAAATTTGGTGTGATTTGGTTTCCTGAATCGAGAGAACGAGCATATCTTCTATATTAGGGATTAGTTCATTTTTTGCATGCGTTACGTGAGATCTTAACCATTGATCTGCGAATCAATGGGTAAGATCACGCTGTTTTATTCTTTGGTCCGACCGCACGAGGCTTCGATCAGTTAGATTCCTCATCCAACTAAATCTTATCCGTTGATTAGAGACCGTGGGTAATCCAACGGACCATAACACGTGCTGACTCATTTAAGTCATTTGTGAGTGGGTCCCGCCGCCATCTCAATCATTCGGCAATGATTGCACCGCTGCACAATCATTGCCTATGATTGTCGCCACCGCCGTGTTTTGAAACAGCCAATCAAGAGCTGCCACGTGTCATCCCGCCGCAAGAATTCTTTTTTTAATTAAAATTTAATTTTAAATTATTTTAAAAACCAAAAAACTTTGAATAATTATAATAAATTAAATATTAATCCAAAAATTCTCTATAATATATCAAATTGATCATATATAAATCCTCTTTAATTTAAAATTAAAATCATTCAAAAATATTAAATATATTTTTAAATAATTTTAAAAGCATTAAAATTTGATATTTTATTATTATTGACTAATTAAAATAAATCAACTTAATTTTATAATTTTAAAATAAACTTATTTTAAAATCATTTCAAATCAGATAATGCATTTAAAATATTTAAACCTTAAAAATTAAATTAAATTCAAAATATTTCTATTTTAAGTATTTTAAATAATTCCAATATTTGAATATTTAATTAATATTGAATTAAATATTATATTAAGTATTTTAAAATTAAATTTTATTTTCAAAATATTTTCAAATGACCAATGGGTCTCTCAAAACATTTGAAAATTATTCAATGATATTTTAAGATTATTTTCATAATATTTTTCTTTAAAAACATTAATATTAAGGCATATATTTCAATTTCCTTGGAGGATCTTTCAACTTTCTTGGAGGAAACCTAGTAAGGTGATTGGTTTACCTTGGATCAAGATTTGGTGAATTCTTGCTAATATTTTCTTTACCTAATTCAATGTTGCCACAATAACTTTTTATTTTTTTATTTAGACTTGTTTTTGTGTGATTCATAATCTCATCATTACATCCTATTAACAAATGTAAGGAGATATAGCATGATTGTGATTCTTGGTGCAAACTAATAATCTTTTTTTGTGCTAAATTTAAATCTAGTTTGAATCATCATGTGACCTTGTGTGTGAATATTTTGAAGTGGTTTTATTGCTGTAGAAACTCCATAATATCAGTAATCAAATTGTATATTTTTAGATTTCATTTAAGCCCAAATTATTTTCAAATATCACAAGCCTTTTTTATCAACTAGTTGTAGATTTTCAGGTTATATGTTTTGGATCTAGTTTCAATCTGTTTGTGATTTTATTTGAGAATATTTTTGATTGATTTTATTGCTGTAGAATCATCATCTTATTTTTGATTGAATTTATTTTTTTTCAGAATTTATAAAGATCAAATTCTATTGTATTATTATATGTTATTGAGTTAACAAGTTGAGATTTTCTAGTGAAAATATTTGGAGACTTGTTTGCTTTCACTTGTGGCTTTTTTATTAAATAGTTTTTTGAGGCTTACTTCCTATTTCTTATTTGAATTATTAGTGATTTAAATCATACACTTTCAGATCCTTTTGGTTTTCAAATATTAATTTTTATTGGTTCTTTAAGTGGAACCTTGGTATATTGTGCATACTAGTCACATACATCTTGATTTTAAAAGTTTTGTGATACCCTTTTGACGATTTAGTTTATAAATTAAATATCTAATCATTTAAATATTTTAAATCATTATTATATTTTCTTAACATCAAATTTGAAATATTTTATAGTAGTCAACTTTTCATAAAATATTTTGATTGTATACAATTTTGTGAGTTAATTACTTTTGGAATATGGTTTTGCCTTGTGTTTGAGTCACCTTTAGTTTATCTTATATATTGTTATATCTATCATCTAAGGTGTCTTTTAACATATTATTCCCAAAAATTAAAATTATATAAATAGCACTCTTTCGTATGAATTTTGTGTAAGACTAGCTGCCTTTGGCTTAAGTGGTTTTCAACAAGTCTTACCATATCTTTTGAATTATTTTGAATTTAACTCTCAAATAGTTTTTTGTATTCTAAGTTGTTGTCATCGTACAATATATTTTATAAAATTTTCAACAACATTTAATTTGCAAAATAGAATACATTTTTCAAGTACTTACATTGCTTCAATTCCCACATTACCTAGTCTTTAAAAATTATTTTAAAAGTTATTTGCTTGCATTTTTCTTCACAAATACATTTAGAAACTTCATTTAATTATATTTGCATCTTCATATAATTTAATTCCTTTGTTTTATTGTGATTAAAACTTTATTTTTGTGTGGGGCTTGAGAGCAATTTCTTGAAAATTATTCTTTTGTGAGATCTAAATTGTTACACTTATTTTTTCCTTTCTTTTGTGACTTGTATTATTATTGTAAGGATCTCATCGTCGTATGAGGTAGGACCATCTCTATTATATGAGGGGTATGGTTTCTTGTAACTAAAGGATTTGGTCTTAATTGAATCTTAGTCAGGGGGCTAGGCGTGGAGTAGGCCGATTTTGGGTTTGGGCTGAACCAAATAAAAATTCTTTATGTTCTCTTTATTGTGATTTGCTTTGTTTTTTATATTACACTCACATCACTAACTTTTTAACAAAGTAAAATTAAATAAATTTTTTATATTACTGCTCTAATTAGTGCACAACCCAATTCACCCTCCCTCCACTCGGGTTGCCATAGTGTTTCTCAACACCTAACGACAACTTTTTATGGAAAGTAGCATATAGGTTACCATGGAAACAGACTTAAACCTAACTTCTATTTTTGATGGAGAGAAGCATATAGGCTATAATGGGAGCAAACTTACACCAAATGACTATTTTTATGGAGATGAATCCTAAATGAAAGGACGCCTACATGGGGCTTACATCAATCCAAAAGGAAAGATTTAGATTTGTAGATTTCTATTAGAAAGTAGATGATTTATTCCTTTATTAAAAAACATTTCTCTTAATTGCCTAAACCTTATCAAATGGCAAATAGGAATAGATTCAAAAGTGAAGAAAAATGTAGATTAATTCCAATCAAACCAAAAAGTTCCAGGGATTTGGATTTGTTGACCCAGACTATGCTCCTTAAAAGCTAAACTGGGGTCTCCCTTATATATTTTTAAATTGAGGAAAGAAATTTAACCTTTTCAATTTTCTTATATGATTTTATATATAATAGAATATCAATGTATGATGATGAACCTAGGATCAAAATTTTGAAAGTCAAGCATTAAAAAAATATTTAAGGAGAATTAATTTTTTGAGATTTAAGGTTTTGAAAAAGGAAGCCATTTAGCAATTTAATTTTCTGACACACTTTGTGCATCTTTTATTTTGTGGTGCACTTTGTGCATCTTTTATTTTCACCATGCTTTATGAATCTTTTATTTTAGCATGCATTATGCATCTGTTATTTTATAGCACACTTTATGCCTCTGTTATTTTGGTGCACTTTATACATATGTTATTTTGGTGCACTTTGTGCATCTTTTCATTTCTTGGTAAAGAGGATTCCTTTTGAAAACATTAAAATGAGCGTTCTCAATTGTAAGATTATCTTCCAAACATAAGAGAATAAAAATTCACTTTCTTATATATGAAAGAAATATTTATAAAATAACTCCAATTCCTTGACAAGAATGGTAACTTGAAAAGGAAAATTATTGAATGGATTTTTTATCATGCTAAAGATGCCTATATGATATAAAATAGTTAAAATTTTGATAAGAATTTTATTTCTAAGTCAATTTTATTTTGATATAGATTTAAATCTCAATTGTAATTTTAGTAATAATAGACCTAGTGAGGGCATTGTGACTTTGGCCGATCAAGTCATTAATAAGAGTACACGTTTTAGATATCTTGGATCTATTGTTCAGAGTGATGGTGATATAGATGGGGATATTATCAGCAGAATCCAAGTTGGATGGTTGAAGTGGAGGAATGCATCGGGCTTATTGTGTGATAGAAAAGTACCCCTCAAACTTAAGGGAAAATTCTATAAGATGGTGGTGAGACCTGCAATGCTTTATGGTGCTGAATGTTGGCCATTAAAAGAGAAGCATAATTCTAAGTTAAGTGTTGCAGAGATGAGGATGCTCAGGTGGATGAGTGGCTTTACCCTTAGAGATAGGATACGAAATGAGCATATTCGTGAAAAGGTTGGAGTAGCTCCAGTGGAAGATAAGATTAGAGAGAGTCGCCTTAGATGGTTTGGTCACGTAAAACGGCGGCCTCCCGATGACCCGGTTAGGAAAGTAGAGGTCTTAGATTTGACTTATGTTAAGAAAGGTAGAGGTAGACCTAAAAAGACTTGGTTAGAAAATATTAGAAATGATCTTTCTTTATTAGATTTAAACGAGAATTTGACTTTTAATAGGACACAATGGAGAAAAAGGATTCATGTAGCCGACCCCACGTAGTGGGATAAAGGCTTGATGATGTTGTTGTTGTTGTATAGATTTAAATCTAAAATAGAATTCTACCCACAAACAAAAGGTGGGAGGGAGGGAATATACGTTTCTCTATAACTTTGATCTATCACAAGCCTTTCTACCTTTAAGTATTTAGTAGAGTCAACTGCAACTTACTTGTTTTTAAGATTTAGGATAGAGATCAATTTTTATTAAGAAAAATGAATCAAAACCTTCTAATAGAAATATAAACACAAGTTCTAAAAAAAATTTCAGACCAAGGGGTTTTATTTCTTGATTTTTTTATTCTTAATTTTTAGAAGATTTAACTTAGGACCCAATCTGAAAGACTTTAAACTAGGGGAAGTTTTGAATCAGGATTTTGATTTTTAAAGGATTTAAATCAGGATCCAGTCTAAAACCTAGGGGAATTATTGAATCAATATTTTTTCATTTTCAAGGATTTAAAATAAGACCCCATCTTCAAGACTAGGGGAAGTTATTGAATCAAGATTATTATTTTTTTAAGGGATTTAAAAGAGGATCTAGTCTGAAAGACTAGAGAAAGTTATTGAATCAGGGTTTTTTATTTCAAGGGATTTAAAATAGGACCCAATCTAAAAGATTATGAGAAGTTATTGAAGTTGGAATTTGAGTTTAGTTTTAATGATTGGATAATAACTCTAATCCAAATGAATTTAAATTGGAGGGGATGATTGATGCTTGATTTGAGTTTGGATTTTTTAACAATTATTTGACTAGGATCCTTACCCATAAGTTTTAGATTAAGAAGATAGAGTTTGACAAGATTTGGATTTGGATTTAGATAGTGAATTTAGTGAAAAAAATTTTAATTTAGATTTAGACAACGACTTCAGTGAAGAGAATTTATACAAGAGGGGAGACAACTTTATAATTATTAATCTAAAGTCTGAAATTTACATATATATACAAGACCATACCTATGCAAGACTATACACAGGTAGCACATGTAAGTCTACACATATGCAAGACTACAAACAGGCAGCAACCCTCCTAGACCTAGGACCGATTAAGTATTTTGATTGGCCTAGTTCGCTTGGTTTTTAGGATGAAACATAGTAATCATGGGACATGTTTACGTGAGGACAACATAATTAGAATATAAATGAACATGCAAATGTAAGACTATACAAGGACAAAACCCTTACCTGACCTAGGACCGATTCAGTATTCTGGTTAGCCCATTCCGCTTGGCTTGTAGGATGAAATCAAGTAATCATGGGACATTTTTATATGAGTAAATATAGATAACAAAATGAGAATTTAAATAAACATGTAAATGTAAACGTACAAATGCAATACTATACATGGGCAGAACCCCTACGTGACCTAGGATAGATTCAGTATTCTGATTATACTAGTCTGCTTGATTTTTAGGATGAAACTAAGTAACCATAAAACATATTTACATAGTAAACATGGACAACAAAACTAGAATAAATAAAAAAACATGCAAAAATGTATAAGCATATATAAGGCTAAACTCGACATGAATATATGGAGTTATACTAGACATACATATACAAGGCTATGCTAAACATGTATATAAAAGACTATAATTTTAATAAACATGCATATACATGAAATTTAATAGCCCAAATATTTAATTAAATCTATATATATTTAAAAAAATTTGGTCTTTACTAAAGATAAAGAGAGAAGTCTATCCCTAGTGGAGTCCCTATAAAAATTTGTGGACAAATTTTACGTTCACCACATGGTTTACTTTAAATATTTCTTTAATCAAGTCTCTATAGATAAATATTGTACCATCCTGAGGGACAAACAAATGTTTCACTGTTTGATTTAAAAAGAGAAACTTGATATATTTTCATGATCAAAAGTAGCATAAGGAATATTCAATTCATCCCTAAGGATAAAAGAAATATTCTCCTATCATTTTAATCATGAAACTAAATTAATGGATTTATTTTCACAATCAAGCAGAATAAGTAAAATTCAAATTATCCTAAAGGATAAAAAAATATTTACTTATCTCTTTGATTATGAAATTAAATCAATGTTTAAAGCTTAGGTCTATATCCATTAATTTTCCCCCTATCTTAGAAAGAAACTAAGGTAGGGTTTATTTTAATTCTATGTTCTAGACCTCCTATAAGGGAAAGGTCCAATAGTTAATTATAACTCCTAAGAGAATACTCTAGATTAAAGTGAAGATAAAAGTTTTAAAATTCATATAAATTTAAAGATAAGTTTGGGCTATCAAGATTTCAATATACGGGCTTTAGATTGTAAATTCTTAACTTGGATTTGGAATTTGGATTTAGACTTTAGATTTTGGAATGATAGAATAAGATAGGATTGTGCACAAATTGAGGGGTGTATACAATCTGGACTTACACTTACCTAGAGTGAGTTGGTAGCTAACAATCCTAAGCACAATCAATCATTGTATGAATGCAGGATTAGATAGGCTCAATCCTAAGAATTCAGGAATTATAACTTAGAGGACTATATTTAGAAGCTTATAATATGTACATGATCATACAATGAAAAATGTATGAGTAATAATGTATAAATAAATATTTTTTTCATTAATAATTTTTTAGAGTATAACCTAGGATCTTCTATAAATTAAAGGTAGCTAGGCTCCACCAACAAAAAGCTTAAATATTTATTCCTATACAAATATAGATTTGAATATGATTATTTATTATAGTTATTAATCTTATGGCTTTAAGATCTTCTACAAAATTCCAAAAGATAATGATCTTAAAAAAAAAAAGAAGAATAATTTCCTTTATATATATATATATATATATATATATATATATATATATATATATATATATATATATATATATATAAGCAATCATGTTCAAATCTTTTATAACTCTTGACATTGTACAACTCAACCTTGCTATACAAAAAATACAAAATTTTAACATTTATAATTGCCTTTACATTTGCATTTACATCATTACCTAGATAGATTCTACTTTATAGAAATATAAAAGAACATATTATATATAAAGAAATGTGCAAATGTAATATAGTGTGAGTGTATGTAGATAATAAAGCGGCCTAAGAGCCTACTCTAAATGTGCATCAACAGAAATGTAAATATGACTTCCAGAGTAAAGAAAATAAATACACCAAATATGTGTACCCTCTTAGTGAGGCACTCTACAAGCAAACCGAACCAAATCACAGGCTTAGCTGATCTAGAGTTGGTTATCATAGCAAACAATCTAAGTGTATGTATAAGGCTATATGGCTTAGATATATCCTAAATTTTATTAGTTTGAAGTAGTTTACAAATTAAATTAGTTTGTTTAAGGTCATTGAAAGGTTGTTTGAATTTAAGTTTTAATATTTTAGAAGTTTTGAATTTCTTTTAAGGGTGTTTTAATTATTGAAGTTGTTTAACTTTAAGTTTTGAAGAACATAGAGCTCAAGAACTTCTAAGTGTGAGAAGTAATTGATTAGCAAGTCCTGGGTTTATATTTGTAATCCTACCAATCCTCCAAAAATAAGGTAGATAGGTTGCATAGTCTTTACATTTTAATTAAGTATTTTAGTTGTTAAGATTTCCAATCTAATATAACTTTAACTTCCTAAAAGGAGTCAAACACAAGGATATGAAATTTTAATATATAAATATTTTACTATTAATTTTTAATTATTTTAGTTCATTAATTATTAATTTAATATTTACTTTATATCAATTTATTCATGGCATTATTAGAACAGGCACGAGGATCTAGGTCTGCATAGGATACGTAACTCCACAGTCTGAGGTACTCCAGCCTAAAAATTTCATTGGTAGAGTGTGATTATTTATTAACTCAATTCAATGATTAATAATTTATAAAGTTTATAATTTATCATTTATATTCTGTCAATTTATTCATGGCGTTGTTTCAATGGGCATAAGGACCAAAGCCTCATTAGGACACGTAACCCCACAGCCAAAGGTATTCTAAACTATAAACTTCATTGATGGAGTGTATTTAATTTAATCCATTAAATTAATTATTTATTAAATTTTTAATGATTTATTAAACTTTTGTATTTATTGAATTATTTAATAAATTAAATTTGTCTAATTATTACCTTTTTTATTTACATTAAATTTAAAAATATATATATTTTTCATAAATACTAGACCCAATTATGAGTTCAATGCTTTTGAGTTTGTGTCATTTAGAATTTTTTATAATTAGTTATGATTTCTAAAAGTTTAACACATTATTGAATTAAATTTGACGAAATGTTAACTTTCTGATATACAATTAATTCTAAAAGTGTTATAATTTTAATACTTACTAGACCTAATTATGAGTTTAATTCCTTTGATTTTGTGTCAATTAGATTTTTCTATTATTAGATATAATTTTTATAAGTTTAGCATATTTTAATGAATTAATTAATTATTTAATTAGAGGTGATTTCTTATTTTTGTACCAAAATAACTCCAAACCTCTTAAAATCTTTCTCAAATATTACTGATGACTCCGAGGGATGATTACAAGTATTTAAAATTATTTTTTAATTTTTAATATTTTTTAATTATTTAATTGAATTAGTTATATTTTTATTTTTAAAATAGTTTTTATTTTGATTGAATTTCAAATGGCTTTTTTTAGCTTTTAATTTTGAGCAGTATGAAACTTAAAATGTATTTTTTAGATTTAATTTGGTCTTTTTATGAATTATATAAAATTTTAGGTCAATTATGTGTATCAATCCTAGGTTCACTAATTGATAGACCAAAGGAACTCCAAATACAGTGAAATTTGAAACATAAGTTCATAGGAACATGTGCTTCAAACATACTAAATTTGTGCTCATCAAACCTTCATATGTGTCACAATCAATTATCAAAGGTCAATATATCTAATCCTTTAATGATTTAATTTGGGCAATCTAGTGATTCAATTTGCGTGAAATCAATACCATTCTAATCATTACATAATCATAAACATTCCACACAAAAATCAAGCCCTACCTATGTGTGGATTAAGAGTAATGAATTTTTAAAATTTTGGATTAAATTATAACCTAAAACTTTAAAATTTTAATTTACCAATATCCAATGATCACCAAAAATTTAATTTGGGCACAGTGGCTTTCATGGGATAAATTTTTTTAAACACGTGTCAAGTAGAGGGAGCACTTATCCACATCAGTTGACTTCCTAAGCCATCTGATCTGATCCAAATCGGATCAACGACTCTAATCACGTATATGGTCCATAGGGGGAACACATTTGAAACCCAATAGCCATGGATTCAAAACCCTGGGGGCATGTGCGTGTTCTAGCAAGATCTGGGTCATTCGATTTGAATGCATGCACGATTGGACGACTCGAATTTGCCCCAAATCATTAGTTTAGTTTTGAACTAAAATATTAAATGCTCATAACTTCTTAAATACCCATCCAAATCCAATGAAATCTGAAACACAGCATCCCCACACTCTGATGAAGAGTAGGGAAGTGTTTGATTGCTTTCAAAAGTACTTTTTTAGAAAGTAATGTTGAAATGATAATTTAGGCTTAAATTGGGAAAATATGCATTTGGGTAATTATATGCATGAATCTTCAGTTCACAAAATGACAGATCAAATGATCTCCAAACGAAGTGAAATTTGAAACATATGTAAATCAATATATGTGCTTCAAATTCACTAAATTTGGGCCCATCAAATTCTCCTTATGTTTCAAAATCAATCATCAAAGCTAAATGCATCTATACCTTTGATAATTTGTTTTAGAAGCTAAACTAACTACATTTGGATAAAATTAGTGGCTAACTAACCCTTGCATAGATATAAACACACCAAAGAAAATTTGTTAAAAAATTCTAAATACTTTAAGAATTATGAATTTTCAAAGTTATGGGTCTAAAATGAACACATGACTTTGAAAATTTAAATCATAAAAATTCAGAGCTCACCATGACACAAAAAAATTACGGGAGGTGAATAAGATGCTTAGGAATTAACTCCCAAAAATTGAGCTCAATTGGACTATTGGATCTTGAGAAAATCAAGAAAATATGAAAAACTTCATCTATGATTTTCTCAAGATCTATTATAAAAAATCATTGGAAATATTTTAAAAAAAGTATGGCTAAGGTCCTTTCCAATGAGCCCAAGATCACTCAATTTGAAGTTAATTTGAATTTCCAATGATTTTTTAAAGTTACATGCATTTATTTAAATTTTTAATTCAATTTTAATTCAAACTGCGGCGACGACTAATCATTGCCACATGTCAGCGTGCTAACACATGTCAAGACATTAGTCGAACGCCAGTGGCCACTTAACCATGTTAGTGTATGGTCGGTCGTTAGATTTGTGGTAACAAAAATGAAGTGCTCTGATGATGCCACATAGCTTGATCAAAGAACCACACAACGCACATTTATGCCCCAGGGATGTTAGGCATGCGCGGTTTGATCTGGGCTATCCAATCTATTGATCATATGGCTTAGATTGAATGGGCTATTTTAGTTCAAAATTGAATTGAATATTCAAATGCTTATAACTATCGATCCAACCATTCAAATTTGATAAAATTTAAAACAGAGGATCATGGCACCCTAGACTTTCAAATAATGAAGTTTGGAGGATCCATGCATTGAGATATTGGGGAATTTCAATTTAAATTAAAAACTTCATGTGCAGATCTTTTAATAACCAGTTAATGGATTTGCATGATCTTGTACCCTATGGAATGCTTGGAAGACCCTCTTAATCTTCTTAGAAGGCTCTAGGAACTGGTTTACACTGGATCAAAAGATGGATTAGAATTATTCTTTCTCTCTCCTTTTCTCTACTTAGATGGTTTGGAGTTTTCTTAAACTATGGAAGGAAAAGGAAGGCTATAGAGGGGCTAGGGAGCTTGCTTTGAGGCTAGGGAACCAATTTGATCAACCCTTTTCTCAAGAAAAGAGGGGATATTTATAGGAGAGAGAAAATGAGATGGAGGACTTGGACCTTGCCACCTAAGCCAAGGCTACTAAGCTTTTTAGTTAGACTGGCCAATGGGATCCAAGGGAAAGTTTTGGAGAGTTTGAAAGCACATGAATGATTATTGGGGAAGTTATGGTTGAACCGATGATCGGAGAGAGATTCTTTTAATGAATCTTACCACATCAGCAGTTGAGGTGGCATGAGCTTGACATGAGATGTAGGAGGAATATTTTAGAGCCTACTCAATCCAATGGTTGGGTCCAATTTGGGCTAGATCAAGAATGTGCCCATGAAAGTGGGTTTTGGGTGGCTTAGTTTAACCCAAATGGTTGACCCAGGCCAAACCATGGGTTGAGCCTCATGAGTAATGTGCATTGGGTCAATACACACCTATTACAGCCATTTAGGGAATTTAATTTTACAGTGGTTAGGTTTTGGCTCACAAAAATCCAATTTGGTTCACTTGGTTCAACCCAAATGGCTAAACTAAGCAGGCCCAAGGGCTCAAACATTTTTGGATGACTCATGTGGATCCAATGAGCTATCCCCCAGAGTTTGGTTTAATGGTATGGTCAAAATCAAGAGTTTTAAATTTTTAAAGTATATAGGACATGTTTTGGTCAACCATGGTTAACTTGGTTAACTAGGTTTGACTTGATTAACCAAGTTTAAACAAGGGTCAATAAAAGGCTCTAACTCATTCGAAATAATATTTTGGACATGTTGGAACTGGTCCCATGGTTTGGTGGGGTCATTTGGTTTAAAATACATATTTAAGGGCTAAAAGGGCCCTTTGGTCAACTTAGGTTGACTTGGTCAACTTAGATTGACTTGGTCAACTAGGATTGACCAAGGGTTAGGACTTTGTTTAATACATTCTAAATGATGTTTATAGTTTGTTGGAGTTGGTCTTAAGGTTTGGTGGGTTCATTTAGTTCAAAATGCATGTTTAAGGGCTAAAAGGGCCCTTTGGTCAACTAAGGTTGACTTGGTCAACCACAGTTGATCAAGGCTTGAGATTTGATTTAATGAACTCTAAATCATATTTTGGATATGTTGAAGGATATTGCATGACTTTGTTTAACTGAGCCATATGGAGGTTTAAGGAAAGTTCAGTTTTATTGATTTAAGGTTTTATGATTTTGTGATCAACCATGATCAACCAAAGTTCAATACTAATTTAATGCATCATGCTAATGATGAAGATCATGATCAATGAGTTTGGAGAGGCCTCCAAGGTCAAAAATCATAATATGCTATGTTCGGTGACATGGGCTGTAAATATTTGAAGGTTTTATATCCAATAGAAATACTTTGAGTTTTAGGGGTTAGGGATCTTGAAATTCCTTCAAACTGATGTGGTTGACCCTAGCAACATGCCTAGTCAATATTCAAGTGATAGATCATTAATTCAAGGTCATCTGGTCAGGTTTCAAGGTGATAAAAATTTCTCAAAAATAGGTTATGTTCTAAAGGGTTTCGAGTTTAGTTCTAACACTGGATTTTAGAGTTTTGAATTTTCCATGAGTTTAGTCACTGGATTGGATTTATAGTTGATTTAATCATTGATTTAGGAGGATTCAGAGTTTGAAATGCTCAAATCATTGACAATCATCGATGATCATCGGTGATTAAACATGTTATCAGCTAACTATCACTAGGGAATATTAACTGATGAATTCAATGCTTGATTTAGATTTAGGTTTTAAATTGATCAATGGATGTTTATGATTGGGAGAATTTTAGCTTTGCAATTATTATATCACAAACAATTATTTGGTGATTGTCAAGTGGTAGATTAGATAATCAAATGACAGTCAGGGGTGATTGTCAAATGATGGTTTTATGTGTCAATGATCAAGATACTATTTTAATGCATTGTACATAATTTGATTTAGAGTTTGAAGTATGGTTTAATGATTGATGTATGGAGATTGATATTTGATATAGGGAAAATGACCTCATTCAAAAATGAGATCAACAAATATAGATACTAATAATACTATAATTATATAACTAATAGATTGACAAGAATGATTGGATAATATGACATAGTGAAACCAATTGAAAAATAAAGATAGAATGTTTAATTTATATAGTTAACCGATATAGATAACACATATTGATTCATAATAGATTTTCTTTATATGATTTACAACATGTTGTTTCTCTTTCACCTTGTATTTATGAGGCTTTTATGCTCAATACTTTATTTTACATGTTTATAGAAAAAGGTAAGAAGCCTTGGCTTGAGGCACTGGATGGCATGCATAGTTTTCTTTTGCACTACTAGTTTAGTTTTCTTTCAGTTCATCAAGTTTATGTATATTCTTTTGTAACTTATGAAGTCTATTGTGTATATTATTTTGGGACTCTAGATGTAAAATATAAATTGATTATAGTAATATGAATTATGTTTTTTTTTTTTTTTTTTGCTTTTTAAATTCTTGTAATGTAATTAATAGGCTCTAGATATTAAATTGATATGTTTGTAAATGACCATTGGGTGGTATTGAGAATTAAGAAAAAAATAAAGGAATGAAAAGATAAAAATAAAAGGAATTCTTCCACTTTAGATCCTGAGGCATGACAAAGTGGTATCAAAGCAATGGTTAGTAAAAGAATTTGATTATGATCAAAGTTATATTATTGATTATATTATTGATGTGTTTATAGGTTTATTTTATTTTGATGGGTTTATTTTATATGTGTTTATTTTGTTTAAAGAATCTGTTTAGAATTTAAGATTTGTTTATTGATCAGGAAAATAGACCCAACAGGAAAAGAAAAGGAATGTGAACCCGACACTGAAATGTTTTTAGTGACTTTGGGAAATATGGAAAGATTTGTCGATATGATTTGTTAGATGGTGAGCAATAAATTGATGAAATAGTCTAGGTAGAGCTATAAGAAAATATATGAAAGTAGTACGAAAAGGACATGCATGATGGCTAAAGCACTTACCAGTCCACAATCTAATTGGTGTTGGAAGAGACATATTAGACCCTACTACAGGGTGATTGGACAATATTTTGTGTGTGGTAATTATAGACACAGGATGGCAAAATGCCTATTGCTTAGAAATGGATAGGGATGTGCCCATACAGAAGTATCTGATGATACAACCAATATGATCTTTTTGTTATTCTATAATTTACAAGTTAAATTTTCAAGTACAGTTGAATTAATTTTAACATGATATCTAATTTATCATTGCTTGTATATCGATTTATCAATTTGATGTTGACTTTTTTAGTTTGTATTTTCTCTCTCGGATTGATATAGAAATATCGAGGATGATATTTTTTAAAGGTGGGGAGATTATGAAAACCCAAAAATGAAAAGTATTTTATAATATGAATATTTTAATTTTTGTTTGAACTGGAGCGCTTCAGAGCTGTGCTTGTGAGCATTACTGTGTTAGGGTTGAGGGCGCAGTGGTGCCAAAAACTATCATTGCAACGTTTGAGTCTCTATTTTTATAATAATTCTAGAGTTGACATATAATGTTGTGATGTTAGGTCTAAGTGCTACGGTGCTAGGCTATTAATAATATTTTTATATATTTTTTATTATAAATATCTCTGCCACTACCTCTCTAACTCCCTCACTCTCGTTGCCTTGCTTCAAGAAAAAATTGAAGAAGAAGCGGTGAAAAAGAAAGAGAAAAGGAGAGAGAAAGGTTTTGGGTTATTTTCATCCTCCATTTCTTTTATACAACTTATTCTATTCGTTGTAAGTAACTATCCTCTTACTTCTATCTTCGATGGTTTTAATTTCTATGAATTTTATCTTTCCTAAATCTGCCAAAAATATATTATCTCCTAATTTTATAAGCTTTCACCATGTAACATTTGATATGTTATAAATTTAATCATTCTAAATAATATGATATGATTTATTACATTTATTGGTTAAATATGTGTATAGGAATTTCTAAGTGAAATGAGCAAAAAAAATGTATACTTATTTGATATGATAATGCTAAAATGTATGTGTTGAAATGATTGATATGATTGATGTGTACTGGAATGTGATACTAATCTAACTGAGAGAATGTGATGAATTGATCTGCCTAAAAGGATATAGTAATTAATATCAGATATGATATGATAATCCCACCTGATACCCTTAAAATTCATTAATTCACTGATGGGAGTCATATGAAGCTAGAGACTGATTGGGAATTATTAGGAGTCGGGGTGACTAATTCGCGCTATTCAAGGGGAGTTAAAAGGAGTACACTGATTAGGAGTCATAAGGGGTGACTGATTGAGATCCATAAGTATAGGAGCAAGATACCCTCTTCTGAATATCTCATAGAATATTAATTACTGATTATTGATACTAATTACTGATGCAAATCACTCTTACTGCTTATTGTTATTGAATATGGATACTGATGCTACTGTTATTGTATAACTGATATACTAACAAGAATTATTGAATGATATGATTGAGCAAACCGATTGAATAATAAAGACAAAATAATTGATTGATACTGGTAACCGATACAAATAACATATATTGATCATATATTTCCTTATATGATTTACCACACACTATTTCTATTTTACTTTGCATTAATTTTAGTTGTAAGATTTTAATTATTTATTAGATTTTTATGCTCATTATGTGATTTTACATGTTTACAGGAAAGGGTAAGGATCCTATGACTGGAGATACTGGATAGTATACATAATTTTTCTTTTGTACTGCTAGTTTAGTTTTCTTTAAGTTCATCGAGTTTATGTATATTCTTTGTATCTTAAAAAGGCTATTATGTATATTATTTTGAGACTCTAGATTCAAAATATAAATTGATTATAGTAATATGAATTATATTTTTTTATTATTTATATTCATGTAATACAATTAATCAGTTCTGGATATTAAAATAATCTAGTTGTAAATGACCTTGGTTGGTATTAAGAATTAAGAAAGACATAAAGGAGAAAAGAGAAAAATAGAAAAATAACTCTTCCACTTTAGATCTTGGGGCATGACAAAGCAAAATCAAAATTATTATAGAAATAGAGACTTAAAAGTCGCATCAACAACTTTTAGCATGGCTATGCTCTCAACCCTAGTGTTGTAACGCTCACAAGCACATCACCAAAGCACTTCATTTTATACAAAAATTCAACAATTTATATTTTAAAATACTTTTTATTTTTGGGTTGTCACAATCTCTCCATTTAAAAAAAATATCATCTTTGACATTTCTATATCAGTCAGAGAGAGAAAACACAAACTCAAAATAAACTTTTGAGATCAAATCGATGAATTGGTATATAAGAAATGATAAATTAGAGATCACGTTAAATTCAATTCAAATTTACCTCAAAATTCTAAAATAATACAAAAATTATACTAATCGTATCCTCAGACACTTGTGGAACCCCTTTCACTAGTTCCAACTATCTATGTTCAGTTTGGGCTTATCTTTGTCCGTGTCCAGGCAATAGACCCTTCTGTCATTCGGTATCCTAAATCACCGCATCTAAAATATTATCTTATCACCTTGTGGTAGGGTCCCACATGTCTCCTCCCACACCAAATATATTACGAAGTGATAGGTACTTTAACAATCATGCATATCCTTTTCTTTCTACTTTCACATATTTTCCTATAGCTCTACCCAAATTGTCTCATCAATCTATCGATCACCATATGAGCAATCATATCTGCAAACCTTTTCATATTCCTCGAAGTCACTAAAGATACTTCAGTGTTGAGTTCAGATTTCTTTCCTTTTCCAATTGGGTCCATTTGCTTGATCAATATAAAAATCTTAAATTCAAAATGAATCTTTCAAAACATAAATACAAAACAAATTATTTAAAATAAAATAAATTTATAAACACATTTAAATACTATAATCAATAATACAGCTTTGATTACAAGCTAATTCTTCTACTACCATTGCTTTAATACCACTTTGTCATACCCTAAGATCTAAAGTAAAAGAATTTCTTTTCTATTTCTCTTTTCATTCCTATATTTTTTTTCTTAATTCTCTATACCATCTAATGGTCATTTACAACCAGATTAATTTAATACCTAGAGCTGATTAATTGCATTATATGAATATAAACATTGAAAAAACATAATTCACATTGTTATAATCAATTTATATTTTACATCGAGAGTCCCAAAATAATATAAACAATAGCCTTCATAGGCTACAAAAAAATATACATAACTCTGATGAATCAAAATAAAACTAAACCAACAGTGCAAAAAGAAAACTATGAATATCATCTAGTGCCTCAAACCACAGGGTTCTTATTTTTTCTATATACATGTTAAAATCATATAATGAGCATAAAAAGCTCGGCATAATAATTAAAATCTTATAACTAAAATCAATATAAGGCAAAAAAGAAATAATATGTTGTAATTCATATAAGAGAATATATAAATCAATATGTGTTATCTATACCAATTACCTATGTCAATCAATCCATCAATTTTATTCAATCATATCATTCAATCATTTCTGTCAACCTATCAATTATACAATTATATAGTAGTACAAGTATCCATATTCAGTAATAGTAAATAGTATTAGTAATCAGTATTATTAATTAGTAATCAATAATCAATATATGTATTCAGTAAATAGTATCAGATACTCAGATGAGGATATCTTGCTCCTACACTTATGACTCTCAATCAATCACCTTTTATAACTCCCAATCAGGGCACTCCCAATAACTCTCCTACAATCACATGGATTAGTCGCCCCGACTCCTTATCTCCCAATTAGTCTCCAACTCCTTATGACTCTCAATCAGTGTATTCACAAATCTTAAAGGTATCATATGGGGTTATCATATCATGTATATCTGATAGTAATTAGTATATCATTTTATATAAGAGCAGTATCAATACATTACATCTTTTCAGTCAGATCAATATCATATTTCAATACATATCAGTCTTATCAATTATATCAACACAAATTACATCTTAGAATTATCATATCACATCACAATACATTACACTCAAACCATTTTTAGTATATATTTTCCCTACTCATTTCAGAGAAATATTCATATATGTTTATATCCAATAATATATTTTTATCTGATTTAGAAGAGATAAAATCCATAGAAATCAAAACTATCAAAAAACAGAAGTAGATGATAGTTACTTATAATGCTTAGAATAATTTTCATAAAAAGAACAGATAAAAAGACCTCTATAGACTCCCTCCCTCCCTACCTCCCTCCCTCTCTCCCTCTCTCTCTCTCTCTCTCTCTCTCTCTCTCTCTCTCTCTCTCTCTCTCTCTCTCTCCCCCCTTCAATTTCTTCCCATATAAGGCAACTAGAGTAAAGGAGTGAAAGAGGCGAGGGCAAAGATATTTATAAGAAAAAAAGAAAAAAATACTATTAATGACCTAGCACCGAAGTGCTATATGCAAAATCAAAAATATTATAGAAACAGAGACTCAAATGCCACAACGACAGTTTCTGGCGTCACAATGCTCACAACACCTAAGCGCTCTAGTTCATATAGAAATATGAAAACTTATAAAATTATGAGATAATGCATTTTTATCAAATTTAGGAGAGATAAATATATAGAAATCAAAACCATCAAAAATAGAAGTAAGAGGATAATTACTTACAATGCTTTTAAAATTTTTAAAAGAAAGACGGACGAAAAAGCCCTGATGGACTTCCTCTCTCTCTCTCTCTCTCTCTCTCTCTCTCTCTCTACTCTACTCTTCTTCTCCCTTCTTCTTCTTCTTCTTCTTCGATTTCTTCTCGGGCAAGGAAATGAGAGTGAGGGAGGCAATGGCAAAGATATTTTTAATAAAAAAAATATATAAAAATACAGTTAGTGGCCTAACATTACAGTGCTCAGACCCAACGCCGCAATGCTGCATGTAGAATCAAAATTACTATAAAATATAGAGACTCAAACGCCGCAACAACAATTTTTGACGCCGCTGTGCTCACAACCCTAGCATCGCAGTGCTCACAAGCCAGTGCCTAAGCGCTTCAGTTCATTCAGAAATTCAAAAATTCATATTTTAAAATATTTTTCATTTTCAGGTTGTCACATGCCATCCTTAATTGTAATGACATCCTTTAGTAAAGTGCTAGGGGGATCTAAGCTCATTAAAAGGTTCCTTAGAACACTTAGCTAAGTTTAAACAAGATTTAACATTGACCAATGTAAGGTCAAAGTGGAGCATATCAAATTCAAATGCATCCTCGAGTTGACTGGGCAATAGATGAGGTGCATAGGTATGCTAACCCTAGCTTTGGTTTACTAGAGTTCTCTAGGAGGATATCTAAGGTCCCACCTAAGATCAATTAGGTCTTTAATGGTTTAAGGGAGCCACAAAGATCACAATGATGGTGCAAACAACCTAAGTACTAGAATTGCATTTAAAATATGTAAAATAAAGATTGACATCTATTATAAATTCCTTCCACCTAGAATATACAAAGCTATAGATCTAATTGTCATCCTTTAGAGACCTAATAGGCAATATCTAAAAATTTTACTCGTGAGGAAAACTCATCTTTATTAGGCTTCTAAAAAGATAAGCTTTAGCTAGAATTGTAAAACGATAAGCTAGATTTCTACCAATAAAATCTAAAATTTCTCTTAATTTACTTTCCTAATTAGGTTGCACTGAAGTCATTATTCACAACAAATTACATGATAAGTCAGTTGGGTAATATCTAAGGAAATATTACACATTAAAAAAACATATACAAATTGGATTTGCAAAATGGTTAGTCTGAGCTTAAACTCTTTAGTTCAGCCTAATTAGGGAATTGAGATTGTAGAGATTCTAGCACCTTGCTAATTTTACAGTGGGCCATCATAACCTTTCTAATATATATATGTGCAATATCTAATATCTAATATCTAAGAAACATAAAGTGAGAGTGATAATGAAAAAAATAAGTGAATATACTATCATAATCCCTTTTCTCCCGTCCGTTGATTACATAACAAAATCTACTATTATGTGACCTACCGAGTATTTAATCTCAAGAAGACCATCTTTAAGCTCAGAAGACTATAAGAAAACAGAATTGGTGCAAATCCCAGTTGTCTTGTTAGAAGAAATATAGACCATAGAAACAAGTTTACAGAATAAAATGAAATGACAATGTTGGTAAAAGCATCAGGCACACCACACAAGTCAGCAAACAAACTGCTAATAAAATTTTACTGATTACACCACACGTACAGATTTACATGATAACCAAACGACCAACAAATGAAATGTATGTCATCCATAAGAACCATTTGCCTCGAGTGAAGTAACGCATTTCAAACAAAACTATCGTCTCCATTCAACTTGAGCCACCTTCTCTGCAGCTCATACAAGAAACATAATTAGCAAAAAAAATATGCTGCTGAAATTAGACTGTGATCTACAAGGCAATGGACTAATATTTATTACTTGTGGTTCACTCTACATTGTTAATACAGGTACTCGGAACTTTCAGTATATGATTGTGCATATGTTCTTGAGTAAAATTATGACATGATAAGTTAAACACCCCTTCGTTACCAAGGGAAGATAAAAATAACCAAGAAAAACAAATAGTTTCGCGTAGAAGTGATGTTAACCGAAGATATTGGCTGTATTATAAGCCAACACGAGCTGAAGACTTTCACAAAATGACGATTCTGGAGGGGGCATACAATACAAGACAAGATGGAAAGTAAAGAAAAGATACTATATTCAAAAAGAAAAAATCTGAATAAAAATTTATGTAGCGTCATCACCAAATAAAGTGAGCAAATAAAAGTAATTCCCTAATAAAGTGCATGACTCCAAATTTTGATTGGGGATCAACAAAAAATAAAATCAAATTTTTTTGTTAATGAAGATTTTTTTGGGTAGTGTAGCAATACTCATGATAGAAAGATGGTTGAAAATTGCAGCGGTGGAAACAAAAGATTAATATTCGTTTTAGTCAACCTCAAGGGAAAAATCTACAGTTGTGGTTTTGGTGGTTGCTGTCATGATGAAATGGCAGTCGCAATCCAGCAATCCAACAATAATAACGGGATTGTATTCGTATCAAATGAGATGAAATGAGAGGCCTTATGCTGAATCGTTAGAAGTTGGAATAAATAAGTTTGAATTCAAAGATAACGGAAATGGCAAATTCCATGTGGAAGTTTTTGATAGGAAAAAAATAATGTGAAGGGTGAGCGAATATAAATACAACAATAACAACATCAAGCCTTTATCCTACTACATGGGTCAGCTTCATGAATTCTTTTTCTCCATTGTGTCATATTAAGAGTTAAATTCTCATTTAAATATAATAAAGAAATGACATTTCTAATATTCTCTAACCAAGTCTTTTTAGGTCTACCTCTACCTATCTTAACATAAGTCAAATCTAATAGACTAATACATCTATTTTCCTAACTGGGTCATCGGAAGGCCATCATTTTATGTGCCCAAACCATCAAAGGTGACTCTCTCTAATCTTATCTTCCACTGAGCAAACATAAATAACTAAAATTAAATGTAAATCTTCTTTTTTTTCAAGGAAAGTTAAGTGCTTAGGAAGAAATTTGATTTGGGTGAGGATTCAATTCCAAAACCATAGCAACAACTTCCAAATCGCTAGCACCTACTTTTAAAACTAAACTTAATGCTATATGCTATGAGGTAGGTAAAGTATCACCTACAGAATACAAGGACATTGTACGCTCACAACCACCCGGGTAGGCAAAACCAAGTCACTCATATGGACCTAAACCAAGCCTAATGAGTTGGTGAGTATTGAGCCATTTTGATTCATGTTAAAGTTACAAGTTGCTAAATAGCCACCAAGCACCAAATCACTTACACAAAATCTAGTCTACAAAACACAGTTGTTGGACATGACAGACACCAAAATTATCATATGGGTCTTGGACTACTCTTATTCAAAAACTGCATAATTTATGTCTGATTAGTAACACCCAACCACGACAACCATCTTGTTGTCACTTCCTTAGCACTCACTTGAAATATTCGCCGTGGGACGGGGAGGAGGGTAGCTCTAGTATTGTGACCCATTTTGTAACAACATCCTTAATTCTACCCCCCAATAATATTGTCAAGATAAGTACAAGAATCAAATTAAAAAATGAGGTCCAATGGCAAAATATTGTTATTATTTTTACTCCATAACTTACAACATGACTTGACGTATTGACAGAGCTGCAGTAGCTAAGGGAAACACAGAGATGGTGATAGTACATTTGTATATCATCCCTCTTGAGGTACATATAATACCCTATAATATTCTTACCACAGTATCTAGTGTATCATGGAAAAAGGCAAAAATAGTTCTACATAAAAAATGGGAATAAAGTTGGTATTAAAGAAATGGAAAATAATATTAAGGCTAAGCTTAATGCAGAGATAAGTTGCACCGAGGGTGAGGGGTGACAGAGTATGATGGTCCACATCAGTTCTCCCTGGCATCCGAATAACTCAAATCCTGCGAGTGGATGGTGTTATAGCTTCATCTAGTGGATAATATTTGTAATGGCGACATTAAATGTAGAAGATGTATATAGGTTGGATTGCTGGAAGGCAGCTCAATAATATAGGCAATGTCATTAATTTGACGGAGAATTGGAAAGGGGCTTACTTTCTTGGGGCTGAGTTTGGAATAAGTGCCTAGCTAAAAATGTTCCTTCCATAATCGTAACACAACTAGTTCTTCGGGGTGGCATTATTGTCTGTGGCGATGAGTGTCAACAATTTGCTTGTATGTTGTATTGGATACTGTCAATTTCATCTTGACATCCTTTAGCATTCAGTGTACTCGGCTATTTTACTGTTACAGGGTTGCGACACTTGGGTAGTATTGTAACGTCTACTAGGTGATTCGACACTTTAGTATAAACTATGCTAAATGGGCACTAACATGTAGATCTATTAGGCATGGAGTTGTAGGCGAATTCCGCTTGACCGAGCAAGTCTTGCCATTATTTTGGCTTATGTTGAACCAAGCAACATATTAAGTTGTCAAGAGTCTGGTTCGCCACTTCAGTTTAGCCATTGATTTAAGGGTGGTAGAAAAAACTGAGTTTTATTTCAATATTTAAATGCTTCCACAACTCTCTCTAAAAATGGCTATTAAATCTAACGCTGCGATCTGAAGTGAGACTTCAGGGTAGGCCATGTAAGAGAATAATTTCTTTAAAAAAAAGGTGAGCGATGTTAAGAGCATCAAAAATTTTCTTGCAACTTGTACTTTATATATTGAAGTTTATTTTGTATGAAATTATTTATATGGCTAGCTAATTCTTTAGTTTTGGACTTATGATATGACAGATATATTTTTTCTTTTTGTAGACTCTCGTACATGCAATAATATAATGTTATTTTCAATCACTTTCGATCTTAATTTAATTCATGCAATGATCATGTTTGAATTTAAAACTTAGCTTGATTTATTGCTTCGACGGATGAATGATGCAACAATTAGGAGGATTGAAACGGAAAACTTTTATACCTAGATATATGATGAATAGGATTTTGGAGTCTAAGGAGATACAATCACTGTAGTAAGGTGAGAACTTTACTTACACTCTTACAAGCTCCATAGAGAGCTAAGGGTGCATATGCTCTGATTCACAACATATATTAGAAGAGTCTACTAATGAAACATTGCATTATTCATCATCATAAGTTCAGAATATTTTTCTTTGATTAAGTTCTCATTTCGTACATACAATAGTTCTGTAGAAAACCACTTTCAACCCAATTCAGCAGGATAAATTTTCCTATTCGAAGTAGAGAATATTAAGGGTATTCATAGGATATAAACTTTCTTGTGGGATCAATATTATGCTCTAAACTTTATTATTTAATTGACACATACACTTGCGTAACAAATAGACAAACCATAGTCGCCCATCACTGTTACATGGGTTCGAAACATAGTAGCCATATGCGTCGTCATAATGAGGTGCTGTATCTCTGTTCTCATCTCTATGGAGAAGCGAAAAAACTCCGTCATCGATTCATCATGTCGCCAAGTGGTGCTAATTTGCGCAGCCCACAGTGCATCCAAGAGTTGCACAATTGCCTCCCAATCACTGGCTCTAATACCAACTTGATGGAGCTACAGTAGCTAAGGAAAGAAGTTAGGTGAATAAACACATAAATAGTGATAACATATTTGTATATCATCCCTCTTGAGGTACATATCATTCTATTTATAATATCTTTACTATCGTATTTGGCATATCAAAGAAAAGGAAAAACAATACTACATAATAGAATTGGGAATAAAGCTAGTACTAAAGTAGTGGAATCTAATATTAAGGAAGGTTAAGCTTAATGCAGGGTTAAGTTGCACTAAGAATGGCAGAGTATGATGGTCCACATCACGTATTTCTACTCATCATATCTCATCAGGAGTATTAGGTTAGTCTCTCAAGAGCAATATGATTAAACAACTCATGCAAACTAACTTAATCGTGAGAACTCATTTTTGAATTACTCAATTTGGTTCATAGTCTCAATCAGGGTTTGGATTACTTCAAAAAACATTTTTGGATGCAATATCCTTTCGGGTGTGGCAGGCATAGACATAATCGGAACCATCAAGTATACTCTACCAATTTTGATGACGATTGTGAACCAACTCCTTATAGCAAAGGCTATAATGAATATATCACTTCTACTCAACTTATTCAAAACATAGTATACCACTTCCAACAAGCTTCCTCTCCAACTCCTATTTGAGCATCAATTTAATTGTCTCGACAAATTGGTTTAATAAGTCATACCTACAAGAGAAAGTACCATAGAGACAACATATCACCGATCAGCATAGCAAGTAGTAACCAAGTAACATATTTTCTCATCGGATTGATGGAAAAGTACCAGATCCTAAGTTTAAGATTTTTGCCCTTAATTCCAACAAGGGCAATTTAGGTCAGGCCGACTATATAGCTCACTTTGAGTCCTCCATCTATCCTAATGATCATAAACATGGTGAATTAGCAACTTCACTTCATCACCTGCAAGGAAGCACTATTGTAGTTATTCCCACAACTTTCTCTAGGCAAACAACAAATCATATACAAATTTTTAAGTGATAAATTATAACAAATTTGTGAGTGAACAAAAGCATTTAAAAAAACCATAAGCTCTGTTAAGCATAAGACAAAGGCTAGCTGATAGGCTCTACCAATTGTTGACCTTGTTTTTGAATGAGATCAATTCTTTATATCAAACATCAATCTATATACATCAATCATTGAACCATACTTCAAATACTAAATCAAACTCTATACTATGCATTGACATAGTACCTTGATCATTGACACATAAAACCATCACTTGACAATCACCTCTAACAATCATTTGGTCATCTGATCTACCACTTGACAATCATTTTATGATTGTCAATACGATCATTGCAAAGCTAAAATTCCCTCAATCAGTGACCTCCATTGATCAATTCAAAACCTAAATCTAAATCAAACATTAAATTCATCAGTTGACAATCTCTAGTGATAATTAGCTGATAAAATGTTCAATCACTGACGTTCATCGATAATTGTCAATGATATGAGCATTTCAAACCCTAAAATCCCCTAAATCCTTGCTAAAACAAATCTAAATCAAATCCAGTGACTAAACTCATGGACAATTAAAAACTTCAAAATCCAGCGTTAGAACCAAACCCAAAAACCCTTGGTCCATAACCTTTTTTTTTTGAGAAATTTCCATTGCCCTAAAACCTGACCAAATGGCCTTAATTGCCTTAATTGAATTCATGATCTATCACTTGCATATTGATTTGGAATGTTCCTATGGTCAACCACATCAGTTTGATGTTATTTCAAGATCCCTAACCCCTAAAACTCAAAATATTTTTATAGGTTGTAAAACATTCAAATATTTATAGCTTATACCACTGAACATGACATATTGTGATTTGTGACCTTGGAGGCCTCTCCAAACTCATTGATCATGATCATCATCAATACCATGATGCATTAAACCAGCATTGAACCTTGGTTGACTAGGGTTGACACAAAATCCTAAATCCTAAACCCAGTAAAACTGAATTTTTTTAAACCTCAACATGGCCCAATCAAACCAAGCCATGCAATCTACTTTAGCATATTCAGAATATGATTTGGAGTGCATTGAATTAAATCCCAAGCCCTGGTCAACCATAGTTGACCAAGTCAACCTAGGTTGATCAAATTGCCCTTTTACCCGTTTAAACCACATTAAATAGATTAAAATATTGATTAAAATATAAAAAATTAATAAATCATCAAAATTTTAGTAAATTAAAAACCGACTGAATTAAATCATATAACAACAATAAAATAAATAACCAACACTCTGTCAATGAAGTTTTTAAGGTTGTACTACCTCGGGCTGCGGAGCTATGTGTCCTAAGGAGATCTTAGTCCTCTTGCCCGTTGTGACAATGCCATGAATGAATTTGACAGAATGCAAACATTAAAATTATAAATTTAATAAATCAGCAATCAATCAAAATAAATTATTTTTAAAAAATCAATAATAAAACATTTATACATTACCGTTTCTATACCTTTGTGCTTGATTACCTTCAGGAGGACAAATATATATTGGATTGAGAAGCTTTAAAAACCAAAATACTTAATTAAAATAAAGGACTCTATGCTATCCGTCCACCCCAATTTTGGAGGACTGGTAACATTACAAATATGAGCTTAAGACTTGCTTGATCAATAAATTCTGGCACTGAGAATTTTTTTTTTTTTTTTTGAAAAATGCATGAAGCAATTGCATTAAAAAGAGCTAAAGAAGTTACAATCTAATAGCATCACATTCCTCCTTTAACAATTGAAAAAAAGGAGGAATATTATTCAAACTAAAGTCATCCCACCAAAAATTCCCCTTAAAAGCATAGTTAGCACATAAGTCTGCTAACTTATTACAATCCCTATGCACCCAATTAAAAATAACAAAATCAAAATCTTTAATGAATGACTGGAAAGCAAGCTCAGCTCCAGAACCCATGTTGTCCGTCCTTTTGTATCCTTGTTACAAACTTTTTATCACATTAGCATTATCTCCTTCCAAAATAATACCCTTGAATTGTAATCTCCACTCTTTAAGAACCTCTTTTATTACTTAGAAGTTATTGAGTGCTATGTTCTATAAAATTTAAAATTAACAATTACAACAATTAAAAATCCTCTTTAAAAATAAAATTTAAAATATCTATATCATTAAATACTTAAATTTATACCATCCCTTAAAGACCTTAAACAAACTAAATCAATTATAGATAATTTTAAGCTAATGAAACCTATGACCTATCCAAGCACACAGCCTTTTTACATACACTTGGATGATTTATCAGGACAACCAACTCTAACTTTAGGCCGGTGATTTGCTTTGGTTTGCTTGGAGTGCCTTGCCTAGAGGGTACTCATGTTTGTTTGTTTACTTTCTGTCTCTGAATGTCATATTTATTTTCTATTGGTGCATAAGAGATCGGAGTGAAATTTAGAGCCATACAATTTTATTTCAATTTAAATTTATGTATAAATAACTGCTCACACATCACCATTTTATATGTGATGTAAATATTTTAGATCTTTGTATAACTAGATTGAGTTGTACAATGTTAAGAGTTGTAAAAGATTAAAAAATATATTTATATACATATATAAGTTCAAAAAAGAAAATGATTCTTCTTCTTTTGAAGATCATTGTCTTTTGAAATAGAAGATCCAGCATCCAGAAGATTGAAGACTATAATAAAAAATCATATTCAAATCCATAATTGTATAAGAGTAAAAATCTAAGCTTGTTGCTGGTGGAACTTGACCACCTTTTCTTTACAGCGGACCCTAGATTGTACTATGAAATTGTAATAAATAAAAGTTCTTTTTTTACATTGTGATTCATGTATCATTTCATTATAAAATTATATACATATTATAAAGTCTTAATTATAAATTCTTTTAAACTATAAATTTTTTATTCCTAGGATAGAGCTTATATAATCTTACATTCATGTGACAATTGATTATGCTTAGGATTGTTAGCTGGCAGCTCACTCTAGGCTTACTCTAGGCAAGTATAAGCCTAGATTGTATACACCCCTCAATCTCTGCACATTCATTTCCTATGTTACTCATTTAAAATTCAAAATCTAAAATCTAAATCGATGTTTTAGATACAAGAACAGAATTTATAATCTAAAGTTTGTGCATTGAAATCCCTAACATTGCATGGAGATCACCAACTTTAGGTCTTTAACTTTCAGCATTTCTCTTTTGAATCTGATAACAAAGCTTCTTCACGACTCATTGGGTTCCTAACTCATCTTTAAAAAGGCTTGCGAGCTACTGAGGTATCGTTCGGTGGTGGCCAATTGTGTTACAAACATCCTCTTGAACTTAAAGAAGGATGTGCTAAGGCCTAAGAGTAAGCAAGAAAATTGCCGAAGGGCAGATTCCTTGAAAGTGGTAAAGAACGGTGGGCACTTCAACACATCATGGACGTCCATCAATGATGCTACCAACTTGAAGTACGCAATATGGCCAGCAACATCGGACCTTCCTCGGCATGAATCCAAGTAGGGGCATTTTGAATCTGGCGGGTGGCTTTACCTATACAATCTCCATAAGGAATGTGTTAATCAACTCTGTCTCCCTCTTCCATGCTTGGTTGTAGGAGCATATTCTTCATCACCGATGTGACTATGGACACAATCAAAAATAGGCATTGAAGGTTCCTAGTGTCGTGCCACCTAAGTGGGCTGCCGAGTCACAGGATGCTTTATGGGTAATCTCTCTAGGGCATCCCTCTCAACTCGTCTCAATGCCTCTTAAATCATCTTGGTAATTCTCTCTTTCATCTCCTCCAGATCGTAGTGAGTTATGAAGTTTTGGTTCATCATATTCATTAACAACTCTTGATTTTGTTACTCTTCAAATAATGCTTCACTTATGCTCACTAGCATCAACCGTGCTCACCGCATTTTAGAAGCTATTGGATCAAATTTATTCGTGTGTGACACATACATTTACTAATAAGTTTAGCTAGCTAGAGTAATGGAACAAGATGAGGGAATCAGTGAGTATGGAGAAGAGATGAGATGTAAATGATCTTTATAAAGAACAAAAAATGGCATAAAGTCCCAAATATACCTCTTAAACTCTTATTCATGGGATTAAAACGACTACAAGAAAGGCAACATCTAGAAGAAATAGAAATATAATATATGATATAACAAGTACATATTGACACAAATATATGGACTAGGTTGAAAGATATACACATGGCCCTCTATCTCTGATGTGGCTTGGGACAATCCATTACAAGTTCTTTGGGCGAGCCGTCATGACTGAGTGCTTTGAGGGACTCATCGTGAATGAGCACTTTGAGCAAGTCTATGTAGTCAAGTCTCCTAGATCCATTAATACAATTGAAATGTCTCCTAGACATGTATTGGACAAATCATGATTCGAGAAACCATAACTATGTGCTTATTGGCGCCTGCCTCTTGTAACTAGGATTGGGATATCAACGAAAGGAGAATGGCTTCAGCTGAGAAGTACCACTAAGAAAGTCAAGCCCTCCCAATGCTAGCGCATCTTCAGGTGAATTTTTATTGAGATGAGTCATCTCGACACAAGAATGGCTACAGGAAGCACATGTAGAAGGGAGAGTTGAAGCCTAAGCAAGCTATACTACAGCTACAATGAAAGCGATGAGTGTGCATGAGCAGGAAGCCCAACAACATGAACGTGAAGAACACAAGAAGACGCACGACGAGTTGAGCCAAGTAAGACGCATGTTGAAATTGCAAAGGGCCAACCCTAGTGCAAAACAACAAGGAAACCCATGAGTAGCCATGGCCAATAAGGAAGAATATGGATGTATGATTAGAATGTGATTAATTTTTTATTTAATAAAAAATTTCATGTCGAGATGAAAATATAAGTCTTGTAGAACCTATCATGATGAAAGAGAAGTTAACCGGCTGTTTTTCCATTCTACCCAAATGCATGGGATTTAATAAGAGTTTAGAATTCTCCCAGAAGGTCTCATCATTGGTTTAAACCTTGAAGGATCTGACATAATCCTGGAATAATATAAATTTACTTTTAAGATTATAATTTTCTCATGTAACAAAAAAAATCAAGAAATATTACCATATGCAATCGAAGTATTAAAAACAAAGATTTAATCATTCAATAAATCATGAAAGAGGCATGCATAAATGAAATTATATATATATATATAAAATAAGCAGAGACACAAAGGAATTACATACCATGTCCATCTCTAGATGACAAAAGTGTCCTATCATTTTTAGCAACACATTTTCCATTAGCATGCGCAAATCTTTGTGTGCGAGGTGATTGCGAACTCAGCTTGCTATTGTTAGAAGATGGTAAAGAATGCCGGCGGGTCATGCCATTTTTCTCAACTGAATCAGAACCAACTCTCAGACAATTCTGTGCGCGAAGCTTTGCCTTTGCAGATTCAGTTGCTGCCATGTAGCTTGGAAGGGTAGGAGTGGCTTGAATACCATTTTCTTCATATTCTGATTTTGTAGCAAAAGATGCCCTTCTTTTACCGCTCTTCTGGTTTTCATTGTAAGTTTGCTCTTCCTTACAGGCTAAACCTCCATTCATCAAAATAGGAATATTATCATCCCCGTTAATGCTCTGTAATGGATGCAGTTTATTAATACAAGGATCATCACATGGCACAACAATTACACCAACTGGTATGGAGTTTGACTCAGTTTCCGGGTCCAGCTGGGTCTCAGAGGTCAAAATCAAATCATTTTTTATCTCTTCCACAGATCCCTCAATACTCTGATATGGAACAAAAGATGGAGTATTTGAAACATTTTTCAGATTAGGGGACAACTTATCACTTTCAACTTCAACATGACCTAATGTCTCTGCCATGGAATTAGAAACCTTTCTTAGATTACGTTTAACCTTTTCAAGCTCACTTTGTGGATTTTCTGTAATTGAATCAACAGTAGAGCTAGAAATTTTTCTCAAAGTACGCTTCGGCTTCTCATGATCCACAATGACACTGGTGCCAGAGTCAATACTTGATGTAGTATTCCGTCGAACACCACGTTTTGATCTGCCTGACTCAGTTTCCATTGCATAATTGTTCTTCTTTGCCTGCGGTTTAGATCCAGTAATCTTCCTAACCTGCAGTGTTTGTTTCCAGAACAGCGAGGCTGTCCACCGCTCCAGCCAGCTAAAGACAGAATTAGGTTCACATTGAACGTACTGGGTTCGCAGGGGCATTCCAGTAATTGATGAAGAAACAAGCTGAATATTACGAGATACGAGTGAGTAGAATGCAGTAACTTGGACAAAATAATAGCCTGTAAGAGTACATTATTATTTTAAATGGGAAGAAGCAAAGCTCATCAATACATCATCTCTCCTTCGTAAAAATTGTTAGAAATGCACCTCAGGCGTTGATTAATCAGATAATAAGAATAAAATATGATTTTTGCCGTAACATGTGTAAACTTACCCTGATGACAAAAGCATTTGTAAATAGTTTTTTCTTTGAGTTCAGTTTCTGAACCACCTGGGAAAAAAATTGAAGAACAAAAGCTGTAACAACTCTTGCAACAAATAATTTCAAAATGATATTTTTAACGGAAATATTTTCATTGCAAAGAAAAATTAGGTGAAAAATAAATATATCAAACATTAGCATCCACCAAGTAATCAACAACAGAAATTGAAATCATAAACAGCAGAACCAACATTAACGAAACGAAACAAATACAGTATGAAAAAGCTAGAAAGGGAAATAAGCAGGCCAGAGCTGGAAATAATCTTTGTTCAGAAGGATTTAGCAAAATAAGCACCAGCGCCAGCTCTGAATATAACTTGATTACAGAGCAGCAATACAAATAAAGACATGACATGAATAACTAAAGTCATTAAGTACTAATGTGTAAGATAGCAAACTTAACTGAGGATGTAAAAAATTAAGAGATTGTTTGAGAAAGCGGGGGTGGGGGGCTAGATTCTATATTCTTTTTTCGAAGAGCAATGAAAAAGCCTTTCAAATCAGTCCTTCATAATTTATCATTATTTGCTTTTTTCAAAGATTTCATAGTGGGACAAAAGCATGATGTTGTTATTGTTGTTGCTGCTTTTTTCAAAGATTAATAAGAAAAAAAGTCAACAAAATAAATAAAAGCATATTTCAAAAAAGATTATGGTACACCCATATATACTTGTGCAGGTACCTGTTTGCAAGTATCTTATAGGTTACGTTCGGGTCGAACACAAGGAGGACCCCCCCTCCTCCCTCAGAATTGCTCATTTGAGAGACTCGCTCAAGAGCTGGAAAGAAGCTTAACACAAGAGCACATCAAACCAGCTTCGGCAGCTTCTTCCAAATAGTCACCCCTAGGTGATGGTGATCTCAGACGTTCCTTTCTCAAACAAACAATCCTTATTCATCTGAGTCAAAACAAAGCTTCCCATAGAAGGTTACATCAAACAGTGGGCAATACACACTGCTCTAACAAGACATCTCTTGCAACCAGATCAATCTAAAGGTCTCGTCAGGACATCACTCTCCCTTACCTCAAACAGGGTGACTGCAGAATGGCCTTACACATTACATCAGTCCATCCCTCTGACTACACTCTGAAGACATTCGATCACCCGGCATCTCAATAAGAAGTCGTGGATCGCTCGCAGCCAATGATGATAAGCTTCCAAGGGCCCATCCAACTAACCCTTTCAGTCAGCATTCCACTTGGCATCGACGGCTGACTGACAAGGCAACCATCATATCAAAGGCTTACCTTACTCAGTCGTTACAGACTCTATAAAAGGAGGAGGATGGACGATAGAAAGAAGAAGCATCATCATCATCGGAGAAGGAAGAAGAGAAGAGGGGAGTGATTTTATTCAACTCCATTCAAGAGAAGCCTCCGAGGAGATGTTACCTCTTTCTTTGTAACCAAAAGCTCTAAGCATTCTACAAGCTTGTACCTCTATCCCGAATAATAAAGATTTCTTCAACATTCACACAACCTCTCTCTCTCTCTCTCTCTCTCTCTCTCTCTCTCTCTCTCTCTCTCGTATTCAGTACTTCGCCGCATTCAGCTCTCATACCCCTAGTCTGCTCGTGGTGCCTAGTAATGCAAGGCATCATCCACTATACAAAATGGGATCCAACATTCAATCATGCGCGGTGAGCGTGGATCAAATTCGAGGGCAAGAAGAGCACCATCTACTAGACGGTCAGGTAACCTAGAGAACATTAACAAGGATCGCGGGCATGACACTGAAGAGTGCTGCCATCTCTATAATCTCGTCGAAGAACTAATCAGAATAGACAAACTCAAGGAATTCGTCATCGTGGATGAAGATCAACAACCAGGAAAGGCTCCAATTAGAAAAACCAACGAGCCCCGATCGCCTTGACCAATCCGCATGTGGGGTGGGGGGGGGGGGGGTACCTGCAATCACAGGGGGTGAACAAAGAGATGTCCCTACGCAGCCAAAAAATGCCACGAATCGCTGAAGTCAATACCACAACCTACTCGCCATCTGATGAGGACATAACATTAAGTGAAAATTATGTAGTATTTTTATTCTATTAATTTTAATAACGATTTGTGCTTTAGTTCATGTTGTGCATAAATGTCTCAGGAAAAGAAATAAAATTGCAAAATTTAGAACCAGCGCTGAAACTATCATCGCCACAGCATCTTCAATGCATTAGCGTCGAATCAGGACATTACAGCGCTAGAGCCTCAAGAAAAGCTCATTCAATTCAGCGCCATAGTGAATTAAAGGCCAATGCCGCAACGTCAAGAGTGAACATTGCGGCGTCGGAGTCTTAGGAAAAAAAATGCAATTAATTCAACGCCGCAGCGCCCAACTTTTGTAGTGTCATGGCGAAGTAATTAAGGAAAAGAAGTGTCACGCCAGATCAATCAAGCCTCGTGCCGGATCAGCAAACAGCTGCATCGGGTCAGCCCGGTGCTGCAGCGGAGAACATTTAGCAGCACCGAGGTGCTAGTTCATATTGTAACATTGCGGCGTCACCTTTTCAAGCATCATAGTGCTTGAGTATGTTTATGTATTAAGTATAAATAGTTTTCTATCTTTTTGTGAAAGGGGGTTATTTAGGGCTTGTTAAGAAAAGTCTAAGAGAGACTAAGGAATAGTAGCATGCATCATTTAGAGTGGAAGGTCAATATTGTAGTGAGCAAACAATCAATTTGAGAGGAAATGAGTGTGGAGAGTGAAGTTGTAAGGAAAAATCCACTTTGGGTAGCATATATCTACATGATCTGTTTGAGATTCTTCATTCTGGGTGATATTTCTTTCATCTTCTCTACTTGTACTTTCTTTCTTGAGTAGGTAATAAAATTTGTGTTGTTTAATTTTAATTCCGTGGCCGACTAAACTCATAGTTTTGGACTGATGATATGAAAATCTTTGTAATTCCTAATGTAGACTCTTATATTTAAAAGTATGAATGATTGTTTTTAATATATCCCGCTATTCATTTATTTATGCAATGGCCATGTATAAAATTTAACATCTAGTGTGATGTATTGCCTCAACGGAGGAATGTTGAAACAAATAGGAAAATTGAAATAAAATGCTTGCATGCCTAGACATAGAATGTTTAGTATTTTAGAGCTTATGGAGATAGAATAATTATAGGAGCTTCGTGCATGAGAATCGTAAGGAGTGCCGGTTAAGGAGAGTGTTATGAGGGATTTAGTGTTATGTGACGGTAACGAGGGGTTTAAGTGAGGGTATTTTGAGAAATTTTTCTTTTTTTAATCTCTTTCTCTCTCTCTTTAAATTTTTATTTATAATCATATGAAATCAATTTTTTTAGTAAATTGTGGTTTGACTTAGTCATCACGTAGTCATCATTCGCGCACGTCAATATCGCCTTGGTTTGCCCGTGCAAAATTTAATTTTTTGCAATCGATGACCCGAATCAATATGGGTGTCAATCTTAGATATTTCTGTTGATCCAAATGAGTTGGTGCTGCTCGTTTTGCGAACAAAGGCCATTTTAACGGTTTGGATTTTTGGTCGACACGCGTCGAGTGAGTTTTGCATGACGTTGCGTTCTTTCGCTTTAAAAATTCACTATGCACAGTCGAACCAACCCAGACACTAGTATTGAGGTCAACAAATGCCCCCAAATTAATATGATGCGAGTCTGAAGCGGACCATATTTGTCGCAAATAATTGACGTTGTGGATCTCCAAGAGTTTTTTTTTTCCTTTGTTTTTATATTCTTGGATGTCAACGCAAGGTAAAGGCTAAGCATGCAAAATATTTTTATACCCCTTTTTTATGCACTTTATTTTGTTGCTTTTAATATCAATTTGTATGCTTTCTTATGATTTTATTTTATCTTTTGGCTAGGAAAATGTTCAACTGAAGCATATTGGAGGGGATGCCGTGAAGTGAGCCTAGTGATGAGGTTATCTGGGCAATAATTAATAAGCATGACCCTCAAGAGGTAGCTGATATGGCCGATAGGTTGGAGCAACATAAGGAGATCTTGAGAGGCCGCAGCATCTATGGTGAATTCTTCATTCGCTCATCCTTAGTACCATGCTCTAAGCTCAACCCATCAGTATACAAAGATCCTGCAGAGTGAGCGACCATTATCAGATTGATGTGTGGGGACTATAACACAGTGGAGAGTACCGTAGCTCAGGTGAGCTTTGGTATATGCGATATTCTGGAGTCGGCTGACGTCATTGAGTAAGTTGGATAATCAAGGTTTTTGAGTTTTCGACAATTACAATCTGCCGAGCATGAATGGCCTAGAGATTCTCTGGCAAGGCAACCCTCTAGACCTTCACGTGGATATGTTCCTTAGGCAAGGTATGTTTAAGAGCCCATAAAAATATTTTAAAAGAAGCAGGCATATACGAGGCTATATATGCTTCAATGTTCAGCTTCGAGAGTATCTTCCATTCTTGGATAAAGGGGGTAATAGAATTCTGGGACCTGATAACGAACACCTGCTGGATGGGCCTTGAGGGGCTGACAATTACGCTATGGGAGCTACAGGCCATCTCTAGCCTACCAATCTTTGGACATCGATATGAGTAATGCATTCCTCCGGATGAGAAGCTATTCCATTAGGCGGACTTTTTCCAAAGAGAGTAGGAGGGGAGAACTAATTCTGCCAACAGTTCTTTCAGATGTATTAAACCATTATTGACGAGTTTGGTAAAGTGGCCAACTTATCGATGTGCTCCCAGACCACTATCCCTCTAGACATATATGATCCGTAATTTCATTCAAGAGGAGGAGCTCAATCACCCACCGCTCATCAACAAAATTCTTTTGAGCTAGGCGTAGAGTACACTGACGATCTATCATAAGACCTTGCAGAACCCTCCACCATGTAGGGTACATTGTCTCCCATTCCTCCAAAGTATGAGCGAAGAGTTATTTCTACTGGATTTTTAGTTTGTTGGATATGCGCATTCGTCCTTCCCGGGAAAGGAGGTGTCATTCGATGTAGTTCTTTTGTTAGCGGCCAGCCTTCTATCACAAGGAGAACACCTTTCTATTGCTCTTATGGTTCTCAATAGGATTTTTGGAAATTTAGAACCATCTCAGATAACTCTATGCTCAATGAGCATGATGCAGCTCTTCCTTGGCATTACATCTATGCTTGGGTTCACATCCACATTTAGAGAGCATTTAGTTATCTGGAATATCCCTCCTATTTCTCAAATAGTGGATACCCAATCATCATGCAGCTTCGGAGGGCTTCATCCACACGAATCCAATTTTATATTTGAGAATTTGATTCCTTCTATCTCGTGCTTTGTGCGGCAGACTTGACGAAGGATTACCTAATTGTCTTCATTGACTTGTTAGAAAATTTGCATATCTTTAGCCCATTGCTTTTCGCTTTGGCGGCCTTGATGAAGGAGTGCATACCGTGACCTAGCCCTCAGGGCTTGCATCAGGTTGATTCCAAATAGTCATTGATTCAAAGCTTTGTGCATAACAGACTTGTTGATGACAAAATCACGTGTGTTCAGCCTCAGGCTTATACGAAATTTGGGATAGTTTCTTCAGTCCCTTGCTTTGTGCTTTGACGGACTTATAAAGTTGAGTAAGCTAAAACTTGAAAGCTCTTCTCATCCGACTACTGAGACAAGGATTCTCTTACTACGGCCTTTCATATGGCTTGTTGAGTAAGCAGAGTTGCCAGCAACTCGGCCACATTAGGGCTTGTTAAGTCCGACCTCATACGCCCGATCAGGTTCTAGAGTTGAGCAATTATGGAGAAATGCGCTCCCAAAATCGAGTTTGTTGAAGTTTGCAAATTTAAAATATTATTTTGTGCTTTAAGATCTAAAGTTTGCATATATTTAGTAATTAATTTTGAATGAGACATGTCCCCTCTCAATTGTCATCTCGATCCTTCAATCGATGAGAAGAATCTT